>CAHIKZ030002382.1:0-316810 GCA_903632075.3 Acanthosepion pharaonis
TGAATCCTAATAATATAAATATTAAATTGATCCACAGAGAGAGCACAATATATTTATTATAGAGCAATTGATAATTTACATATAGTGAACTCAATACCTTATATATATATATATATATATATATATATATATATATATATATAAGAGAACATGGCTAAAGACTGTGTGTACGCTATCCCATGCAGCTGCAGAAAGAAATATAAAAAGGAGACAGGCCGCCCCCTTAAGGTAAGGCTTCAAGAACACCAGAAAGCTACAACATGAGGGGAAGTGGAAAAATCAGGGGTGGCTGACCACATATGGAGAGAGAAGGGAGATCACCGCCCTCTGTGGGATCAGGTTGAGATCATAGACAAAGAACACCATTAGAAAATTCGTAAACTTAAGGAATCAGCACATATGCTAGGCCACAAAAATCTCCTGAGCTGACCAAGCATAGAAATGAATACAATATGGGAACCAGTAATAAGGAGTGCCAGAGAAAAGAGGGGTATTAACAGGAGATAACCGATAACTGACATCCATTAAACATGGCACATGGAACTAGAACAGTCTACCCCAGTGAGTGAAATAAAGGGTTCAGTTCGACATTCCAACCACCTGAAGAAGGCCGGAGCATACAACGGCTGAAGCATTGTAATAAATATGGCGACAAAGATGAGGACAATAATCCGAATAATGTAAATAGTGTACATAATACCTCATCTCAGAAATATAGATGATTTTGAATGCAATTTGATACCTTTAAATACTGATATTTTGTATATAATATTATACTTTCTAGGTAAACACATTTTTTTTAAATATCTAGTTCACAGATCATGAAAATGTATTGCTGATAATTTTACTATAAAAATGTATCTTTATACTTTTTAGTGTTGCATTGTTGGTCATTTTACTAAGAAAATGTTTTGCTGGTAATTTATTTTCCATGCTCCTCAAATTCTCCAATCTCCTGATCAGAGGCCTTGCTGTCAGATGTAGTTTATTGTCATACCAAGGATTTGTCTTTTTTGGAAATCTTCCTAGAGATGGTGCCTCAATAAAAGCATCCAGCCTCAGCAGGTTAATAGGAATAGATATGTTCATCTATCGCCCACTTTGTACTCTTTCCATGTTTATTGAACAGGAGTAGAGTTTTATCCCTTGTTTCATGCTTAGGATATGGCTTATCAGTTCCCTTATTCCATGGCCTTAATGATGTTCCTCTTAAGATTTTGGTGATCTGACCAATCAGTGACTACGACTTTACATTCTGAGGGTACTGGTTAACTGTTTTCTGATTGCTGCATCCTGATTGGTAGCAAGGAGACCAAACTCTTTGGGAGTAATTAGAGAGGTTGCTCTGGTCAACAGTCACATAATATCTGGTATTTGTAGTGCCATATTACACATGGATAGGTGACCCATCTACTTTCGGTGGACAACCGAGTTCACATTATGGTTTAATATCAGCCTCCTTCTGACTGGTTTGATGACGGACAGTCTCTCAGCTGAACATTGAATTTCCTTACTTGTTTCACTAATAATTCTGATCAACATGCTTCTTTACTTGATTTGTCCTTTACTACTTCTTCTGACTCTTGTTGAGCATTGCAACTCTGTCCTCTTGGCATGTTGGAATATTCTGTAGTATCAGTTGATATTTCTTTTGACTCATCTATTAGATACGAACAGCCTAGTCACAAGATGTCTTTCTGTTACCAGTCGACTGATTGAAATTCTTTTCATGATTTTCTTCACAATAACCCTTGGAGTAAAACTTTTAACTTTTTGATTAAGAATTGTGCCATTGTGGTTTCTACTTGGGTAAAAGTTGGCATCAATGATTTTCAGAAATACCAGGAAATCATAATCTTTGGTTCACACTAGACCGTCCAGCCAGTATAGCCTACAGGAATCATTTTTTCTAACTTAATTCTCAAACTATATCAGGAAGTGAAGTCTTGATTTTTTTTATTTTATTTTCATTATATAATTCCTGCAACATAAGAGTTTAATTTGAATTTTGGCAGCAAAGGTTTCTTTCTATTTTTAAAAGAAACTGTGCTGAGGCTGGAAGAAATTTGGGTTAATTTGCAATTTAGCACCCATGCTCATTTCACATTAAAAATTTCCAGAATACTTACATTTATGTGTAATTGTACATGCTTCATTTGAATCTGGCTTGTTAAACTTGATAAAATCTACTATTTTGGAGTTATCGACAGTAAAAGCTTGGATTCATTTGCATTGTTGCCAGCAGCCATTACTGGTATTGTTTGCATACATTTGCTGCAGAAAGCTAAGCATGGAAGAACATAGTTAATGGCCTTGTTTACTGATCATACTTGACTTAATTACTGTGCAAGAGAACTATATTGCATTCGCAATAATCAAGACTAGTGAATATCCTATACATAGCTATTCTGCAGCAAATATATGCAAACAATGCCAGTAATGGCTGCTCACGATGCAAATGAATCTTATTTGAATCATTTGGAACAACTTTTTATAACTAATAACATTCAGCCTGTAACTAAAAGTAAGCTGACATTATTCAGTGCCATTGAAGGAAAAACTTATGACCTATTAGAGGAATTATGTTCTACACAAAAGCCAAATGACATTTTGTATGAAAGAATAAAACAGTATTGGAACATTTTAAACCTAAACACCTTGTGGTATCAGAAAGTTATAGGTTTTATGAGACAAGACAGTGAGTCTATTTCAAATTACTTTGTTTGGTTGAAACACTTGGCATCTATATGTGAATTTGGTCCATTTGAGACAAATTCATATGTGGTCAGAGGGATGAAAATATACTTAAACATTTATTATCTGAAGACATGTTATTAGAGAAAGCTTTCAAGGTGGAAAGAGCAATGAACTTAGCAGCTGCAGATGTTCTACAGGTACCGAATAAAGACATGTACAAAGTGAACAAAATATCTGAGAATTTTTGGAGGTAAAAAAATGCAACAAAGGTGTGTTTGGTTTACAGTGTTAAAGGGCGCAGTAAGTGGGAAGAATGATCTGCTTGAGAAAAATTGTTTTAAGTGCCATAATAAGAATCCCGGTGTAAAAAGTTGACGATGCAAAAACCAGTCTTACTACTGTTAGGATGGACATCATAAGAAGGGAATTAACTTGCTCTCTCTATGCCCATTGAGCAGAACTCTGCAGGACAACAGAGAAGAAAAGGGATTTCAAGATGGTGGTCACGCATTCTTTCATGTTCCCTATCAGGACACAATTAATCTACCAGTAATCCACTGGTCATCATTTACATCTGTTGTTGTCCAACAGTGATTAAAATGTATGAAGGTTTGAATTGCATGTTCATTCTTATTTGACACAAATAAGTACACTCCATCCTGTTTTGGAATTTTCTGTCTTGTAAAACACTTCCCTAGAAAATAAAGTGGCCAGTTCAAACATAGCTGGCTAGCACCATACAGCTTTTTTTGTGTTTTTTCAATCTGTTTACATGGTGGCAGTGGTAAAAAAAAAAGAACGAAAACAACAAACAAAAGCAGGAGTGAGACAAGAATGAAAACATCACTTAAAATAAGGCTATAATAAAAAAAAAAAAAAAAAAAGGAAGAAATAATCAATCCATGTGGTGGAAAATAAAAGACAAGGATCACCATTTACAATAAAAATCATTCATGGAACAAGATCCTCACTGACAAACTGTGAATACAATATTATTATTGTCATTATATTATTTGAGGCAAACCAATCTGTGGTTCAAAAAAAAAAAAAGAAAAATAAAAAAAAAAAAAAGAAAAAGAAATACATAAAAGATCAAAATGTCCAGACTAGAGATTGAACCGGTCATGTCATGGTTGACAACCAAGAATGTGATTGAATTGTTCCATTTTTTCAAGCAGTGCTGTGAGCTGTATTTTGCCGTACAGAATATACCAAAGGAAAAACAGGTTGACCACATATTGCTATTGCCAGGTGAAGAAGGCCTTCGATGTTTTAATTGGTGGAAATTTGGAAAACGGGTCCACAAATGGAATCTGGCTGTAATATGGGAAAAGTTCCTAGAACAATTAGAGCCCCAAATAAACTTCAGAATTGCTCACTTTTGCTTATAGAAAAAACATTAAGGAGGATTCTGAGAATATTGATGACTTTCTGGTAAGGTACCATTTCCAGGCAAAGAAATGTAAATTTTGAGAAGAAAATGAAATGGAGAAGCAACTAATCAAACAGATTATCCTTGGGATTAAACATCTTGAGCTACAAAAACAACTCCTCTTGAAAGACCAGATGTTGTCTGTACAGGAAGCTCTGAACATAGGCAGAGTACATGAAGCTTTGATACACATGAGCTAGCTAGCTGATATACAGGACCATAAAGGAAAATATATTGATGCTATCAAGCACACCCCAAGTAATACCACATATAGACGATGTGGTGGGACATACCCCCACACTAAAAAAGGATGCCCAGCATAGGGTACAGTGTGCTCAGCATGTGACTGAAAGAACCACTGGGCTAAAGTGTGCATAAATAAATCAAAAGGGAACATGAAGAACATGCAACCGAGACCTCACATGACGCTAGGGCAGCCAGCACCGAGAAAACATTGAGGGCCACAATCAGAAACCAACTGGGCTCATAGCAACCACATAGATGTGCTAAACCAGAACCCAAGTGGTAAGATAGACAAACATTCTGATCAAATGTCTTTCCACTTGACTGAACAACAGAATAGAAGAGACACCCAAACTGAAGATTTTGCAAGATTAAACATTACATTCCCCGACAGAGCAGGGATCCATAAGCTAAAGGCAAAAGTTGACACTGGAGGGGAAGGGAACACAATCCCCTTGCATATTTTTCAGAAAATGTTCTCCAAAAAGTCAACTCAGATGGATTGCCATTTCCTGACTCCACACTTTAGGAAACATCTATACTTACTGCATACAATGGTGCAACCATACCCCAACATGGATCTGTGAATATACAATGTGCATACAACTATGAATGGGGAAGTATCAAATTGTATATAGTTACCTCAGAAGATCAAGCTGTATTGGGACTTCCTTCCCTTAGAGAGTTGAAGATATTAACTGTAAATTGTGCCATCCAGCAAATAAAAGGCTCAATTATCTCCACAGAAGACCTCATGGAAATGTATCCTGATTGTTTTGACAAAGTTAGCAAATTTGCTATAGAATACCACATTTTATTGAACACAGGCAGTAACCCAGCTATCCATGCACCTGGAAATGTCCCATCCACCTTAAGGATGAAATTAAAGCAGAACAAGAAGATATGGTGACTCAAGGAATTATTAGAAAGATAGATGAACCCAGTCAATGGGTCAACAGCATTGTGTTTGTGCGCAAAAGCAGTGGAAAACTCAGGATATGCCTAGACCCAAATGACCTGAATAAAGCCATCAAATAAGACCACGACATTGGAGGAGGTTCCCCACAAACTAGCAAATGCTAAATATTTCATGAAAATGGATGCCAAGAATTGCTACTGGTTTGTCAAGTTGGATGCTGACTACCAACCACTAACCTCATTTAATACCCCGCAAGTCGATACTGCTTCAAGAGAATGTCATTCAGCCTAGTATTGTGTCAGGATGTCTTCCAACAAAAATGGACATGATCCTAGAGCAATGTTCAGAGACAATCGGACTAATAGACAATGTAGTGGTTTATGGGCAAACCAAGGAGGAGCTTGATCAAAACTTTCGCAACCACATGAAGGTTGATAGTCCCATAGACCCTGTGTTTCAATAATGCTAAGTGTGCTGTGAACTAGAAGGAAATACACTTCTTTGGAGTTGTGTTTGTAAAAATGGGCTCCATCCAAATCCCCATCATGTTGAGGAGATAAAATCGCTACTCAGTCCTAATAATGTAATGGAACTTCAATGGATGCCGGGAATTATCACATATATAGCACCATTTATCCCTTGTCTAACCTCACACCACCCCAAAGAGAATTGCTAAAGAAAGTCTCAGAGTACAAATGAACAAGTAGCCACCAAAAATTCCTGCAGCAAATAAAAGATATAATCAGCACAGAAATGTTGCTTATTTACTTTGATCCACTAAAGACATCAGTGATTTAGGTTGATGCCCCAAGCAAAGGCCTTGGAGCTGCACTCATACAAGAAGGCAAACTTACAGCATTTGCATCCAAATCCCTCACGGAACCTGAGCAGCACTATGCCAACAGAATGGGAGCTATTAGCAGTGGATTTCGGATGCGAGAAATTCCAAATGTACATATATGGCCTCTCATTTATCAAAATGTATCAAAAAAGTGATCAAAAGCCCCTTGAGATGATATCCCTAAAAATCTCACTGTAGCTCCTCCCCACTTTCAAAGAATACTGCTTCACCTGCACGAGTAGGACATCTGGTATCAACCAGAGAAGGACATGACTCTCACAGATGGACCCTAATGGCTCCCAAACAAGAGAGTAAAGGAAGCCATAGACCTGGACATAAAGTTCAACTTTGTACAATTCTCAACAGAAAAATTGACACAGATACACCAGGCAACAACCCAATATTATGTAAATTGAGACACATGATCCTTCAAGGATGGCCCAACTTGAGACAAGAGGTTAGCCAAGATTTGCAGCCCTACTGGTTTTACTGGGATGAACTCGCATTTGAAAATTCTGGTCAAATAATAATCCTCTGCAGCCAGAAATTATACAAAAGATACACTATGCTAATCAAGGGATGAACAAATGCAGATTGAGAGTAAAAAGCTGTGTGTGTTTGCATCGCATCGACAACAACATTGCCAAAACTGTTCAACATTGCAGCATTTGCCAAGTGCATCAAAAAGGGCAGCATGCCAAACCAATCCTACAGTATGAGATCCCAGTAAAAACATGAGAAATTGTAGCTACCGATCTCTTCTACTTTTATGACCAGAACTACCTACTACTTCAAATACCCAGTTGTATGCAGACCGAGAGTTCTCCAGTCTAGAAGTAGTCAATGTGGCCAAACAAATATTTGCAGAACAGGGAGTACCTGAAAGGGTTATCAGCATTAATAGTCCCCCATTATAGGTCAAGTTTGTTCCAAGAGTTAACAAAAGAGTTGAAGTTTGAATACAATACATTATCCATAAGGTACCCACAATCAAATGGGATGGCAGAGTGGTGCATACAAGTCTGCTATGAAGAAAGCAGCCCAGTGCAAATGCAACATCAACATTTTACTATACCTTAGAGCCACACCAATAAATGACTTTATTCCTTCACCAGATGAGCTCTTACACAATCAAAAACTTGCCAGCAGCTTATTAGTCAAATGCATGAACCATCAGTCAAGGAAAGACAAAATAGAAAACTACCAAAGGCAATCAACACAAAAATTCTATCATGACCAAAACACTAGGGAGATTCCCATACTCCATTTGCAACAACCTGTCTGTGCAAAACCAGGACATTGGTAAATGAACTCCTGCAACTGTAAAATGGACATGCGTGGAACCAAGATCCTATACACTATAGACTCCCATTGAACAGGTTACCTGCTGCAACCAATGACACCTGAAGGAAGACTGTTCCAAGACCAGAAACACTGCAGTTAGTTAACCAGGTCCCTGAGGATCCTACCAACTTACATAGTCCAGAGATCAGACTCCAACACAGGTCAGGTCCAGAAGACCACCCACCAAATAAAACTCAGAGCCAGACATTTCTAAAAACTCCAGATCAGGGGATGTCATAAAAATTGTCCCTTGTAGAACTCTTCCTCAAAAAATAAAGTGGCCAGTTCAAACATGGCTGGCTAGCACCATACATCTGTCTTCATATTCTATCAATCTGTTTACACACCTCAGTGACACAACTACATATACATTTGTAAAGTGGATATACTGTTATTCAGAACTAACTATGGTATACCAGAGCTGTATATGTGTAAGCTTAAAATAAATGGCCTCATGGAAATTGATACTGGGTATTCACTGTCTCTAATAAGCAAAAATTAATTTCTCAAACTACCTAACATCATTTTGTCAAAATAAGGCTCAACACAAAAGTTGTGTATGTATTCAGGTGGAATCATTATAATTGATCAAAAAGTATTGGGAATGTTGCTATGGTAATGGAGCTAATCTACACAGAGTGAGACCGCTTGGCACAGATTGAATTTAAATTCTGTTACACATGCACAGTAAGTTATAACATTCTCACCCACTTTTGTTATTTACAGCAGTGCTTGGAAGAGAATTGTGTCGAGGTTCCATCCATGACCAAGGCCTGTGCAGCAGTTTTAGGCCAAGGACAACATTCCCAAGGACCGACAAGCACCACATTTCCCAGATCTCAGCCTTTGTGATGTTTTCCTCTTTGCAAAAATTAAATCCCACTTGAAAGGAACAAGATTTCAAGACGTCAACGAAATGCAAGAGAATGCGATGAGACAGTTGCTCGCTATCCCAAAAAAGGAGTTCTAGGAATGCTTCCATTAATGAAAACAAAGCTGGATAAAGTGCGTAGCTTCAGTAGGGGGCTACTACAAAGGAAATTAAATGCCGAATTGATAAGTGTTGTAGTTTTATTTTTATAGCACCAGTCTTATTTTTTTATTAGCCCTTGTAAAATATATGGAATCGTCTGTTATGACAGGAATGAGCAAAGAGAACTGTCATCACATTTTTTTAAGGATTTTATACATGAAAAATGTAGTAAAAAGTATCATTACAAGCGTAATTATCACAATAATTGTAAGATAGTTTTCAAAATATTAACAATAATGACTAGAGAATTTGTGGTGGAAGAGAAAATTAAATTTAATCTCAATAAGATGGAGTCCAAATAATAGATAGGAACATTGTACAAAGTAGAAAATATTACACTAATATAAATCAGGATTAATTTCATTCCTGAGCAGAGGAGGAATTGGAGAGAGATCTTGCCTATATATTGGTATACCTGTGTTTCACTGTTTTCTGAAAATGGAATCATGTGTTGCTTTGGAATGAGCTGAGTCAATTAGTATATTTGCCAACACATATTGAAATAGGTGACACATGTATTTCTTTAATTAGTTACCTGAAGAAAGCCATAGAAAGATTGGCTAAAGCATTGTGGAAACAGAAAAGAAGTTCAGTGTAGATAGAAACCCAAGTGACTAATCAAAGAATTTTGATCAATATTCATTCTTTTTTGAAAACTCAATGTCTTAAAGGAGTCAAACATAAATTTATTTTGTCATTGACACTGGGGGGAGGGGGGGGAGAATAGTTATAAAAGTCTTATTTATGTGCTCACAAAAAAAAAAAAAAAAGGACTGGTTTTCCTTTTGACACTGCTATTACTGTATCTTCCCTCAACTCCTTCAGCAATATTTATTATTTAAAAAAAAATTATAAAAAGATTACTTGATTATTTATTTTAGGACATCATGTTACTTACAACTGAATATGTGATTTATCAAAACTGATTTCGTTAAATGGAAGAATTAGGTGCTTCACATGTTTTCTCTCCAGTATGTGTTCGCTTATGCCGCAACAAACTAGATAGCTGTGCAAAGGAAGAATCACAAACTTCACAAGAATATGGTTTTTCTCCAGTATGAGTTCGCTTATGCCGCAACAAACTAGATAGCTGTGCAAAAGAAGAGCCACATTCTTCACAAGAATATGGTTTCTCACCAGTATGTGTTCGCTTATGCTGCTTCAAAACAGATAGCTGTGCAAAGGAAGAATTGCAAACATCGCAAGAGTATGGTTTTTCTCCAGTATGTGTTCGCACATGCCCCTTCAAAGTAGACTTTACAGAAAAAGAAGAGCCACACACCTCACAAGAATATGGTTTTTCTCCTGTATGTGTTCGTTTATGCTCTCTCAACCGTGACCTTTGTGAAAAGGAAGATCCACATACCTCACAGAAATATGGTTTCTCTCCAGTATGTGTTCGTTCATGCTGTCTCAAATGGTATTGCACTGAAAAGGAAGAATCACACATATCACAGGAATATGGTTTCTCCCCAGTATGTGTTCGCTTATGTTGATTCAAATGTGCTTTCTGTGAAAAGGAAGAGCCACACACATCACAAGAATATGGCTTCTCTCCAGTATGTGTCCGTTTATGCTGTTTCAAATGTGTCTTCAGGGAAAATGACGAACCACATTCTTCACAAGAATATGGCTTCTCTCCAGTATGTGTTAGTTTATGCTGTTTCAAAATTGACTGCTGGGAAAAGGAAGAGCCACACACTTCACAAGAGTATGGTTTTTCTCCAGTATGTATTCGTCCATGCTGATTCAAAAGTGACTTATTGGAAAAGGCAGAGCCACAGATTTCACAAGGGTATGGTTTCTCTCCAGTATGGGTACGTTTATGCTGAATCATATGGGCCTTCTTTGAAAATGAAGAGCCACATATATCACAAGAATACGGTTTCTCTCCAGTATGTGTCCACTTGTGCTGTCTCAAACTTGACTGATGTGAAAAGGAAGAGCTACAAATTTCACAAGAATACGGTTTCTCTCCAGTATGTGTTCGCATATGCTGAATCAAATGTGCTTTCTTTGAAAATGAAGAGCCACACACTTCACAAGAATATGGTTTATCTCTTGTATGAGTCTTTAAATGTCTTTTAAAAATTGAAATATTAGACAGAGCAAATTCATAGGTTTTAGAAAAATCATTTTTTTCTGTGTAGTTTTCCATATTTTCTGTATTTCAAGTCAGTATAGATATAATGAGCCATTCAATTTCACCAATATTTTGAGTTGGAAAACTGTAAAAAACAAAAAAGATTATATTGAAAAATATTAAAAATTCATGACATTATATCTGATTTTCTATATCAGTTCATTTCTATATCATATTTCATTACAGTATTTCCAATTTTTCCAATAACTTAATGTTATATACTGTACATATGAACATTAATTGAAATTCAGTCTTTTAAAAAGGTGGTTGCATGAGATGTTGTTGATAAGTTCGATGTGAAGCCCACTACTCAAAATGTGACTAAACATCAAAAATGTTTGGTACTCTTTCTGGTTGGGGCAAAAATTATTCAGCATATACATATTTCCAATTCATTTTCTATGTGATTTTCTTGCTTTTAAATTTAAAAACAAAGTTAACATTTGCCAAAAAAAAAAAAAAAAATGATGCATCAAGAGAATGGACTGTCTGTTGACACTGCATAAAACCATTTTCAAATGCTTGCATTTTATTAAAATCCTAAAAATAGCTTTTTAAAATAAAAATTGCTGAGGGATTATACAGTAATTGTGGTGTCAAGAGAAAAATAAATGCCCTTTTAACACAGTTTTCTTGTGGGTACAAATGTTAAATTTTATTGAATGTTTTAGTATAATGTAAGAAAATTTTTATATCAGAATTTTCTCAAATTCTTTACAATGATACAAATTTTATAGAAACAGACGAAACATTTATAAATGACAGAATCTTTGAGAAAACGTCATAGTACTTATTTTGTGTGTTTTCTATGAGAGTAGTAAATTTAAATTAGTTTTTTTTTAAAGGATTTTTCATTAAGTATTTATTTTAAACTAAGTACCACCACAACGCGATTTAAAATGAATTTTTAAAAATGAAAATCCTTCGTGAATCTTTTATCTGAGATTTAATTTCAAGCTAATAGATTAAATTTAATAATTCCAATAAGTAAAATACTTTGCTCTATTACAAAACGAAATTAAATTGAATGGAAATTTACGTTTTGAAGTTGCTAAAATGTCCGATTTTATCATTTTATTTTGTTTTTAAATGCATGATTTTTAACCAAAATTTTGGATGTTCTAAAATGATGAAAAAATATAATAATAAAAAATCCTTTGGTCCTTCTTTTGAATAATAACAAGGATCTTTTTGACGATAAAACTTTCTTTTTATGAATTTTTGATTCATTAAAAAATGTCCCAAACATTTTTTTTAGTGAATCAGGTGATACCTAAAACCTTTCTTTGGAGGTACCTAAAAAAAAGTAAGATATTTCAAAAATAAATATTCATTGTAGATTTTTTTATCCCTGTCAGATATGATAGAAAATAACTAATTATTTTAGAGTTTTATTATTTTTGTAAGGTTTCAGGACAAATTTTCAAGATGTTCACAGTTGATACTGCAAAAACTTTTCTTCAAGCATTTTTCTTTATGAAAAGAAAAATATTTAAAAAAAAAAAAAAACCATGACGCCCAATATTAAAGCTAAAATGGATAATATCAACGTTATGTTGAAATAAGAATGAGGGTGGGAACAGCCCCCTCACACCCACATACACACTAAAAAAAAAATAGGGATGTCCACTACTTCACTAAAAAAGTGGCATATCCTAATGAAAAAAGGCTCCAAACTTAATAAAAACGTTTTATGTTATTAATAAGAGGAGAGACCAAAGTATTTGTTTAATTATTTTTAAAATTTTTTTTATTCCTTTTTAGCACGCTTGAATTTGTGGTTGAAAATCTTGTTTTTTTTTTAGCTCAAAAGTCACCTCATATTTTGCATTAGCTTTTTTTCACTTAAAAAACACATTAATTTGGAAATTATTGCAAAAATCAAATAACTGTCACAATTTAGTGAAACTTTCAGAACTTATTCCGAAATAAATGAATTTATTTTAGAAATGTTTGTCTTTTAGAAAGTCATGGTAAAAATATATTTTTTTTTATGTCTTATACACACCCCTTACTTAATTTTATGAAAACTTTAAAACTAGAACAGTTGTCCCTATTTTTTATTTTTTAATTAAATAAAGAAGACTTTGAGGAATATAAATCATACATTTTGTGTAAAATTTTGACTTGCAAGAACCCCAATTTTAGCTCTGAATTTAAAATACAAAAATGCTAGAAAACTAAGACATTATTTTATGAAAACAGCTTTTAATGGATTTTATCAATAATATATATTAAGGACTTTTTTGTCTGAAGTCAAAATTTTTTCGGTTGAAAAATAAACAATCTATGGATGCCCATTTCAAAAAAAAAAATCATGTTAGAGTTATTCCCTCTGATTGAGTGAAATTTATGAAGCTTGGCATAGCTTTTCGATCTGGATGCACATGTCAAATTCTCATTATTGTCACATTGTCAAAACTTTTCTTCTTCTAATTTTGTTTTTTTTTTTTTTTTACATATAATCAATTTCTTTTTCAGTAAGACACATACTGCAAATATTAATTATTATATATATTTTTTTTAATTCCATTCTGGGACGGAAACAACAAAAAAGGGGTCTTTGGGAAAAATTCTCAGAAAAATATTTCATAACTAAAATAGCTGTTTAAAACATTTGTTTTTCTTATATGAAAGACATGTGGCAACAAAACAACATCACCTGTTAAGTTTTGTTGTCATTACCTGGATCAGTAGGTATTAAAAACCAAAACAAACTTTTACTATAGCAAACCTGAACTGACATTAAGTTTAGTGGGGCTAGGAACCCTCAAAAAACAGCTGGGCTGAGATAAAACTTAATAAAAAAAAGAAAAAAATGAACATAAAATTTTATGTGTAGATAATAATAATGTTACAAAATTTTTGTCTTATAAAATTTGAATTATAAATGTATTTTTTCGTAATTTAAATGTTATTTTTATTCTAGAATTCTCCGCCAAACGTAAGGTAAAAAAGAAAGAATTGGAAGTATAAACCGGTTCACTTAAAGCGAGAACGATTTATATCACTTTTGAAGTTTTGCTCTACCGTCCGATAAATTCCCCTGACGTAAGTTGTTGCCAGATTGACGTGTAACATTAGTTAACAACAGTAACACCCCTCAATCAGGCCCCAAAAAACAAGCACCACGGTTGGAAATGTCTATTTACAAATTTTTCGGATGAAAAAGTAGGTAATGTTTCTTTCAGATTACATTTAAGTATACTTTAAATTTTCTAATTTTCCTAAAATAACTTTTGAAAAAAGTATAATTGAATTTTACAAGATTTTTAAATGGAAAACTTTACTTGTTTATAAAACTGTCAATAATGGCTGACAGGATTGATTTTTTTACGTCAATTTTGAATGATGACTCAAAAAAAAAAAAAAAAAAAAAGATATTTAGCTAAAATTTTGGACATGCTAGAAAGGATTAAAAAATACTCAAAAAATACTTTGGTCTTTACTCTTAATAATGATATAAACATCTATTCTAGACAATACAAATTTTTTTTAATCAAGTTTGGGACATTGTTTTTTTCATCAGGGTATGCGTTTTTTTTTAGCAAAGTAGGGGACATCCCTAAAAAAAAAAAATTTCCAAGTTATCTGATAAAATAATTTTACATTCATTACGAAATTCATTAACGAATAAGAGCTAAAAATAAAAAAAGCCATTTCATTTTTATTTTAAAACTCAAGATATTTCCATGTACTTTTGGTTACTTTTTAAAAAAATTGTGACGGTAGATAAGCGACAACGATGAAAACCTTTTTAGCCCGACTGTAAATAATGATAAAAATAACTCATCACAGAATCTCAGATACAAATAATCTTATTTTTCTTCTTACCTTTTTAATGTTGAATTACAAATAAAAACTGTAAAACTAAAATGACAATAAAAGATGACGACAACCTCTCCTTTTTCTACCCTTTCCAATTTAGTCGGTTTGTCAAGTTACACCATATCTGCATCGTTCGTTCAATTCATCATAAACATTGAAGTTAGAATGAGTGTCATAAAAAAGTAGCATTAAGAATCGTAAACATGAGAGAAAAGGAAAGAGGTAGATATTTTTCAAGAATGCGTTCATGTGATAACATTAAAAATAGATGATTGTTACAGACGGTGTAAGAGAATATATCGTCCCATGTGTAAAGATTGTCCAAAAAATAAAGATGGAAATTTATTAAGAAAAAAATAAACGAATGAAATAAAAAGAAAACCAGAGCAGAGCCTCAATTTAACAGACTAATGGTGGGGAGGGTCGTCCGTTAATTTGAAGCACTTTTTCTTGTGACCTAAAAACACCCAGTACAGTACAAAATTAAATGAATGCAAATAATAATGTGTATTAATTTTTAAGTTACTAAATTAAAATAAATTACACACACACAGATAGAGATGCCATAGTGAAGGGCTTGACAAAAAACAATACCGTAGTGTAACTGTATCAAAATCAGCAAAATGTTTGAGAGACGATGCATGTCACATGTGTGTATTACACGAACGCTCAAGTAACAGCAGCTATTCCCGGAACTACCGGTCTCTGTCTGTTGATTGCGCCAATTCTGGAACTAACGGATTTTGCTTGCTATGCGAGAGTGTTTTAAATTCCAGACACTACCATTTCTACAGATTTTATCCGTTAAATCCGAAGTCCGTTGTTTCCAGGAATTCGAGGTTTTACTCTGCTCATTTTTCTATTTTTTTAGTCTTCATTGTCTTCTTCAATATCATTCTTTAAGTGATTTTACAAAGAGACCAATAGTATTTTAACTTGTAAAACTTCTTTAAGAGATTTGCAATGCTGGTATGACAAAAAAACTAGAATAATATTTTTGTCTGTATTTTTTGGATTGGTGAATTTTTTCTTGTTTACAATCAAATCAATAGCTCTTTGCACAGACAACAATTTAAATTCTATGCACAGTTTTTTTCCCCTTGACACCACTATTATTTTAATTACCTTCACTCTTCAATAATGTTTATTGTTTTAAAATGCGATGATCAGAAATTTAATAAAACCTAAGCATATGAAAGTGAATTTATCTCGGTACCTCCATTTTGTCACTGACCCCCCCCCCAAAAAAAACAGGATAGCACAATGAAAAAAAGACCCCAAACTTAATAAAAACAAAGTTTGATAATCAAAATAAATGTTTATGTTATTATTAAGAGGAAAGATCAAAGTATTTTTTTATTAAATTTTTTAATCCTTTCTAGCACATTCAAAATTTTGGTTAAAAATCTTGATTTTTGTGTCAGCAGTTGATGTAATATTTACAATTAGTGTTTTTGCACTTTTTTTCAGGTGAAAAACACATTGATTTGGAAATTCTTGCAAAAATCAAATAATTTCCGGATTTTAATGAAATTTTCAGAACCTATTCAGAAATGAATGAAATTTAAAAAGAATTTTTTTTTTAGAAAATCTTGGTAAAAACATTTACTTAATTTCATGAAATTTTGAGAAATTAAAAATGCAATATAAAACTGACATTATTTAATTAGAACAGCTTTTAATTGCTTTTATAAATAAAATTTATTAAGGACACTATTGTCTGAAGTACAAAACTTTTTTTGATGAATAATGAATTGTTTTCATTTTTTTTAAATTTTAATTATAACTTATAAAGTGTTTAAAATTCTGTATTACTTCAATCAGGTTAGGTGATATTGTTATTAAGTGAAAACTATATTTACTAATCCAAAATTGAAAAGCTTGATACAATGTATTTTGTTCCAAGATTTTTAAAATACTTAAAAAAAATTTTTTCATGCATAAAATATTATGTAACGTACCCCACGACTCCAGTAATATTAAAGTCAGCATTCCTTAAATTAGATTATGGGAATGATTAATGAGCACAGTAAAACTTTGAATTAATGGTGCCGGAAAAAAAAAAAACAGACTCTGGACTTAACTTTAAAACTTTATTTAAATGTATATAGTAACTTAAAAATAAAATACTCATAGATATATACTGTATTTACATTTATTTACAATAGTTTTGTACTGTACTGGGTGTTTTTAGGCTATAAAAAAGTGCTTTAAATGGCTTTAACGGACAACTCTCCTCCTTACTAGTCCATTAAATTGAGATTCCACTGTACTTAAAAATTATATAAAAAAAAGGTACTCGCACATCATTTTCTTAAATTATGTTTTAACAGATAATGTCTTCGTAGAACAACAAATAAATCTGTCAACATCTTATCAATGTATGTTAGTGTTAAGTGATCTATGAGTGACAAGTGACTGGGACAAGCATGTAATCACTGCTACTGTTTGTATTAAAAATCCATTTCTTTGTTATTTTAAACTTAAAGTAAATAATATTTTTTTAAATTTTGTTCTTGAGAATTTACAACAAAAATAATAAACACAACTACTTATTAAGTTATTATATTGAAATGGTTGGCAAAACATTGACTAACTTGCCAATTGATTCGAACTTTATGAAACATGATAAATAATAAGGATTTCCTTATAGTTGGTTCACATATTTTAATGATGTAATAAATGTTTATAAATTTATGAATAATAACTTTTTTATATTTATTTCTTTATAAATTGCAGGTAAATGATAAATATTACATTACATTTTTAGTCTTAATTCAAGTTTTAGAAAGTTGTAAATATAAAATTCTTGTAAATAACAATGCAATAAACAAATAGTGTTTACACTTTAATATTTTTTATGTAAATTCTCAAGAACAAATGGTATAAATTCACTTTTATCATATGTTTAGTTTTTTTTTACAATCAATTCTAATCATTACTTTTTAAAACAAAAGTTAAAATAAAAGTGATGTCATAGGAAAAATAACCCCTTTGACACTGTTTTTTTGTGGGCAAGAAGGTCCATGTTTGCCAAAATGTTTTATTGTATATGTTTTGTGAAACTTAGCAAAGGCAAGAAATCAAAATTATTTCTCTTTTGTACATCCATATAAAAAATAATCTCAGAAAAAAATTTTTTAAATTCTTTTAAAAATAGTTCACACACACACATAAATGTCATTAAACAATATTTTTTTTATTCTTGAAATAACTCTATTTAATAAAAGAAATGTTTCTGATGGACAAAAATGGGTTTAATTTCAAAATCATACTGTAAAAGTAAGACATTATTAAAAAAAATAATTATTAAGTATAGATTTTTTTCTGTTCATTTTGAAAAAAAATAATGTTTTATTAAATTATGCAAGCACTAATTATCAAAAACTTTACTTTTTGAGCTTTATTGAATTATTTTTGATAAGATTTGGGATGAATTTTCAGTATGTTCACACATAATATTATGTAATTTTTTTTACTGAAATAATATCTTCAGGGATTTTACATTATGTAACCATAAAAAAAGATTTCACAGACACCCCCACCAAATTAAAAACTACCCATGAGATATTGAAAAGGGGAGGTGAAACAGACCCTAAAATAATATTTCCACAAAGTTTTCTAATCAAATAATCATTCAGTATAAATTCATTCATTAATGAATAAGTGCTAAAAGTTTTGTTTGAATCAGATAATTCCCTGATTTTTGGCAAATGTTTTAAAACAAGGCAGTGATTTTTTACTTTCATATCACCCACAAAATTATCCATTTTGGTGGTACCCACTATTTAATATATGAGGGTAAGCTGGAAAGTTCATAGGCTGTCTGTGAAGCAGTGATGCTAGAACCATGAAATCTTGCATACATTAATTTCATCTCTTATTAATAACTGCATTGTTTCTTTCAGGTATGAGGGTGAGCTGGAAAGTTTATAGGCTGTCTATGAAGGAGAGATTGAAGAGCTGTGAAATCTTGTATGCATTAATTTCCACTCTTCTTATTACCAACTACATTGTTTCTTTCTAGATAAACTGGCATCTGACTGTTCATCCTATTGGTAAAAAAGTCATCAATGGCAGTTATGACGTCTTCATCACTGTGATACTGGTTCCCAGTTAAGTGTTTTTCCATGTTGGGGAACAGATGATTGTCAAATCAGGAGAATAGGGAAGGTGAGCAACTGGTTCAAAGCCACAGTCATGCACAACAAGCATTGAAATCAAAGACTTGTGTGCTGGAGCATTATCCTGGTGAAACAAGATCACTTTTGTCAGTTTTCCTGGGTATTTGTTCTTGATAGCCTTTCATAACTGCCTCAGCATATTGGCATGGTACTCTCCATTGATGATGTGGCCATTGTGAAAATAGTCAATAAACATACTTCCATTTGCATCCCAACAAATAGAGGCCATCACCTTTCCTGCAGATGATACAACCTTGGCCTTCTTTGGAGCAGGTGAGGAGAAGTGTTTCCACTGCATCGATCGTCTCTTTGTCTCTGGATCAAAGTGATGAACCCAACACTTATCCTGGGTCAGGAAATGTACAAGGAAACCAGCTGGATCTACCTCAAACAATGTCAGATTTTCTCATGATGTGATCAGAATGGTGTGCTTCGGATCAAGTGTCAGAAGATGTTGAACCCACCAAGCAGAAACCTACATCATGCCAAGTTCATTGTGCAGAATATTCTCAACTCTCTCATAGGATGTGCTAATAGCATTGGCTATGTGATTTATAGGCAATCACATGTGGTGAACAGGATCAATGTTTTCCTCGGTGGTGGCAGATGCAGGACATCCAGACCTTGGGACATTTTCAAAACTCTCCTTTCCCCTCCTAAATTCAGCTGCCCACTTTTGCACTGTTGATAAAGCTGGGGCATCATCCCCTAATGTAGCAACCATATCAGGAGCTAAATTATTTCTCTGCAGGTACTTGATAATACACTACAATGCCAAATTTTGACCATTTTCAAGAGAAGTTGCTACTTATTACTTTTCTAGTTTTCTTGAACAATTAGATGTCAATTTACCTGGAAATAAACAATGCAGTTATTAGTAAGAATTGAAATTAATGCATGCAAAATCTGCCAGATTTCACAGTTCTAGCATCAACCTTTCATAGTCAGCCTATGAAATTTTCAGCCCACTCTCATATTGATGAATTTGAATTAAAACGTTTTATTCAGATGCTATTTCTAATATATTTTATATTGCCTTTTCGAATGCTAAACTTTTTAGCAAATGGCATAAATTTATTACAGACTTTAAATTTACCTGTGACATGCATCAAAGATGGTTTAACCAAATAAATTTAGGATAAAAAAGTCACAAGTTGTCTGAAAAAAATTTATAAATGCAAAAGTCCATAAAAAATATATGAAAGTACAACTTTGTGTAGTTTTCTTGTAATTAATACTAAAGTTACACATTCTAAGAATAAAAATTATATAAATTACTACATACATCTTAAAACTTTTATTGACAAGTTATGGTCATTCTTCTGTTAAATATATATTTTATCATGTACTGAAGAAAAAAAATTGCACCAAGTACAAAGTCAAATTAATGGAAATTCAGTCATTATTCGATGTGCTAAAAGCACATTTTATATCAGGAGAAAAATTGGTGCAGATTGTCATGTGAAAAGTCAAAATATAAAATAGGAAAGTATTTTAAGATTTTTTTTTTCTTAAATAAGGATGAAAATTAATTCTGGTTTATTTTTATTTTTTTATTTGTTTTTTTTTTGTTATCTTTATTTTTCCTTTATTTTATTCTTGACTAGCAGTAGAGCCCGGCATTGCCCGGGGATGTAACAGTAAGAGATAGTATCGACCATCATAAAGACTGAAAAATAAAATTGACAAAGATTATTGTTTAAAGTTGATGGACATGCATGTCTAATTAGATTTTTTTTGTTTTGTTATTTTTTACGAATTGATCAAACCCAAACTCAAACAAAAACATTGTTTTAAAACATTATGAATCTACCAATTGAATAGAATTTTATTATAAACAATTGTCTTGTAAATGGAATTTTTAAAGCATTCTGAATGTAAAAATAAAGAAAAAAGTGTGCAAGACAATAAGAAACACTACCTGCCAAAAAAAAAAAAAAAGTGAAGTTTTGTGGAAATCGGTTGAAAAATGTAGGAAATCCAATCTCATATATAAATGAACACACACACAAAGCAACCTGGGTTTTATAATAAGTATAACTCGATATGAGTTGTCCCCCTTTCATTCTCGTGATGCTTCTTAATTGTGTTTTCAAATCGATTTCGTGCAAAAACAATTCTGTTTTTCCAATTTTTGGTGCTGTTAAAACCACCACAAGGTAATTTTACGTAGTCCTGTGAAGTTTTGTTCAAATCGGTTGAAAAATGTAGGAAATCCGATCCAATATATAAACATAGACACACAATCTGCATTTTATAATAAGTAAGATGTACATTTCAGTGTTTCAATAAACAAAACCCACTAGCACTACAGCTTATAAAACACCAGAAATGAACAAATCCATTTCACTATGCAACAACTTTACATATGTCCAAAATGTTTGAATTTGTTCATCTTTATTGTTTTAAATAAAAATTTAATTCTACATGTTTCAAAAAAAAAAAAAAAAAAAAAAAAAATCAAAAGGAAACAAAGATAACAGGAAATGACAGAAAGAAAGAAAGAAAGAATGAATGAACAAAAGTTAGAGGTGAAAGAAAAAGGAATACAAAAGTAAGTAAAGAAAGAAAGAAAGAAATATAAAAAGCAAAATAAATAGACAAAAAGTAAAAAGTAGAAATGAAAAAAAAAAACAATTTAAAAGGAGTGAAAGAAAGAAATGAAAAAGAATAAGAAAAGAAAAATTAAAAAAAAAAATAGAAAGAAGATAAAAGAAAGATTAAAAACAAAGAAACACAAACAAGAAACCGTACAATTAGCAGGAAGAAAAGTGAAAAAAGCAAGAAAGACAACTGGAAGAAAAAGAAAACAAGAGAAATTTCTAAAGACATAAAAGAAACAAAAACTATAAAGAATGATAACATATTTACTGGTTTTTCCAAAATGTTGCTGATAAAGATTAACATTTCTAGGAAGATGGAATTATGAAGTTGATTGAAAGATGATAGTAAATGAATTGGTAAACACATTATTCAATAGAATTAATGTTGAAATAAAATATATGTCTTATATTTGTTTAATAATTTAAACAAACATATAACCTCACATAGTATTTAATCTCAGCTGCCTCACATATTTTGTAAGAAGGAATACTTTTCTTTTAATAACATCATTTATCCAAGCTTTTGTAGTATGCATATCATGCCAGGAAATAGTAAAGGTTTGAATCAAGTTTAATATCAATCAGGAACCTTTGAACTAAGAGGAATTGATCTGTAGTGCCACTAATGTGTACTGGATTCACTTTAAGAGATACCAAGCAAAACTTTATACTCATTGCTACATCGGGACATTGTTGATTGATTGATCCAATTTCTACAGCTTTTGTAAGTTATTTAAATCCAGAAAATATTTTTAGCTTATAAGAATTCTTTTTGAAATAGCAAGCTGTAAGTTCTATGCTAACAGATTCTTCTATTGCACTTCTTGTTAGTAGAACTCTCTTCTGATTTTTTGCTTCTCAGTCAACTTTGATCTTCAAAAATTTAAATGCAATGGTAATCATTATATTCTGTCTTCTTAATTCTTGTATTATTCTCTTTCCTTAATAGCATTTTTTTTCTCATATTCCCTTACAACTCAGTAATCCCTTGTGTTTTAGTGGCTTAAAGTCACTGCACATGCAAGTTACAACTGCTTTTCCTGTTAAGTGAGTTTATAAGTGCATATTGCTGGTCACATTTCTGTTAACACTTATTTTTCTGTATGTTTAAATATACAGTAGATTTCTGTGTTTTAAAATTGATACTGACATGTCAGATTTTATCATTTCATAACATATAAATTGGTTTGTAGCTCTCTCAACCTTATAAAAGAAAGGTCAGGCTTAAAAATATCTGAGGAGGATGGCAACATTAAGAACTAGATATGTCTCTTGTTCTTATGAATTCCTGTCTTGCCTTCCTTTTAATATTCATTTTGTTATTTATTTTGTGCAATTCATTCTTGTATTCAATTTGATCATTTTTCAATATGAACACCTGAAGGTAAAAGTACAAATTTTGTCATCTAATCATACTTATTATAAAACCCAGGTTGTGTGTGTGTCTGTTCGTTTATATATTGGATCGGATTCCCTACATTTTTCAACCAATTTCAACAAAACTTCACAGGACTACGTAAAATTACCTTGCGGTGGTTCTGACAGCGCCAAAAATTGGAAAAACACAATTGTTTTTGCATGAAATCAATTTGAAAACACGATTAAGAGGCATCACGAGAATGAAAGGGGGACAACTCATATCGAGTTATACTTATTATAAAACCCAGGTTGCTTTTGTGTATGTGTGTGTGTGTTCGTTTATATATGGGATCAGATTACCTACATTTTTCAACCGATTTCAACAAAACTCCACTTTTTTTTTGGCAGGTAGTGTTTCTTATCATCTTGCACACTTTTTTCTTTATTTTTACATTCAGAATGCTTTAAAAATTCCATTTACAAGACAATTGTTTATAATAAAATTGAAAAATTCTATTCAATCAGTAGACTCATAACAATTGAAAACAATGTTTTTGTTTGAGTTTGACCAATTCGAAAAAAAAAAACAAAAAAAACAAAAAACTAATTAATACATACGTCTCCGTCAACCTTAAACAATAATCTTTGTCAATTTTATTTTTCAGTCTTTATGATGGCTGATACTTGATCTATCTCTTACTGTTACATCTCCGGGCTCTACTGCTAGTAACTAATAAATTTTATGACCTCAGAGTATAAAGGTAGCAAGAGGTGTACTTTGTTTGCTCAACTGATTTATTTTCTACAGTATATCAACACTTTGCAGGTTATTTAAACTCAGAAAATATTTTTAGGTAGTAAGAATTTTTTTTTTTTTTGTAAATAATAATGATTTAGTGATACAAGTTTTACTAATTAGCCTATAGCTTGGGTGACAAAAGGTGGATTCATACCTTTCCCTAATGGTATTTGCATGCAAGTAAATATAATGAATCTGACTGGAACTCAACTCAGCTCACAGATTAAAAATTTCGAGCCATTATCCATTATACCACCCACACATCCAAGCTTACAGCATCTAGTATTCCCAAATATCATAAGAGCTAGGCATCTCAGAGGGTTAACATAGAGGGTAACCTTATAGACACCAGGAGCAAAATTGGACCTCAAAGAATGCCGGTACCTGTGCCAACATAAACAAGAAGACAAACCCGCAGAACTTAGGAGAAAAAACTATTGAAAATTCCAACATATAAAATATATGGAATTACCTGTAATAAAGTTTACTATGACTGGAATGAACTGAATTAACTGCTATCAGGCTAATATGGTAGAAATTGTCAGCAAAGTCATTTTTACATGCATAGCTGGTTTATCACAATAACTGATAAAATTATCAAAATATTAATAATTTTTACTACAGAAATTTATGGAGGAAATCGAAAGTGTTGTAAAGTTTTGCCTTTTGTCCTGTGTGAAGAAATAAATGAAATATCTGTTAATACAAGAATTAAAAATGTTAAAAATTAATTTTAGAGAAATATCAGTTGGAAGAAATAGTTATATTACTCTTACAAGAGATTATTTTAAAAAAAAAGAAAGGATTTTGGTTGGAAGATAAGAAAACTGAAGGAAATGACTTACAGTAGCCTAAGAGAGAAACATTTATGTAAGGTGAGCATAGTAAAATAGTGAGCATTTAAGGTCTGATCAAGAAGCATTGAGAATGTTGCTACTGTACTGGAGATCAAGTACACAGAATTAATTTGCTTGGCACAGATAGACCATGAAAAGTATCATGCATGCGCACTAAGTTATAATGTTCTCACTCACAGCAATACTTGGAAGGAAAGAGTGTAGAGTGTGGTCATCTCACCATACCACAGAGGTTCCATCAGTGACCATGACCTGTACACAGTAGTTTTTGACAAAGCACAACATTTTCCAGGTCTGATAACCACCATATTCCCCAGATCTTGCCACTTGTGACCTTTTCTTCTATTTAACAATCAAATCCAAGAGAATGCAATGAGGTAGCTGCTTGGTATTCCAGAAAAGAAGTTCCAGGAATGCTCCCATCAATGGAAACAATGTTGTATAAAGTGTGTAGCTTCAGAAGGGGACTACATTGAAGGAGATTAAATGCTGAATTAATATGTGTTGTTGTATTTTTATAGCACTTCTCATACTTTTTGATAAGCTCTCATAAAATATATGGAATCATCTGTATTAAAAATTTTTATGAAAGAAATAAAATGAAACTGCCATCATATTTTTTTTAATGGATTTTATACATGAAAAATGTGGTAAAAAATATTGGCCAAAACATTTTTACAAATATAGCTAATTTGCCACAATAGCTGTAAGATAGCTTTCACAATATTAACAATACTGACTTGAGAAATTTGTGGTGGAAGAAAAGATTTAATTTAATCTCAATAGGATGGTGCCCAAATAATAGATAGGAATATTGCACAAAGTAGCAAATATTACGCTAACATAAGTCAGTATTAATTTCATTGTTGAGCAGAGAAGGAATTGGAGAGAGTTCTTGCCTATAAAATGTATGAATTACCTGTGTTACACTGTTTTTTTAAAAATGGAATCATGTGTTGCCTTGAAATGAACTGAGGAAATTAGTATATTTGCCAACACATATTGAAATATGTGACATCTTTTTCCATACTTACCTGAAAAAAGACTGTAGAAAAGACTGGCCGTAGCATTGTGGAAACACAGAAAAGAAGTTCAATGTAGAAGAAAACCCAAGTGACTAATCAAAGTCTGTCAAAGAATTTTTATTTGTTGTCATTCTCATTTGAAATCTCAATATATTAAAGGAATCAAATGTAAATTTATTTTTGTCATTTACACTGGTATCGTCACTGGAAAAATAAATATATTCATTCTCAAATTTTTAATCTTTGTATGAGATCTTTTATAAGAATGCTTTTAAGTAAATGCATGTGAAGAAATGAATGTGAAAGCTGATTTATTCTGTAATAAATATTCATAGAGTTGAAAATGTTTGTCATATGTTAATGGGAAGTAAGACCGACACACTAGAGATGAATATCAATATTGGATTTCATGTGACGTATCTTAATTGATTTCTTTAAATGGAAGAATCAAGTGTGGCAAGAATATGGTTTCTCTCCAGTATGTATTTGCTTATGCCGCATCAAAATAGATAGCTGTGCAAAGGAAGAACCACAAACTTCACAAGAATATGGTTTCTCACCTGTATGTGTTCGTACATGCTGCCTCAAAATAGACTTCATTGAAAAGGAAGAGCCGCACACCTCACAAGAATATGGTTTTTCTCCAGTATGTGTTTGCTTATGCCGCATCAAAATAGATATCTGTGCAAATGAAGAACCACAAACTTCACAAGAATATGGTTTCTCACCTGTATGTATTCGTACATGCTGCCTCAAAATAGACTTCATTGAAAAGGAAGAGCCACACACCTCACAAGAATATGGTTTTTCTCCAGTATGTGTTCGTTTATGCTCTCTCAAACGTACCATTTGTGCAAACGAAGTACCACATATCTCACAAGAATATGGTTTCTCCCCAGTATGTGTTCTCTTATGTCGTTGCAAATTACACTGCACTGAAAAGGAAGAGGCACATATTTCGCAAGAATATGGTTTCTCTCCTGTATGTGATCGCTTATGTTTATTCAAATGTATTTTCTGTGAAAAGGAGGATCCACACACATCACAAGAATATGGCTTCTCTCCCGTATGTGTCCGCTTATGTTGTTTCAAGTGTGCTCTCTGTGAAAAGGAAGAGCCACATTCTTCACAAGAATATGGTTTCTCTCCAGTATGTGTTGTCTTATGCTGTTTCAAACTTGATAGCTGTGAAAAGGAAGTGCCACACACTTCACAAGAATATCGTCTTTCTCCAGTGTGTATTCTTTCATGCTGCATCAGATGTGCCTTCTTAGAAAAAGCAGAGCCACAGACTTCACAATGGTATGGTTTCTCTCCAGTATGCATTTGTATATGCTGATTTAAATGTGCCTGCTTTGAAAATGAAGAGCCACACACTTCACAAGAATATGGTTTTTCTCCAGTATGTATTTGCTTATGCCGTATCAAAATAGATAGCTGTGCAAAGGAAGAACCACAAACTTCACAAGAATATGGTTTCTCACCTGTATGTATTCGTACATGCTGCCTCAAAATAGACTTCATTGAAAAGGAAGAGCCACACACCTCACAAGAATATGGTTTTTCTCCAGTATGTGTTCGTTTATGTTCTCTCAAACGTGCCATTTGTGCAAACGAAGTACCACACATCTCACAAGAATATGGTTTCTCCCTAGTATGTGTTCGCTTATGTTGTCGCAAATTACACTGCACTGAAAAGGAAGAGCCACACATTTCACAAGAATATGGTTTCTCTCCTGTATGTGTTCGCTTATGTTGATTCAAATGTACTTTCTGTGAAAAGGAGGATCCACACACATCACAAGAATATGGCTTCTCTCCCGTATGTGTCCGCTTATGTTGTTTCAAGTGTGCTTTCTGTGAAAAGGAAGAGCCACATTCTTCACAAGAATATGGTTTCTCTCCAGTATGTGTTGGCTTATGCTGTTTCAAACTTGAAAGCTGTGAAAAGGAAGTGCCACACACTTCACAAGAATATGGTCTTTCTCCAGTGTGTATTCTTTCATGCTGCATCAGATGTGCCTTCTTAGAAAAAGCAGAGCCACAGACTTCACAATGGTATGGTTTCTCTCCAGTATGCATTTGTATATGCTGATTTAAATGTGCCTGCTTTGAAAATGAAGAGCCACACACTTCACAAGAATATGGTTTCTCTCCAGTATGTATTCGCTTGTGCTGTGTCAAACTCGACTGCTGTGAAAAACAAGAGCCACAGATTTCACAAGAATATGGTTTCTCTCCAGTATGTGTTCGTATATGCTGCTTCAGATTTGACTGATGTGAAAAGGAAGAGCCACACACTTCACAAGAATATGGTTTATCTTCTGCATAAGTCGTGAGATGTCTTTTAAAGACTGAAATATTAGACTGTTTACATCCATAGGTTTTAGAACAAATTTTCTTTTCTGTATATTTTTCCATATCTTCTGAATTTCAAGTCACTATAGAAATAATATGGCATTCATTTTCACTAATATTTTGAGTTGTAGATCTGAAAAAAAAAAAAAAAAGAGAAATTAATTAGATTTTATTACCTCACTTTATATTTCTATCAGTTCATATGGATCCAATTTTTATGCACAAATTCATTTTGTTTGAGACAATGTTCTTCGAGAAACAATTTCTATTATATACATAGAGATGTCAATGGATAATCCATCAGTCTCAAGTATATTACTGGACCTCTCTTCTGTCGATATATTGATTTCATAATATATGATGGCAAAAGATATTTCAGTGCAAGGGTCTAATGGGCACCAACTGAATCTATTATTCGTTGCCCAGCACTCTACTACTACAAATTTTTATTGTAACCTAATGAAATACAATAGTGGATCACATGCAATATAGGTGAACAACTAGAAAAATTGAAAATAAATACAATATATCTAAATAAAAATTAGAGACATGTCATAATAGATCATTCCATCTTAAATAAATAAACAATGTTTTGTGACAATGTTTAACATTAACTTGAGAATTTTCTTGTTAGAAAGTTGAATAATTTTTAAAAATTCAACATTACAGATAAAAAGTAGTGTAATTTATATAGTTTTTTTAGAAAATAAATAGGCAATTTTTTTTTTACTGTATTTGATAAGTGAAAACTGTAAGATTGCAACAAAGGTTAATCAGTGAATAAGATTTTACACCATTTGTTAAGTAATCTATATAATAAATGTAAACATCAGTGTGTCACTGTGTCAGACTTTTTCAACTTTACTCCTACAGGCCATAGCCCAACATATCATACAATTTTGGAACCAGGTTGACAGTGGGCAAATTAAAAACATTCTGGGCTAGTATCCTGAAATTTTGGATTCCCAAGTTTTAATTACTGCAATTTTTTTTGGCAATGTTTTTATGTGATTTTTTGCAACAACAATTTTTATAACTTGGAAATAAATTTGGGAATAATCAAAATTAATTTTGAAATCCAGTGAAAGTCACCCATGAAATAAAAATAATTGTTTGTTTAGAAAATAAGGACTTACGTACATCAAATTGTCTTTAAATTAAGTGGTGGCAGAAGAATTATCATTGAACTTTTAAAAGGTAAGCTTAAATATCAACGCAATACTTAAATGCAGTGACCAATTTTGAGTTCTTCTGTAGTTTATTGTTGTGTATCGCATCTACTCCTCTCTACCCATTGTGATGAAGGCCCAATCAAGAGCCCTCTGCAGCTCTATCGGGCAGCTTTTAAGCTAGTAATTAATGAAAATGAAAAATAGATAAAAGTTTATATAACATGATAATACTGGTGGGCACAAATTATCATACAAAATGTTTTAAATTTGCATTATCACACTAAAACTACTGCACTGTGTAACATATTACATCATAATATAGCTAAATTGTTTAGTATAATTTCCCTTTGAAGTAAATGGAGGTCTTATTTAATGAGACAATGATTTAGTAATGTGCTTGTACTTTGCTTCTTGTCCATATACAATTTGTGAAGCTTCAGTAGTAAATTTAACAGCTCTTTCCACACCTTGTAAATGTGTAAGTAAATTTGGTAACTCCAACGTTGTTCCATTCTTTATTTGAAAAACCTTCTGCAAGTGCAGCTTTACAAACACCATTTAGTGAGAAGTTAATCAAATTTGACCTATGGGTCACTTCAGAGTTGAATGTTTTTAATCTCTTCTTTGGTGATTTGCTGCTTCTGAAACAAAAATTTATTTTTATTGGAAAATTTACCCATACTTGGTTATATTTTTGTGATGTAGTTTGAATGAAATTTTAAAATTAGTCTTGTAAATTCACATAATTAATTAATTTACACTATTTACATTGTTCGGACTATTGTTCTCATCTTTGTTGCCATATTTATCACAACATTTCAGCCGTTGGAATGTCAAACTGAACACTTTATTTCTCTTGCTAACTTATCAAGCCACCCTTGTATATGAAAAATTTAATTCTTTTTAAAATCCAATAATTTTTCTAGAGGTATATCTTGGTGTCTATTAGTAAATTTAAGACTTAAATAACTGGATGTTCTAAAAGTGTTGCTTAACAATTACTTAAAACAGAGTGAAAATAACCTTTTATTTATACACATTAACTTGTGTGATCAAAGGATAATATAGAAACACTGTAATTCTACCCCTTTCCAAAATAATGTGGGGAAAATTAAAAATAAAACTAAAAGAAATACAGAAAACCATCAAGAATGTTATTTATGTTTAAAAATAAATTTTCTTTAACCAATAGTTTAACCAATAGTTTAAGAATAGGATCTTTTTGGTTATTTCTCCCCCAATAATGTAAAGTTACTTATTGCAAATATTAATTCACCCCAAGAAATTATAAGTTTTCAATCAAAGTTTGTTTTATTAAATTTTTGGTACTCTTTTGAAATTATAAACTTTAAATAAAGATGTATTTAGCTTGCCTCACAACAACTCCAGCTCTCAGAACGTAAAAACTATTAAAAATCAAGGAATTAGTCACATTTTATAAGTGCAGATAACATTCGAGGTACTTACAAGGAATTTTTACATTTTATAAAAAAGAAAGGAAAAAATGGTGAGTGCAAAAGCTGACCCCATACTTAGAAACAGTGCACTCGAGTTGCCCACATTTGAGACGATCATAACGTTCAACCCAACCAGAGTGCAATGGAAGAGCCTTGCTCTGGATTTTAATAAATATAAATTCTTTTTATTTTGGCTGAATTAACAGAAGGGATCCTAAGAAGATAATTTTTTATTCTCTTGTAAATTTAATGAATAATAAATATGAAGGCATTAAGGTGCTACTTAAACAAAAATATAGCGGAAATGTTTTTCTTTTAATATTCATTAATTTAATAATGTCAAAAGGAAAACATTTATTCCAGAAGTAGATACCTTCACAAAATCACTATAAAAAAAAAAAAAAAAAAATCAGCAGACTGTGATGAAAACGTGGTTCCAAAACATAATGCAAACATAGTTTTCTCATCAAAATCTTTATTAAGAGGAAGAGTCAAGGTATTTTTTGAATGTTTAATGAAATTTTTACTCCTTTTTAGAACATTCAAAATCTTGTTTTTCTTGTGTAAGCATTTGTACTAACTTTTAGCATAGCAAATTTTAACCTCTTTTATATGGTGACAAACACATTAATTGGGAAATTCTTGAAAAAAAAAAAAAAAAAAAAAAAATCAAATAATTGTCAGATTTTAGGTACTTAAAAAAAAAAAAAAAATTATGTAAGGAATTGAACAGTACCACTAATTTTACAATATTTAACAACTTTTAGTAACTTTATGTAAAAAATAATAAAATAATTTATGAAATAACAATTAATTCATTTAAAAATTCATTTTTCACCAAAAAAGTTTTTTGCCTTCAGACAATATTGATAAAAACAAATAAAAGCAACTAAAATTAATTTAAATAGTATCTTTGTTTTATTGGGGTTTTGTGTTACAATTCAGAGCTAGGTTTACGAGGGCAGATTTTTTAAAAAAACAAAACATGATTTCCTTTCCTCAAAGCTTAGTTTTTAACTAATGACTTGCGTGCTTCCACCATAAATTTTTAGAGTTTTGATTAATTTATTTATGGGGAGGGGGGGTTATATATATATATATATATATATATATATATATATATATAAAATATATTTTTATAATGACTTTAAAAAATAACATATTTATAATAATTTCCATCATTCCTGAATAGTTTCTGAAAGTTTCATTAAAATCTGACAATTATTTTTATTTTTGCAAGATTTTCAAAATTAATGTTTGTCATAAGAAAAAAATGCACAAAAAATTCACCATGTTATTTACTAGAGTTCCGGTGATGACGAGAAACAAGGTTTTTCAATCGAAAGTTAGAATGTTCTAATAAAGACAGAAAAATTTTAAAAAAATAATTTAAAATTACTTTGTTCTTTCCTCTTAAGACTTTTAACATAAACATTTTTTTTGGCGATAAAATTTTGTTTTCGTCAAGTTTGACGTCTTTTTCATCAGACTATGCGCTTTTTTTTTAGCGATCTCATTTAAACATAAACAATACTGTTATAGTTAATAAACACCAACTTCTAGACTGTACTAGTTTTACTTTTTGGTCCTTTGCTGTACTTATTTAAATTTTACACGCGCTTTGGGGGTGACAGAACACGACGATTTTTGTTGACCTTTGACCATGACGACAACTCATGGGCTAATAAAGTTTATTTTCATTTTTTTTTTTTTAAACTAAGTGTTAGTTAATTTATCCTTAATTTTTTAATTTATTTTGAAACAAATCTCTAGGAAATATATTGAATTTTTGAATATACTGTTTTACTTTTTTTACATTACAATTTTTTACATTTTTCTTTTCCGTTAAAAAAAAAAAAAGTTCAATAAGTGATCGTGCTCATAAAAATGTCTAAATTACTAAATATCTTAAATAAGTAAAATTGTTTTTCTTTGTTTTACAGATTATCTTTCAAATAAAAATCAAAATTTGAATTCAAAAGAAAAAAAAAACATTTGTTTGATTTGAATTATTTAAAAAGATACATTTTTGTTTTCTTTTTTCCTTTTTTTTTTTTTTTTTTAAGTCCGTGGTGATACTTAGTTCTGTTTTTTTTTTCTTTTTTACTGTCTAACGATAAATGTTTCTCCCAGAAATTCAAAAAGAAATATAATATTACTTACCGTTGTTGACTTGTAATGTAAAGAAAGACAAAAACGGAATCAAATTAGAAGAAGAAGAAGAAGTATGATACTATACCTCCGTTTCTTTAAATTTCTGCCCGCTATTTTGTTGGTTTGTTTTGTATGGATTTCATGGTCAATCAATAGTCTACAATTCTGTTTGAGTATCATCCGTTCCATTCATAATAATTATAATGATATTGAAGTTGGATATAATGATACAAAGAAAGCAGCATTGAGAAACGTAAACAAAAAAAGGAACGAGGCAAGCATTCTTCCAGAAAACGTAGTGTGATAATTAAAAACAGATGATTGTAAAATTAGAGACGGTGTAAGCGAAAATATCGTACCATGTGCTAAGATTGTCTAAAAAAATAAAGAACGAAATAAGTGGATTTTTCAGCACACTCATGTCGCTATCAAATGTGACACAAAGTTGAGGTTTTATTTAAAGTGGGTAGAAAAATTGTTCAAGTCCTAGCTCAGCACTTCTCCTTCAGGGAACACCTCAAGCACTAGGTATTGACCCGAGCCCCCTCCCAACGAAGAAGTACTTCCTGGGGGTTGAGCTGCTTCTTCTTACTTAATTAATATTTGAAATTACTCAGCCGAAGCAACATTAATTTAAAATCAAAGGAAAAACGAATGAAATAAAAAAGAAAACGTCATTTTCCTGTTAAATTTCATCTTTGAAAATTTCACGGTTTCCTTTTGAATCTTTTGATATTTCTCAAGTTGATTGAATAGTACTGAATAGAATCTTGCGAGTTCTACTGCTAAAAACCATCCGTGGAAATTTCCGCTATTGCGTCATTAAATATTTTTTTCTCTCTTTCTTTCTTTTTCTCACTAAAATCAAACAGCATTTCTGAAATAAATGTCTTTCCTCGCGATCAAAACGGAATAGTCCATAACTTTCTATGGGGTATATTGGCAAGACGTAATTTACAAACGAAGGAACAAAAACAGAATTTTATAATAGGTAGGTACTGCTATGGACTTCTTAAAAACATATTTAAAATTTAAATAATCTAAATATCTTCATTGAAGTTAAATTTTGTTTTTATTTGAAGGATGGTAGCCTAAAAGAAACTGAAAAAAAAAAAAAAAAATTACGGAACACCATCAACGCAATCATCGAGAAGTTGGTATTTATGTTTAAAAAATAAATAATCTTTAACCTTATGTAACCAACAGTTTACGAATATAAATTTCATTCTATGTGCATTTATGAATCTTAGTAGAATTAATAATTTTATTTGTTACTAGAAACAAAACAGAAAGTGATCAAAACCTAAAACTATACTTTTGAGCTTAATTCATTGCTTTTATTTTTTTTATTATCTGCTTAATGTCTCTTTCTATACATATGGAGAGAAAAGGGAGATCACTGTGATCTGTGGGATCAGGTTGAGATCATAGACAAAGAACATCATTGGAAAATTCGTAAACTTAAGGAATCAGCATATATGCTAGGCCACAAAAATCTCCTGAGCCAACCAAGCATAGAAATGACGACAATATGGGAACCAGTAATAAGGAATGCCAGAGAGAAGCGATAACAACAACAAAAATTGCAATATGAGCTCTGATAAAAACATAAAATGATAACAGCAGAAATTGCAATATGAGCACTGGTAAAAATGGTTGCTGAAGATATTAGCTTTATAATACCCAGAAAATCATTCACAAATGGCACAGTGGATAAATGTGTTGGTTAGATCCAGTGACAGGACCCAAAGAGTGTGGGTTCAATACCTGGTTAAGGCAAAGAGAGGGGAATTAACAGGAGATAACTGATAACTGACATCCATTATTAAACATGGCATGTAGAACTAGAACAGAATTGTGTAGAATATTATTGACCATGAAATCCAAACCAACAAAATTATAACGGACAGAACTTTTAAAGAAACAGAGGGTATCATACAGTCTACTGCAGTGAGTAAAGTAAAGGGTTCAGTTTAACATTCCAACCACTGAAGAAGGTCGAAGAATTGTAATAAATATGGCGACAAAGATGAGGACAATAGTATGAATAATGTAAATACTGTTTAATGTCATAAAATATTTAATTACACCCAGTGAGGTCTTTTTTTGAATTATCCTGAATTTAAGAGTTATTGAATTGTTATTTTTATTACACTTCCAACAGTGACCATTTGACTATTCTTCAAACTGGTGGTCTTGGAAGTGTAGTCAAAGGCAGTAATTCAGAATTATTTTGTTTTTGAACATCCACACAAAAATAATCTCACTGTGGCTAAAATAAAAAATAAAATTCTTTTTTTTTTTTAAAAAAAAAAAAAAGGGTCACACTCTAAAGTGGCACCACATTTTAAATTTTCCAATTTTTTATTTAATAAAAAAAGAAAAAAAATCTCTTGTTATGAACAACAACAGGATCAATTTCAAAATCACACAGAAAAATTACATGCATTTTTTTTTTGTTTAAATAAATATTAAGTGTATATTTTTTTCTCTTCAATCTGAAGGAAAATGTGATTTATTACATTGTGCAAGCACCAACTCTCAATAAAATTTATTTTAAAGTTTTTATTTAATTATTTTTGGTAAGATTCAGGATGAATTTTCAATATGTGCACACTTGACATTGCATATATTTTTTTATTGAAATAACATCTTCAGATTTTTTATATAGGATGCAGCAGAAATACTTTCCAGATAATGAATGGTAAGACATTAGTAGCAATTGTGTCTTCATCTAGCTGTCTTAACATTATGTGGGAGGTATTTCTGCTGCATCCTATATAACTGTCAATTATTTTTTTACCCTCCCCCAAATTAAAAAGTACACAAGAGACAAAACTGACACCACCGACAAAAAAAAAAAAAAAAAATATTTCCACAAAGTTTTCAAATAAAATAATCTGTTCAGTATATTCATTAATGAACAAATACTGAAAATTTTGTTTGAATCTGATCATTATATTATTTTTGATAATTTTTTTAAAACCAGAGTTAGCCATTTTTTGCTTTCATTTTAGAAAAAAACATATCCCTTTTGGTGATACCTACTATTCAATACACTAGATTTTTTTTTTTTTTTGCAATATGCTGACACGTGTTGAAATCCTCACAGTATTTAGTATTGTTGAAGTTATTGCTATCATTTTTTTGTCAAGATTTACAAACTCTATGTAACATTCCATTTTGAAAATCAATCAATGAAATATACAAATTTAAAGAAAAGATATGCAAAAAAAAACAATATGGCATTTTTATCAAATAAGTATTTATTTTAGTATTTAAATTGTATTTAAAATAGTGGAATTATTTTGTATGTTAAATAATAAAACTTTTTATTTTTTTCCCAAAAAATGAATGAAAATCTATTATATTAAGCTACGTACCCTATTAAAACCAACTGCACTTTGTACTCCTTTAGCTGTTTGTATTTCTTCCCAAAATTTGGTTTCAATTGGTCAGTGTATGGCTATTTTAGAGGGTGTGATGGATGGACAGACTAACAGTAGTCACAGAATTTTATACATAGATAGTTTAGATTGTTGTTACAGTATTGATGAATTTGAATTAAAACCCAATATATTAAGTCCAGTCTAAATGTGGGCATAAAAATAATTTAAACATATTTTTAGTAAAAAATTGAATAATTTAAACATCTCCTTTTTAGTAAAAAAATTAATAATTTAAACATCTCCTTTTTAGTAAAATTTTGGTTTTATTGGAAGGATAATAATCTGAAGCTAATAAAAAACATGATTTTACATATTTCAATAAGATTTTAAATTATTGTCACAGTTAATCCACCATTTTAATTGAAAAATGATGACTGAACATTTTTTGTTATTACATTATCATTTGTTTGTACATATATATTGTTTCTTGTCATTTCTTTCAATTTATTTATGTGGACTCATATCCTGAGTTTACCATGTTTGTTGTGGGCATTTCAGGAGACACGTGTTTATCTCTCAACGCATACACTGGCCTGCAATAAATTCTTGTAAAGTTTCAGGACAAATTTTCAAGATGTCCTGATTTGATATTGCATAAATCTTTCACTGAATTAAATCTTCAGTGATTTTGCCTTATAAAAATATAAAAAAATATTTTTGCCACATCCCCTCAATTTTAAAAGTATTCATGATGTATAGAAATGTGGGGTAACTAACTCACAAAATATTTCTACAAAATTGTTCACAATGTATTGAAAATGAAGGAGGGTGTAACTGACTAAAAATATTTTCATAAAGTTTTCCAGCAAAAAAAATTTAATCCCTTCAAATGCTGAAAATTTCATTTAGATCAGATAATTCCCTGATTTTTGGTAAATGGAGGGTAGTGTTTTATTTTTTTGGCTTTCATTTAGAAAAAAATGGATGTAAGGGATTTAATATATAGTTTTAATTATATAGTCTTAAATGATTTTACAATGTAGCCAATAATTCTTTACTTTATGTTAACAGATTTACAATGAGTTTTTAAAAGAAAAAATGATAACCAAAATATTTTGGGGGTGTACTTTGAATTGGTGCGTAGGGATTACTTTGCCATGTCTTCCTGAACACCTGGAAATCAGTGGTATAAAAATAAAGGATTCACACGCTCTTTCTCTTTTTTTCTGAGATATAGTAGTGACAACAAAGAAAGTCTCCCACTCTGGGGAAACTTCTTTGTCTTCAGCCAAGACAACTATTTAATTTCACTTAACTACATGGCATACTCACGCTATACACACACACTACAGCTATGTATATAAACTTTTTACTTTCCTTTTTAACTATCTGTATACATGTTAATAATTTTCTCTTCTTTTCCTTTTGTGAGATATGTTATTCTTTACATAAATACATATAAAAATTCCTCCATGTGTTGAATTTTCTTTTGAAAATGTTGAATTCATGAAATGTATTGAGACATGTTGAAATGTCACCTTACGACAATGCTGTCCTGGGTATGATGGTAAACTACATCCAGCAGCAAGGCCTCTGATTGGGAGGTTTTGAGGACCGTAGAACCACTTAATTGCTGTTGTTCCCAGGAGTGGGCACTTGTTAGGAGGGTCCCATCTATGGGCAAATAGTGAACCTCCAAACTGGGGTCAAAACATGAAAATATAAAAATACATTAGAACAAATTACCAGCTACACATTTTCATAGTAAAAAAAAAAAAAATTATCAGCAATGCATTTTTGGAAAAAAATTACCAAAGCTCACAAGAAAATAAAATTTTGGCATTAAATAACCCATAAGGAGTTGATATGATGTTAAACTAACAAACCAAACCAAACTAAACTAAACCTTATGACAATGTCACATTTTTTAGTTATATGGGAAGCAAAATTAAGTCTTCAACACCACTCCTGTATTGAAAAAAGTATCAAACTTTGTTCTAACCCAAGACCTTAAATAAGACAGAAATTAACTTTTGCTAAATTTTCTGATTTTATATTTTGATGTTTTATCTTTTATAGGAAGTTACAATGCTTTTTGAAAGGAAAAATTCCATTATTGGCAGTTTGTGCTGCTAACTTTGGAAATACAAATCCAATTCAAAAATATTCCATACATAATAGGAAAATTTTTTAACTAATAATTGACCTTAATATGATAATTTCTCAATATTCTTGCATAGTATTGTTGATAAATCTTAAGGTTAAATTTTTGAGGAAGTAGGTTTGTTTCAGTATCCAGCCATGACCAAATGTAGCTCTGAGTTAGACAAAAAGTCAGAATAAAATTAAATTAAAAGCAGGAATGGAAGATTATTAAGGTTAATTTATGTCTTTAAAGTAATGAAAACTCCACAGTTAGCCATTTATGTTTTGAATGAGTTTAACACATTAAAACAAAAAGAAATATCAGTAATTCAAATCATTATAAATATTATTAAAACAAAAACTTTTAACCTTGTATTCGCCAAGTAAATTTCCAACCTGTATCCAAGTAGTTGAATACTGGCCAAATGTGTATGTCATTTGTTCTTATCTCCAAGTCAAGGATTCAAATAACCATGGATTTCTCATGGGTTCAGTTACTTATAAAGTAAGATGCTTACATTTTAATTAAATCAGTATTTAATCCAAAAGTCATAAATACAATACATACACATTGTATGTATTAATGAACATTACATAAACATCTGCCATTTTTATTCATTTTCAAGTAACAGAGAAAAAAAAGCAAACTAAATATTAAATTGCAGAATTTAAAATTGATGGTTTAAAAATCACTGACAAATTACTTTCTTGTGATCCAACCAAAAATATATTTTAAAAAATCTGATTTTAGATTCTTGATATTTCAAAGTAATTAAGATTATGAAATAGAATTGATTTTCTATTCTTTTCCATTAAATTTCTTTCGGTGATAAGCCACAATTTTTAATGAAAATCTTAACTGAAATTTAAATAAAAAAGATCAAAAGAAAAGAAAAAAAAATTAAAATATTAAAGCTAATGAACATAATAAATTGTTTTTATGCTTAACAGGCAAAAAAATTCAAAATATTAAGTGACAACAAAATTAACATTTACATAAATATGTTTTCTTCAATGTCTGTCTAATGAATATATTATTTAACTGTTATATCACCAAATGAAAGGTGCAAAAGATCAAGGAATTTACATTATTTACATTTCTGCTTCTATCCCAATATTTTAGCTGTTGTGCACTTTGCTCTTCTTCAGTTGTCAGTCAAGCCAGGTAACCCTCAAAGAATTTTATATGCGATTTAGCACTCAGAACATTTATTTAAAAAATGTTGTTTGAAGGGAGCACTTAATCAAGGGGGGGTGCTAACTCAAGAGAAGTGCTTATTTGAAAGATGAAATTTTCAGCCAGTCTCCTCTTTTATTTATACAACTATGAAAACCGCATAAGACAATATAAAAACAAAAAGAATAACCTGTCACTTTTAACACAAATAGGATTGGTTGTTTGATTAACTAGAATGTTTTTGCAATATGCTGATGCATGTTGAAATCCTCATAGTATTCAGTATTGTTGAAGTTATTGCTAACATTTTTTATCAAGATTTACAAAATCTGTTTTGTTCAATTTCACAAAGCAATTGATGAAATTTGAATAAGCTGATTTGTTTGGAAAAATACTTTGACAAAAACATTACTTTGTGGTTTAATAATTTCTTTAATTTAATTTTATAGGACTTCATAGTAAACAACATATTTAAAAAAAAAATTCTGTTTTTCCTTTTTAACAGCAAAGAATGAATTCTTAGGATTTCTTACTCTTTTTGAAGTGTTTGGCTTTGTGATTTGTTTATAGTTCTCATAACCACAAAGTCAACTGGAAACTGGATTCTTTTCCATTTGAATGGATATTTGGATGCTTTACAGATAAGCTTTATTTTGGGGATTAATACTACCCATCCTGTTCCAAACATGGTACATTGTAGCAGTCTTGTCAAATTTGGTTTTGATTAGTCAATGTATGGCTACTTTAGTGGGTGTGGTGGATGGATGGATGGATGGACTAACAGAAGTCACAGAATTTTATATATAAATTATTCTTTAGTCATTAACATTGATACACATTTGGTACATAGAAAAGTTGAATTCACTGTCTACTTTTGATGTAAAAGTATCAGAAAATAAGGAAAGAAATCAGGACTAGTTGGACATGTTCCAACAGAGATTTCCAAATTGATGAATCAATTTATTGAAGCAAATAGCAGCAATCATCTCAAAGCAACAGTTGTCAGGAAATGGAAAAGAGAATTGGGCATTATGGTTCCAGTAAAGTACGTGTCAATGACTACTAATAAAGAAAATACGATTATTCTGGATTTATTGATTTATTTTCTACACCGTATCACCATTTTGCAGGTTATTTAAAGCCAGAAAATATTTTTAGTTTGTAAGAATTCTTTTTTAGATAATAATGATTTACTGACACAAGTCTTAGTAATTAACCCATAGCTGGGGGTGAAAATAGGTGGATTCATACCTTTATAAGGGTATTTTGAAATATATATATATATATATATATATATATATAAATGAATATAGCAACCCCAACTGAATATTGGAACTCAGCTCTCCAATTTCCAATTCCAAGCCGTTACCCACACCACACATCCAAGCACCTGGTAGTGGCATTTCCAAGTGGTCACCCATCTAGGTACTGACCAGGCTTGATGTAGCTTAACCTCAGTGATTGTATGATAACTGGTGTTTCAATGTGGTATGGCTGAAAGCCTTGATTATTCTTAAAAAGAGAAATATGAGCCAGTACATAATATTCAGTAGAAAGCATATTTTGATTGAATTCATCTTGTCTTTAAACTCCTGGTCCAAATAAGTGCCCTGTTTTTCTTTTTACAGTATGCAAAATAACATTTTAGTCATCCCAAAAAGCATTCTCCGTATATCAAAATAATCACCGTATATACAAAATAATTACTGTATCTTCATTTATAGATTTTTATGTGTTTAAAAAATGTATTAGAACATGCAAAAAAGCAAATAAAAAAAAAATTAGATTAATCTTGAGAACAGGGTTATGAGTGAATTTTCTAAATATCCCATAAAAATAAAAAGAATTCAATTGATGTTTAGCATTTATTTGCACATGCTATTATGAAAGGATAATATAGAGTTAAGTACACAACATTGTTTTCTTGTTAACAAGAGTACAGAAAATTTAAAAAACCAAACTGTATAAAAAGATAACCACAAATATATGGAGTATTTTCCTTAGGTCATTTGCGGATATTTTTTTTAAGTTGTTGAAAACGTATATCTATATTTTTCTATGACCTTAAAATTTTTCTCTATTGTATGTTTTGATGTAATGCAGTAAATGAAAATTTAATTAAAAATGATGATATATACATTACAAGAATGAATTCTTTTTACTGTTCATGTTGTCGGTAATACAGAATTGTTACTTAAAAATCAACAGTCATGAACATGAAGCAACATAATTGCTTTCAGGTAATGTTCATATGTTAGAAAAAACTGGACTTTCACAAAAGGAAGATTTAGATATTACAGATGAATATAGTTTTTCTCCATTGTATGTTTGGACAATTGGACTAAATTTTATTTCTGTGCAAATGAACATTGACAGACTTCTCAAAAATATGATTTCTTTCCAATATATATTTGCATATGTTGGACAAAATATTACTTCTGTAATAATGAAGTCACACACTTTACAGCAAATTGGTTTCATGTCTGTATGCATCTACACAGGTCCCAGCAAATGTCTTTATTCAAATAGGAGCACTGCATATTCTTCATCCATTATGTATTTTAGCAGTGCAGATGTTCTAATTAACACTTCATTGAAAAATATTTTTTTATAAGAATATTGTCCAGTGGGTGTATGCATCAACTAAATTAGATTTCTGTGTAAAAGAATATTTGCACCCAACAAAAGAATATTTTTCTCCAGTGTGTGCCCTCATATATTGGACAAATATATGGTCTCCATGTAAAAGAAAAAGCTCACAATTTACAAGAATATGGATTCTTATCAGTGTTTGTTCATATATGTCACACTAAATATGAGTTCTGCAAAAAAAGAAGAGACAAACACTTATGGTTTCTCTCCAATATAGATTAGAACAATTCTAATAAATATTATTTCTTTGAAAAAGAGCAGTACATTTCACAAGAATATAGTTTTTCTCCAGTGTGTGTTCATATGTGTCAGACTAAATCTGATTTCTGTAAAAAGGAATAAGCACATACTTCACAACTATATGGTTTCTCTCCAGTACATGTCCTCACATGTCACAGCAAGTTTGATTTCAATATAAAAGATGATCCATATGCTTCACAAGAATGTGGTTTCTCTCTAATGTGTATTTGCATGTTTCCATAAAACTGACCTCGAGGAAAAAGAAAAACTTCACATTTCACAAGAATATGGTTTCTCGCCAGTGTGTCTTCGCATATGTCGCACTAAATTTGATTTCCGTGAGAAAGAAGAGCCACATACTTCACAGGAATATGGTTTCTCACCAGTGTGGTTTCGTACATGTTCTAATAAATATGACTTTGATGAAAAAGAAGAGTTGCACATTTCACAAGAATATGGTTTCTCTCCAGTGTGTGTTCTCATATGTCTCCTCATGCTTGATGTCAATGAAAATGAATAGCCACATACTTCACAAGAATATGGTTTTTCTCCTGTGTGAGTTCGCATGTGTCGGACGAGATCTGACTTCTGTAAAAAAGAGAAACCACATACTTCACAGCTATATGGTTTCTCACCACAATGAGTCCATGCATGTTGTAGTAAATTTGATTTCAATATAAAAGACAGACCACATACTTCACAAGAATGTGGTTTCTCTCTAGTGTGCTTTTGTTTATGTTTTCTTAAGGCTGATTTGCATGAAGAAGAAAAGCTACACATCTCACAAGAATATAGTTTATCTCCAGTGTGTCTTTGCATATGTCTCACTAAATTTGATTTTCTTGAAAAAGAAGAGTCACACACTTCACAGGAATATGGTTTCTCACCAGTGTGATTTCGCACATGTTCCAATAAATATGACTTTGATGCAAAGGAAGAGTTGCACATTTCACAAGAATATGGCTTCTCATCAGTGTGTGTTTGCATATGTCTTCTCAAGCTTGACTTAACTGAAAATGAATAGCCACACACTTCACAAGAATATGGTTTTTCTCCAGTGTGTGTACGCATATGTCGAACTAAATCTGACTTCTGTAAAAAAGAGTAGCCACATACTTCACAGCTATATGGTTTCTCTCCACAATGAGTCCATACATGTTGCAGTAAATTTGATTTCAGTATAAAAGATGATCCACATACTTCACAAGAATGGGGTTTCTCTCTAGTGTGTTTTTGTTTATGTTTCCTTAAAGCTGATTTGCATGAGGAAGAAAAGCTACACATCTCACAAGAATATAGTTTATCTCCAGTGTGCCTTCGCATATGCCGCATGAGATTTGATTTCCGTGAGAAAGAAGAGCCACACACTTCACAGGAATATGGTTTCTCACCAGTGTGATTTCGCACATGTTCCAATAAATATGACTTTGATGAAAAGGAAGAGTTGCACATTTCACAAGAATATGGTTTCTCTCCTGTGTGAGTTTGCATGTGTCTCTTCATGCTCGATTTCAATGAAAATGAGTAACCACACACTTCACAAGAATACGGTTTTTCTCCAGTGTGAGTTCGCATGTGTCGGACTAAATCTGATTTCTGTGAAAAAGAGTACCCACATACTTCACAGCTATATGGTTTCTCTCCAGTATGAGTCCATGTATGTTTCAGCAAGTTTGATTTCCATATAAAAGATGATCCACACACTTCACAAGAATGTGGTTTCTCCCTAGTGTGCATTCGTTTATGTTCCCTTAAAGCTGATCTCCATGAAGAAGAAAAGCTACACATATCACACGAATATGGTTTTTCTCCAGTATGTGTTCGCATATGATTGACCAAATCTGACTTTTTTGTAAATGAACAGCCACACACTTCACAAGAACATGGTTTCTCATCAGTGTGTGTTTGCATATGTTGGACCAAATCAAGCTCCTGTGAAAAGGAATGACCACATTCCTCACAAGAGTACTGTTTCTCTCCAGTGTAGGTTTCCATATTTTCCAAAAAATATGACATCAGTGAAATCAAGAATCACACATTTTCCAATAATATGGTTTCTCTACAGAATTTTCAGATGATTATTTTAAAATTGAAACTATTAGATAATTTACATCCACAATTTTTATTTTTTGTGAGTTTTTTCCATATTCCTTTTTTAAACCCACCATATTAAAACATTATGTTTGAAAATAATCTATTTGAAACAATTCACTTCAAAAAAATTATTTTCAAGGAAGCAGGCATGATTAAGCAGAATTGACAAAATTCACAATAAGAACAGGTTAAAATAATATGAGACAAGACAATGTAAAGCAAAGCGATTATAAGGCCCTAACAAAGTAAAAAGTTAACAAAATATATAGTGTTCCCACACAAAAGGAATACAGTCAAGTGGTTATAGCCCTCTGGCTTCAAGGCAAAAAAGGAAAATGTCAGTAAAACTGAAAATTGTTCATCTTTATTGGCTAGTATAAAATCCCAGCATCCATCTGTAGGATTTGTGTACAAATTTTGGGAAGGGAGTGTTTTAACAGTCATTCCCTGAGATTAAAACCAACAAGGAGCATCTGTAAATAGAAAAAAAATAAAATAAAATGAACCCTCACCTTATTACAAATGTTCTGTCAGTGGAATCTTTGACAAAATCAAGAACATTCATTGTTATACAAAATACCTTTTGGAATGATAAAAAATTTTCATGATGCTCATTTAGCAATATTCATGTTTTCCTGCCTCCAAACCCTTCAAATATTTGTTAATCAGTAAGAAATAAAGGAAAATAATTTTTCCCTCTGTTCCACAAAGTGAGAAACTTCTTCTTTCTCATGGTGCAAAATTTGTTAAAAGGAATTATTTTACAGCTGACATATGCAATCTTCCAATCAGTTACTGTGAGAATTTTAGGCCAATATATTCTTGCATGTCTGCCAGGCTTCTGGGGATGGATGTTTTATTTAATTGATTCACCATCTCTAGATAGATTGCCAACCAATGACAAAGAGATTTTATCTGCCCTTTGGTCAAGGACATGTAATTCAAGATGACTTCTTGATAAAAAGGAGATGATCACAACAGGTAACAGAGTTGGAAAATGCCTACAAAGCATACTGCTTTGAACAACAAAAAAAAGAATACATTCATTTTTAAACAAAAGGCATGAACTCATCCTATGGTAGGGAATTGTATGAGTCTACAATCACAATTTTGGGAGCAATCTAGCCTTATTTAGACCCTTTCTGCCATGGATGCAGTATTTGTGGTGCTTCTATAAACCTTATTTATTTATTAATTTATTTAACATAAATAACAATATTTAACATTAATTTATTAAATCCAATTAAGTAATTTTTTAAAGTTCACCTAATACAAGGCTTGAGAGCTATGTAGACAGTTACTGAATAGGTGAGGAGGCTTTGTTAAAAGGAATTATTTTATGTAAAATTTCATTAAGAAGGTATTCTAACTTTGAGAAGAGTCATTAAGATATCAGACACTGAGTGGACACTAATCTCTTCTTTGTATAGTTACTGCTGTTAAGACATTTTGTCTGTTCTAATCATATGTGCAAACAAAAGAAAACACTTAAAAAAAAAATTAAAATCAAACTGTGATGTACAGGGTGCAGTTGAAATGCCTCCACATAATGGTAAGACATTAGTGGCAATGGTGTCTTCAGCTTGCTGTTTTACCATTATGTGGGAGGTATTTCTGCTGCACTCTGTAGATACTAGACTAGTACATTTCCAGTTTCAGATACCTCAAGTACAAGGTAATTTCAAGTTATGCCAAAGAATTAGGAGTTGAGAGAAAAAAAAAAAAACAGAACAAAATTTTGAAATCTGTACAAGCCTGTCTTATGCATGTCATTGACAGAGTGATATCTACCATCTACCAGTTTCCTTACTACCCAACAATGCTCTCTGTCAATTATCCAGGCCTAATCTTATATAGGATAACATGTTCACTTCTCTTCCTATACATGATCTACCATACCAGACTCCCCACTCACATTGATTGTGTTCTCATATTCTTATCTGATCTAGTTTTATATAGTTTATCATATATGCATATTCCTTTAAAAAACTTATTCATAGTACAGAATTTTATTCTGGCAATAAGAGTGGACATAATTAAAAACAAAAAAATGCCAAGCACAGAAAAACCACAAAGGTACAAAAAAACAAAAACAAGAAAAAAAAAGGGGGGGAAGAAGAATAAGTTAACTGGTTTCAAGACTCATTCATCAGAACTCAATCATGGTAAATAAAATTACTGATTAAAATAAACATGCACAGTAATTTTATTTATCTTGATCGATCTCTGATGAATGAGGTGTGAAACTAGTCACCTTATTATATTCTTTTTTCTTGCTTCTGTGTGTTTCTATTTTATGTACAGTAGTTGTAGTTTTTCTCTCTTTGAATATTTTTAATTATGTCTGTTTTTTATTGCCAGCATATTATTTTATAAATCCAGTATTTATTTAGATTTTTCTTTTGTAAGAGACCAATTCTAGTAAGACATTTGCAAAGGATAGTTATACTATTAAAATCCACCTTGCGCCATCTCTTTTCTTCTATTAGGAATGTTTGTTGACACTTTATCATTGTACTGAAAGTGATCCTCCTGATAGAAGCAATTCAGGATAGTCATTATTTTGGAGGGTGCTGCCAATGTTCTTTAATTCTATTCTTAGATTGCATCATTGCTAATGACTTGTGTCAAATGTTGATGACAATAAATTCTTCACACAGGTTAGATAGGCTCAAAGCTCATATATAACTCAGTGTACATAGTTTTTGTACACACTAGGGCTATATCATCTCTTCAATGATACCACCCAATAATGTGCCACAGAAATTCTGGTCTATGAAATCTAGCTATGATATAGAAGGAAAACTTGCTAAGATGAAATATAAAGGGAAACACTAAAGTGAAAGAGCCTATTCTCAGTGAGTTTCCCCAATATGTTTGATAAAATCATCTGTTTGTGTTGTATTGTCAAGGTGAATGATATATAGAGAAGAATGAGTGCTTAATATATTTATTCAGCACCAGTATCTGGTGCTAATGGATACATACAAAAAACACAGAACAATTAGTTACAAACAATTAACAAGACAACTTACAAGGAATAGAGAAGAGTCAAATACTGTATAACCAAACAAAGATCAGTCCAAATATTAATCAGCTTAGTATCAACATATTAATGAACTTATTAATCAACAGTTGAAGTCCTTAGTCATAGACTATTTAAGGCTATGAGCCAGGCCATCTAGTAGAGTGCTGATGGGGGTGCTAGTTACCCTACAACAGTTTGCCAAAGAGTTATCTTATAGCTGGTATCCAAGGATGCCTATTAGGGCGGATAGCCATTCCCTGATACAGACACCTGTTCAGGCACATTTGAGTTTGTTCAACACTCACAGATGCAGTTTATACTGCAACTATGCTGAGCAGACTTTAGTCACAGTTTCTGGGAGAGAGAGAGCATTATCTGGGAGAGATCAATAGCCTGAACAAGGCCAGCATGCTCAAACCATTGCACAACTACTGACATAGTTCCATCTATCAAATTTCATTTACAAAGCTTGGGTCAACCTGTGGTATGGTTTTCAGGCACTTTTCAAGGGTGCCATATGCTAAGATCACCCCACTGCCCAGACTGATAACATCAAGAGGCCACCTTCCTGACAAATTGACCATGGTGAAATTCAAACGTGGGTTGCATGAGCAGAAAGCAAATGTTCTAACCACTCAGCCATGTGCTCATATTGCCTGTATAGTATAAATATAGATTTAAGAGTAACTCCAGTTGTACATCCAACCTGATGAGTACCAGAAGCTTTAATGGAGAAGATCAATGCTTACCTAAACTACAGCTTTATAAATTCTTTCGGGATTCAAAGCATCATATCTCTGAGTGACAAAACTACCCACAGGTCATGAGAACAAATAGATTGGTTAGATTAGACCTCAAGCCCCACTTTGTAATTCAAATGTTTGAAGATGTAATCTCAAGATTACCTGATGCTGGGCATAATAAAATCTTCAAGTATTATAAAGACTGTAGAAAAGCTGCAACATTTATGCATAGCCTATCTTTATTTCAGGTCGAGTATCATAGCAAGTTACTGACTGATACAGTTATCCAGAGAATACTTTTATGATTACAGTAAGTTACTGTCTTGGGTTGAGCCAGGACTGTGTATTTCGAAAACTTTCCAGTTTTTTGTTTTATTTTTTATTTGGAGATTACACCATCTTGTCTACCAGGATGGCCATTAGGTGGCATTCTATTCATACTATAAAAGGAAGGATATAAATCCCTCTCTTTCTCTTTCCAGTCTCTAGAATGTGATAGGTACAGGATGTATTTTTGTAGTGCTTAATGTTTATATTAGTTACAAGGACAAGTCCTAGGAGATTTAAAACATCAAATGTTTTTGGTCAAACAGGACCCCCAATTACAAAAATCTGCTCTGAATTGTAAAATAAAAAATGCAATAAAACTAGATAAGTAAAAATGCTTTTAACTGCTTTTATGAATCATAAAATAAAAGTACAATAAAACTAAGACTGTGTAGTTAAAAAATTATCTAAAAAAGGTTGCTTTCATTGTATTCATCATGTAATTGTACTACAAGTATTTCCCCATAAATCTTGCCAACAATAGGTTATAGATAGATATGTCAACACCTCATAAAAACACTAACTTCCGTGTTAAAAAAATGCTTTTCTGTGATATTTTAAATTAAAAGTAATATTTGTTTTAATTCAAATTAATTAAATTTTAAACCAGTTAATCTTCCTCTAATAAAGAGAATTATGTTGTACTGAAAGATTTGTCAATATGACCAATTTTAGCGATTTTATTGATAATATATATAAAAAGAAATCATCCCAATCAATTTATATTCAAGTTGAAGTACAGCAAAATATTTTGCTAATTGAAAATATTAAATTCAATCTATTGCAATTAAAACTCAAATAAAAATTACAAGAAAAATTTTTATTTTCAGAAATAGGTATCGCATACTGTTTGTTTTTTTTTTGTATTTGTTGGTAACTACGATAACATTTCTGCAATGTTACATAGATATCGCAGAAATGTTTTTTGTAGACTCCCTACAAAGAGCCTACTATGTTACCTTGTAATGTTGTAATTGTGTACTACCAAAAAAATGTATACATTTTTCTGCAATGAAAACAAAAAAATTAGCATGCTCTTTTTAAAAATATTTACCAAATAGAATTATCTGATTCAAACAAAATTTTCAGGAGTCATTCTTTAGTAAATGTTTTGCTGAATAGGTTAAAAAAAGACTTTTGGGAAATATTGTAGGGGTATATTTTCACCCCAACTTTTTCGATATTTTATGTACTTAGAGGGGCGTCCAAATTTACAGTTAAGGAAATCAAATTCGACAGAAGAAAATCTAAACTTTTTTTTAAAAAAATTACTTATAATTTTTCAGTGCAATTTTGAAATTCATAATGCTGGTGTTCCTCACCAGAGTTTATATTATTAAATAAAGAAAAAGACATGTATGAAGATTTAAAATATATAAAGTTCAACGTCATTTTCGAGTTTGAACGTGTTTTAAAAGAATTTATTTTTTCCTTTATTGTTAGATTATTTTTGGTATGGATGTAAAACTGGATTTTTTAAAACTAAAAAAAAAGTAATGCTTACACTTTAAAGCAGGAACGTTTTAAGCACACTCGCCTGTGCTTAAAACGTTATCTTCATACTGCTTTAAGGTAAAGTGTAAAGCATTAGTTTAAAAAAATCCAGTTTATCCTTAAATTTACTGAAAGACTTCGAAACACATTGGAGAAGAACGGTCAATTCGAAGTAAGGAAAACAGTTGATTGCAACATCACAGTAACATCGCCAAAATAAAAAGTCACATATACCCCCACACACACACCTAAAAATAAAATATATGCATGAAATTGAAATGTTGCACTGTCGTTATTTTCAATACATATTGCAATTATTGCATCGATTACTTACACATAAATAAATTACAAATTATATTTAATTTACAGAAGAAAAATAAAACTCTCTAAATACTAATAGCCGTTCTAAAAACCAATTAAAATATTAATAAAATAGTAAAGTAAACCAATGATGGCAGGAAAGATCAAAACACACACACAAAAAAAAATTATTTTTTTCTTTACAAACACAAATAATATTCATTTTTTTCTCGGCTTACCTTTCATTTTTCATATAACATGGAATTGTGAAAAGAAAGGCGAAACAAAAGAAGGTAAAATTCGGTCCATTTGAATTTAGTCAGTTCGATCAGGTTCGTTAATTTACACAAGTTTTGTGTTTTTGCTCATTTCGTATCAATAATATTGAAATGAACGACACAAAGAAGACAGCATCAGAAAGACACTTCAAATACGGTGTAAGGGAACAATATATCCCTTGTGTAAAGATTCTAACTTGAAAAATTAGATAAAAAAATGAAATAAAAAAAAAATACGTCAAATAAGGAATGAAATCAAAAAGAAAATGGGATATTTTTCCTGTGTAAAGATCTTGACATTTATAGTTTTGAACATCATTCTTAAACGATTTAAAAAATATTAGAAAGTTTAACATGACGCAAAAAAAAAAAAAAAAAAAAAAACGAAAACTAAAACCACAAAAAACAAAAACGGTGCCGGCTTTCTGTTGACACCGCTATTACTGTATACGACCTCTACTCCCTCGTCAATGTTTATTTACATTTTACAAGATTATAAAAACATATGAACTACTAGTACAATGCGGTATTTATTATTTGCCATTTTATTTCTTCTAATTACAAAAGTAATCTTTTTATTAAAAAAAATTAAAAAAATTATTAAAATATGTGAAAGAACTATAAATGCAATATTATTTATTTACCATAAGTAACTATGAAAATAGAGAATTATAAATTAAAATATTTTTATAAAATATGGAACAAGAAAATTTAAATAAACACAATTTTTTCCTGATATATTTTCTTCTCAAATTATTTTATTTTTATTCCCAAATTACTTGTTTGAATTTTTTAAAATTTGTTTTATAATCATGATCTATGATCAATCAATTTGAACTTTAAAAAAATGGTAAATAATAACATTTTTTATTTTAGGTGGTTCATAGATGTTTATAATTTAGTAAATTTTTATAAATAAAAAAATTGTTTTTATACTTATTTCTTTATGAATTGGGGAATGATAAACATTGCATTGTATCAATTAGTTGGTACAAATATCTTTATATTGTAAATTTAAAATTATTCTTGTAAATAAACAATATAACTAATATTTTTATTGTAAATTCTCAAGAACAAAGAAAACGAATAAATTCACTTTTATATGTTTGAGTTTTAGTAAAATTCTAATCATTGTTTTTTTCAAACAATAAAGATTGACAAGGGACTCAAAAAGTAGTAGTGTTTTCTAGGGAAAATTGTCCATTTTGAAACAAGTCTTTTTTTCAGGCAGGAAGATTAAATTTTGCCGAGTTCCGATATTGCTAGTAAAAGCCGAAGGTTTCTTTTTTGAGATGTTCATTATCATGTTGAAATACCGGTTCTTGTCTGATCATGTTAAACAATGTTGAGCCTAGATGGCTGACCACTTGGCAATACCACATGCTGTAAGTTGATGTGTGGATGGTGTCATGAGAAATTGGAGAGCTGAGATCGAATTCCAGTTGGGTTCATTGCATTCACTTACGTGTAAATACCCTTGGGCAGTCATACCTCTTTTTGATTCATAATCATCCAAGTGTGTCACAACCTCCCCTACCAACATGCATGGGGCCAGCATGGTAGTGTAATGGCCCATTCCTCCCCATGAATGAAATCTGGGGAAGACCTGCGTCTAACAAAGTACCTTCACTAGCTGAGATGATTAATTTGCTTTTTTTTTTTATGGCTTACTGACCCTTTGAGAGTTATTTAAAACTGAAACATATTTTTGATTGTAAGAATAATTCTTTTTTTGCAAGTGAATAAGGCTGTAACAATTTTTTAAGACAGCAGTGTTTTTTCCAGGTACAAGTCCTACTGTTTAAACCATAGTTTGGGGTAAAAGAGAAAACAAAGCTTGTCTAATATCCTAATTACTTCATATTTAATGTGAAACAAAAAGTTCTCTACCTATGAATCAGACTGAGATCTGGGGTAACTGTTATACTCTGCCGCAATTAGATTTCTTTCTGATTCATTCTGCATGTTGGTTGGATGTGAATACCAAGAATGTAGAATGCAAAATAAAAAAGTCGTTTTCTGTGCATAGGCTCTGAGCATCATGTCCAGTCCAAGGAGCAAATCCCCGCAATGAAAGCAATACAGTGGCAAATCGCGAACATCTGCACCAGAAAAGTAGATGACATTGGGGACAGCCAGATCTGCTTAAAAGCAGGCTTCTCATAACGACCAACACAGTTGCTAGCCAAAAGGTCACCTGCAAACATGCAGTGCTGGTGATGTCACAGACATGACCAGTTCTCTCAACACAACCATTACCACTCCCAATCTCACCTGACTCTTCACACACAGAATGCAGCTGACAATCCAGCTTCAACAGTGCCAGGCTCCTGATGCCAACTGCCACGATTTATAACATATCGATGTCATCACCACCCACCTACAAGCCTTCCTTGTCATCGCCACTATGCCTCACAATGAATCAACCCACTTTACCACAGAGTAGCTGGTTGAAAGTCAACCTACCGATAAACAGGTGCACTGTTGCTGCGATCACCGCTTCTCTCAACACGTGCATTACCATTCCCAAGCTTCATTAAACTCACTTGACTCTTCACACAGAGACAGTTTTGATACCACCAGGCCCCCAAAACTGTCGTGATTTATAATAGCTTGATGTTATCACCACAGCTTCACTAATCTCATCTGACTCTTCACACAAGGAATCCAACAGAGACCAACTTTGACATCACCAGGCTCCTGAAGCCAACCACCATGATTTATAACCTCTTGAAGTTGTCACACACAACACCAGGTGTCCCTCGTCATTATATTGGCAATCAGACTCACTGCAGGCATATCCTTGCAGTCAACTCTGCAGCCCAGTTTTGTTGAGACACCAACCGAAACATTCTACTTCAGGCCTACCAGCTTCATCCCATCCATCATCACCTCAGGAACCCCACTTGCTACAGGCATAACTTTGCAGTCACCATGTTCTTGATACCACAGCCAACCAAATCAAACTGAAACATTCCACTCCAGGTCTACCAGCTACATCTAATCTCTCATTGCTGCCACCATCACCTGAGGCACTCTACCACAAATCAATCCACCATTGTGACCTCAATCAATCAACACATGTATCAGACCCAACCAACAACTAAATCCACTTTGGACCTATCCTGTGACCTCAGCCAAACCAACCCAAGAAATCGGTCAACTCATGGCTCTACATTTACACCCAATCACTTTCCTAAGGATCAGCTACAGAAAGCTGACATTTTCTCCATTTCTCTAAAAACTGTAAATATATAATGTATATTAAATGAATAGATGCTCTTTGAAATCTAATCCTTGTTATTCCATTCTTTTTGCAACCAAATGCTTATTATAATAGTAAATAGTTTTAATTTAATAACAATATTAATTGACTTACAAATTAATAAAGCATTTTAAAAGGTTAAAAACTTTATAAACTGTTCTAATTGAGATTAAAAAAATGAAAACAATTTTTGTAAAAATTTATTATTCATTGAAAAAAAAAAAAAAACCTTTTAAAGTCAATAGTGTCCATACTTCATTCATAAAAGCAAGTAAAAGCATTTGTAGTTAAAAAAAAATTACCTTAGTCATTGTATTTTTATTTTAACATTCAGGAGAAATTATCGACAACTGGGTTTCCTGTTTGATCAAACTGATATAATTCAAATTCTCCAAGGAAAAAAATGAATTTCTCAAAATTTCACAAAAATTAAATGTCCGTAGGGTAACAGATGTAAAATATATATTTGTTTTTTACAGGTACACAATAAATCATCATGATTTAAAATTCAAAGAATTGTTTTAAAAACCTTTTGATGATGGAAATTTCTAATGTCAGGAGAGATGCCAAATTGGAAGGTTTATTTTAAAATTTACCATCATTTGTGATATCAGTGTTAATCTTTAGTTATACTTATTAATTTTTTATCTTAATTTTTTGCACACAACTCATTCAGTAGTATTTGATTGGTCAGTGGAAAATATTATGTAATCACTGAGTAATCAAAGAAGCCTGAATAAGGCTCTCTCTCCTTCCTTTATGAAAATGATAATGGAATTGCCAAACCCACTGCTGGTTGGGAATGAACTTGATGCCAACTATAATCAGCTAAAGTCTAGAAACCAGTAGTGTAGCTAAAGGGAGTGGTCCTCCTTGGGTGGCACTTTTATGAGGAGCAGTATGTATGGGTCTGCTGTATAAGCTGTAGTGAAATGAAAGTAGTTTTAATGTCAGAGCACTACTCACAGTGGAAAGGCCTTTTCAATTAAGAGTAACTTCAACTATGTCATATATATTTAAGCAATTTTTATCTTGTCTGAACAATTATCCAGTGATGTATTCAGAGCTGTTTTATCACTGTTGGCAATTTGAAACCTGTGAACAGACACAGTATGTGTTCATTTATGCCACATCACAGCTGTGTGCGGGAGAGACATTTTGGTTGTTATCATATAAAATTCAATTATTTTCCTTGAAAGAAGTTTATTTGAGGTTATGTGTTGCTCTGTATTTTGTCTTATAGATAAATAGAATTAATACGGATATAAAGTTTATCACTTAGCTGATTGGTGTTACCTTCAGCATCCTGAGTGCAGACCTTCCAGCAATCACCCCACCCACTTGTCAGGGGGTATCAGCAAATGACTTTATATTGCCCATTTTTTATATATCCACTTTTCATTGGTGCAAGGTTGATTTTTTTCATAGTTTGTGTATGCGCCCACCTGCATGTAGTGATTTTCTAAGCATGGCTTAGATCTGGCACAAGGCCGAAAGTATGGAGCACCTAGTGAGGATCGAACTCACTTTTCAGTCATAACTGATCTAGTGAGACAAGCTTGCTAACCATTACACCACGCCAAGGTGCCCGTCTGCATGTATGTGAAGATTGTCATAGTTATTTCTACTTTTCATACATATTATATATATATATATATATATATATATATAATTATTTATTTAAAAATATGATTCCAAATCGCGACATAAGAAGTCCCATGTTTCAAAACAAGAGCCTAAAACTTCAATATAATTATTTAAATTAAATTGAGTTAAAATAAGCTCTGTTCCATCTTCAAGCGAAATTTTTTTTTATTCCATGGGACTTCTTATGTCGCGATTTGGAATCATATTTTTAAATAAATAATTATATTTATGCTCTACTTTTGTATTGAGCACTATTTTTTTTAAAATAATAACTAAAATACTAAGGGACTTTGGATTACTTACCTAACCAGTTCCTTCCTATTTTCTATATATTTTCACACACACACACACACACACATATATATATATAATAAAAATATAGTTTTAAGATGTATCTCAGAGTTAAAGTGCTCAATATCAGGGATAGACCATATATAAATATAAAAGTGGACATTGAGGTTAACACCCTGTGGTGACAATCTGTTTCATGCCTAAATGCAATTGGCAGCTCATGTTATTCTACTTATATGCATATAATTATGTATTTATGGCATTATTTGATCTCAGTCAGATTTTTTTTTTTTAAGCTTTTCACCCCAAGCAAGGCAGGAAGCCACTAGGACGCAAGGGGTTACAGAAAATTTGGAGCAACATCAGATAGGAGGGATAGAAGAAAGGATGAGGAGAAGGGTAGTAGATAGATCAAAGCTACTGGAGATGTCGATTGACATTACATTTGAATAGCTGGAGATTATAGCTCTCATGGAAACTGGAATAGGGAAGAGAGTTCTACAGGTGAGAGGTGTGAGACATTAAGCTATTGGAGTAGAAGAGACGGCTACATTTAAAAGTTTCTACAGTGAAAGGGTGAGAGCGGGATACCAGCCTCGTAGGGCGCTTGAATTCATGAAGTCTGGGAACCAGTGAAAGCAGCTCATCGGATGCTTTCCTCCTTCCAGGTGATCTTGTTTGCTGTGAGCATTATATGCATGTACTAACCATATTTCTTTCCATCTTTGACTTACCTGGGGGAATAAAGGTTCCCATTTTTGCACTATAGCTGCTGACTGCCTGATGATTGTGTAAAAGCATGAAACTGACAATAGTAGTCAGACACTGTGTGCCAGAAATGTTTTTTTTAATCAGTATCACTGCAAGCAAGGCACTACAGTCACTAACACACAAGGGGTTACAGGTTGACCCAAGAAGAAACCTCAGTGGCACAGTTTTCAATTGGAAGGGAGGAGAAAATCCCGGAATGAGTCCCAATCTGCATGTTGATAACAAAAAGAGATCTTATAGATAGGCTGTTCCTGTTTAATGGATGCTTGGAAGGAGATATCATTAGCTACCATAGAGTAATCCAAGTTACCAAGAAGGCAGTATTGTGAAACTCAGCAACAGCAAGAAGAAGAGGTAAGAAATAGATCCACTAGATTTTAAAAACCTTTTGATGATGGAAATTTCTAACGTCAGGAGAGATGCCAAATTGGAAGGTTGCTCAGTTTGGCTAGGGAAATGAGTAGGGAAGTCCACAATTTGAGTGAGGGATTGAGCAATGGATAAAATTAATGTCTGTATACTGGCAACATCAATATCTTTGGAATGTTTCAGCCATGTGTCATAGTGAGCATTAAAGTCACCAAAGACAAAGATGTTTGCAAATGGATGGAGAAAAAGTGCCTTTTCTATACTGTCAGCTATTGCATCTAATATACTGCAGTCTTGGGAAGAGTGGGAGCGATAAAGGAAAAAGAGATAGCTGACAGAGTTTAGTAGTGAATGATGGAAGCACATGAAAGAGTATTTGGTGGCCTTGAGAGACATTTCCGTGATCATCGGAAGATTATCCTGGATGTAAACACCAAGACCATACATGTGAATACTGGAATCATTTTGGCAATTGGAACCAAGAATTCATTGGTAGCAATGAAAGAATTCAAGTTGGTTTCACAAAGGGCAAAGATATCTGGTGACCATTCCAGGAGAAAAGATTCTATGCTACAAAAGTTGGAATGAATACCAGGAATATAGGAGAATGAAAGATTGAGGAAGGTAGGTGGTTCCTGTTAGCTGGTTTAGTTTTATTTCTTTTTGTGATTTCCATGAGATATGTTTTGAGGAGAGAGGAAAAAAACTACCATAACTGTCACTGTCATCAATGGCAATATGGACCAGCCATTGCATAGCTGAGATCAGATCATAATGTGGTCTCAGGGTTGTCCACTAAAAATACATGAATAGACACCTACTCATGTGTGACATGGCACTACAGATACCCTGATATTGTGTAACTGTTGATCAGAGCAGCCTCTCAAAGTGCTACCAAAGATTTTAGGCTCCTAACGACCAGCTAGAAGCAGCAGCTAACAAACTCCCAACCTGGTACCTTCACAATGGAAAGTCACAGCCATTGGCTAGTTCAATCATCAAAAAGTAGAGATAGTTAAATCATTGTGATCCTGGTACAAAAAAGACAGAACTGGTAAACCATATCCTGATCAGGGAAGAAAGGATGAACCTCTACTCCTATTCAATAGACATGAAAGGGTTGCGGACTGAATGATATTTAATTCATAATTTATATATAAAACGTACATAGGGTGCGATGCATAAATTGTCACCATTTTATATTTTTAATTTCATGCATGTGCATTGTTTATGATTTTGTCGACTGCACTGTATAATAGGGTCAGTTGGGCATCGTATGTACAAAAAAGAGAAACATGACCCAATTCACCCTACAAGAAATTTGGAAACGGCATGCTGTACTGCTTGACATTCATGCCAGAATGTCCAATACGAACATTTCAGGTCAATCTCAGGACAGTGCCGAGGATTCAGAAAGCATTGGATAAATCTAACGGTGATTACAAAGGTACAGCAACTCGGAAAACTCACTATGACTGTTCTGATAAGAACTCTCAAATTTGTTGGTGAGATCCAGGTCATGATTGTCAACAACCACTCCAAGTCAATTTGGTTCATAGCCCGGGAGGTAGTGCTGGCCTGGGTCAAGAGGGTGGCTGCTGAAAGACCCTATGTCTGACAACGGGATTCTGCACCATGCCACACAAGCAGGAGAACCCAGTCATTGCTGTCAAACCATTTTTGAAACCACATCACCTCCTATATCTGGCCACCTAACTCCTCAGACTACAACTCGCTTGATTATTGTGTGTGGAGTGCAGTTGAGTGAGACACCAACAAAATTCCTTGTAAGACCAAAGATGAACTGAAGGCAAGGATTATGGCAGCATTCACCAACTTAAACAAGGAGACTATCTGGAAGAGTTGCAGGAGATTCCAGTGTCATCTGGAGGCTGTGGCTGAAGCCAAGGATGATTTTATTGAATAAATTTACTCTAGTATTTCAAGATATTTTTGTTTAATTTTTGTAAATATATCTGTTAAAATGAGATGTGTAATTTTTGTGTAATTTTGTTAACAATTTATCCATTGCACTTTGTATGTGAGAAGTGTTTTACAAGAGGATGGAAAATGCAACACTGAAACCTGAACAAGCATTGGACTAGTGACAGAGACATTCCAAAAGTTAATCAAAGTGCTGAAAAATGGAAAAATTTTGTTAGAAACAAAGAAATGAGTGCTAGATTGTTATGCGATATACATCCTCTTATATGGCAGTGAATTCTAGACAATCTCCCCACATATGAGGAGAAAACTGGAGGCAACAGAAATGTGGTTCTACAGAAGGATACTGAGAATTCCATGTATAGAGCGAATAAGCAATGAGGAAGTTTTAAATAGAATTTTAAATAAAATGGTAACAAAAAGAATGCTTATGCTCAGAATTAGGAGTAGAATTGACATTCCTTGGACATATAATGAGGAAGAAGAAATTAGAAAAATTAACCCTCACAGGGCACATTGAGGGCAAGATAGATAGGAAGGTAGAGAGTCACCTACCAGACAAGCTTGTGTGAATAGATGAGGGGAGGGCTTAGCAAAAGGAGAAACACTGCTCAAGGACACATGGGATAGGAAGTTTTGAAGAATCATGATCGCCATGTCCTCAAAGGATGCTGTTCTCATTTCGCTACCCATATCTAGGGATATTTTATCTATTTTTAATAATGCTCAGTTATTGCTCGCCCTGTTGTCACCAAGTTCAAGTACACACTGTCTGACTCAGAGATTGAACTCACAATTACTGTTGCCAAATTCACAAACCAATGCTTCAATCCAGGAGCAATAACTGAGCAATGCTAAAAATAAGAACTAGATATCCCTAAACAGTTGAGCCCCATTGATTAAATAAAGGGTTCAGTTTGGAATTCCTTGTAGCTTACCTTGATCAATATATATACCTGATGTAGGACTTCTTAATTTAGGCCAGCTGTTATTAATCTCACTGTTTAATAAAATAAAAATAAAAACTAGGGGTAACAACTCATGCCCCCACCAAAAATAACATTTATAGTACAGGTTGAGAATCCTTCATCTGAAATTCTTGGGCCCAGAAGTGCTTCAGTTTTCAGATTTTGGAATACAATTTGTATATGCATCTATAAAATGGGACAGTTTGGCAATGAAACCCAAGCATAAACAATAAATCTTTACATTTCATAACACAGCTTATACGAATATGCTGAAGATAGTTTTATATAAAATTTAATAAATTTTGTGTATATACAAGTAATGACACTAGTCATGTAAAGCTCACACGGATTTTTAAGTGGTGAAATTAAGATTTCATGTAAAAATAATGTTTTGTATTTTCTGTAAATCTATGAAAAAACATGATTACTACTTACAGAAAATATATAAATGCAGGACTTTTTGAAGAGTATCTTTACTGAGCATGAAACATCTGTTATGTAATCCACATACAAAGGTGTTCCTGTGATGATTGTTAACAAAAACCTGGCACCAACATAGGCTACATAGCTGGGCTGAGGAACCCCTACCCAGGAAAGATGAGATCATTTAGAACAGCTGCACATCAGCTAGGAACCTTCCCAGTCCTTTCTGAAATTTTCCATCTGTGGCAAGTCATTCCAGCAGCTGAAAAACCTTCAGATTTCAGAGTTTTTTGGATAAAGGATACTCAACCTTTAATAAGAAATAATACTGGATAAAAAATCCTTTCAACAAATTGCTGATGTTTATATTTTAGGTACAAAACTGAAGCTAGCAGATATAAATCTGTAGCAGACACAACAGGAAAAACATGGCTTCTTTAACAGGTTATTCTGACAATTACATCTGCAAATCATTATGAGAAGAAATAAGGCCTAGAATAAAAAAATATTTCCATCTTGTCACTTTAACAAAATCTATTTAACTTATAACATTCTGGAGGTGATATTGTTTGCAAAGCAAAAGTTATCCTGCCACTGCAAGTGACTCAGATGAATAAAACATAGTGTGTTTGAATTTTGCAGCTGTGTTGTCATATCCTGCTATGGAAAGCGAAAATGATAATGAGTGAAATTAAGTAACCTTGAGAAATAATGCACTGGAAAAAAAGTAGTGAATAATACAGGTTAAAAAATGCAAACATCAATACCATTTCAAAGACATCACTGTGCAATGAATTTTGATTCAGTACCTCAAAAGAATTAATCATTGCAATCACATTTACAGATAGTAATGGCTATATAAGCTGTTTCCTTATAAGGAAACAGTTGGCATTTACTCACAGAACAGCCAGTGTTACCACTGGTTGAAGCTTATAAAATCTTTTTTTTAAAACAATTAAGTTTCTCAAGTCTACTGTTATTGCTCTTTCCATCACTGATAAGGGGTTTTCTTTCTAACCTGTCAAAATCTGTGCTATCCATTTTAGTAGTTGCTGCTGTTGAAAGTCCTAAAGTAATGTGGTTTCTGTTATTTGGTCCAGTTCTTTATGATTCTGTAGCATAAGTCTACAAGGTTCATAGAAGGATGGTTCTCACTAAGATCTACAGGCTTCATTCATGTGAAGCCATTTTAACCCTCAATCTGAGAAAGTGGTTGTATACAGCTGACAACTTAGATATTTCTGAATGAGTTTGGCATAATGCAGGACATTCGTACAAAAGTCTCAAGCTGATGAGGCTATTTTATAAGTACTATATATCATCATTTTATGAGAAAATGTCACTAGAAAATGCAGATTTCCATTGTGAAGGTAGATTTACAGGTAAATTTCCACAAAATAAATTTTTAATTTATAAAAATGAAATTTATGGGTAAAGTTCATTTTAAAAAGGCCATTTTCTAAGGATAAGAGATCTAAGCCCAAAATTATGGTTTCTCACCAGCATAATTTCCAAATAATTTCAAAGAGTGAACAATATAAGAAAAGGTTATTACAAACATACGCAGAGCATTTATAATTTTGACTGTCCTTGCAGGTGTCTTTTTAAGCATTACTTTGTTGAAAATACATATGTAAATTTGTTCACAAATTATTTTTCTCCATTGAATTTTCTGATATGATGCTTCAAATCAGATTTCCTGAACATTTTTTTTAATCATTTCCCTATAAGCAAGGCAATAAAGTCACTAAGACATGAGGGGTTACTGGGAGTGAAAGAGAATGAGAAGACTTTATGAGAAAGAACAGGAAACCTAATCATAAACCGGAAACAAGGGATAAACCTCTACTCCTGTTCAAAAGACAAGAAATGAGTGTGACCCAGGTAATAGATGAACCTATCTACTCTTATTTTACAAGAATATAGCTTTTCTTCAGTATATTTACAGATATGTGTTGACATTATAGAAACATTTAAAAAATGAACATTAACATACTTGCAACTGCATAGTTACTTTCAACTAATGTTCACGTGTGAAAAAAAGTTGCTTTCAAGATATATACAAATAAATGTTTTTCTCCAGTTTACAAATATTGCAATAAATAATTCTATGAAATGGAAAATGTACAGACTTCGCAAGAATATGGTTTGTGTGCATTTTCACATTTTTGTGATTTTGCTGCATAAGATTTGCCTCTTTCACAAGAAAATTGGTTCACACAAGTATGTTTTCTCACATGACAAATTAAATTTGACTTTTGTGTAAAAAAAAAACATCCGCTCATTTGGCAAGAATAGGGTTTCTCTCCAGTATGTTTTTGTGTATGCTTGACCAGACCTGACTTCTGTAAAAAGAAGATCCACATACTTCACAAGTATATGGTTTCTCACCATTATGAGTTTGCATATGTCAGATGAAATTTGACTTCGCTGAAAAGGAAGATCCACATGCTTGGTAACAATAGGGTTTCTCTCTAGTGTGTGTTCACATACGTTCAACCAAATGTGATTTTTGTAAAAACAAAGATCCACATATTTCACAAGCATATGGTTTCTCTCTAATGTATGTTCACATGTTTACCTAAAGCCAACTTCCATGAAGAAAAAACCCCACATTTTTCATATGAATATGTTTTCTCTCCAGTGTGTGTTCACACATGTTTAACCAAATATAACTTTCATGTAAATAAAGAGCCACCTGTTTCAAAACTATATGGTCTTTTCTCCAGTATGATTTTGCATATCTTCTACTTAATTCAATAGAAAACAATGATCACACACTTTGCAAGTGTCAATGTTCAAATGTCTTTTAAATTGAAACTTTTACAAAGTTTACATCTACAAGTTTTACAAAGTTTTGTTTTTTGTAATTTGCTTACCAAAATATTTTTTTTATGGAATCACCATGAAAATTTTGTTCCATTCACACTAATCATGTTAAAGAAATTATGTAAGGGAATAATGTTTTTGAAGCAGGAACATCTGCAAAGAAATATGTAAATACATAGATGTATGTAAAAAATTCAGTTAGAGTATATCTGTAAAAGGACAATATGAATAAAGACAAAAGGAAAACTTATTTCGTCTTCTGAGGGACATTATCAAGGCAAATGCAAGGATTTTATTTTGTAAAAAGTATTCATATACAAGAGCAAACATTTTACTGTTTTTTCAATATATATATATATATATATATATATATATATATATATACCAAACATAAAAACAAATATTTCATATCTCAAGATCATTTTCAAAGTATAAAATATTTATTGATATTTAAAATTTTTATTGTAGCACTATATTCACAGATATTAACTTCAAATATTTATTTTTCAGTAAATGAGAAAGAAACACATATCGTTCATTTTGTGGAATAAAATAATAATCTCCACTTGTCAGTATCAAATAAATCTTTTTTTCCTTTGTAACAATGTAAATTAATGAAAATCAATTTTTTTAGATGAAATGTGTTTCTTATAGGTTTTATCTCGTGTTATTTTTTTTTTATTGAGGATACCAACTTTATACATTCTTTCTTTATACATCTTTTTACATCTTTCTTTATATATTTTAGCTAACAAAAATCAAAACACTGGATCATAACATTTTAACTATATATAACAAACTATGTCAGAGAAATACATTATTTTTTCTTAAATATTCATTTTAGCTAAATGAATCCTTATTGCATTTAAGTTAAAAACATTCTGAATCATAATTTTAAAAATGTAATCAATGTCTATCATAATAATGGTAAAATAAAGTAAACCAAAATAACTTTCTATATTAATACAAACTGGAACACACTTATTATACAAGTTAAAGGTTGTCAGATATTGTTAAAACCAGAAACTATCTATGAAGGATATTTTTTACATGGAGAGATTTGATAAGATAAAGAACAAATAGAAAATGTCTATCAATCTAACAGGTTTCACTTTTATTAAAGCTTCATCAGAGAATAAGGTATGAAGAATAAGAAGAAAAAATTCTGGTATTTTTACTTTTGTATTGTTTGAATTTCATACGACAATCATGTTTAACATACAGTTGACTCTTTAAACCAATGTTGGCATAATTTGTGGCATTCTGAATTCAAGAAGAGATGACATATCCATCCAAAGTTTGAAGAAATTAATGGATTCCAAGCCTACCTGGAAAACTAAATGTTACTATATGTAAGTGCAGAAAAATTCTAGTTTTTCGATGTGGGATTCAGATGATAATGTGTGTGTCTACTAAACATCATGTTTGTTGGTTTTACTAATGCTACCCTACCTTTAAAAAGAACAATTCTTTACAAAGAAAGTACTTTGAGGATCTACTAATAACAATATTACCAATTCTAAACTCACATCAAAAACATTAGATTACATCATCAATCTTTATTAAATCTATTCTTAAAAGAATTTAATGTGTTTATCTAAAACAAATGTTATGTACATAAAAATGTTCACAAATCAACATGCGAAAAATCATACACACACTTATGAATATACATTATCATCTGAATCCCACATAGATAAACTAAAATTTTTATAGACTTACATAATTATAGCAACAGTTACGGTTTTTCAGGTAGGTTTGGAATCTTAATTTCTTGAAACTTCAGATAGATACATCGTGTCTCTTTGAATTTGGAACACCACAAATCATACAAACATTAGTAAATGGGAACAAGGACAGAAACAAGGACACCAGAAAGTAAGAAAAAGTTTCTTTGTTCAGTTAAAAGTTTTGTAGACCATCCAAAAAACATTTTGAAGGGCCCATAGCATCTGAACTATTTGAAACAAAGATAAAATGAAGCTGAAAATAGCTTATTTGCATAGAAAATTATAATAGTAGCAACGTTCAGCTTTATATTTTCTTAAGTATCAAATCTATAATGTGCCAAAATCGATAAAAACCAAGATTTTCAAATGACAAGTTGTTATAGAGAAACATGTTTTAACCCTAGATAGATGTTTTTCCACATGATAAAACTTCTGTGAAAAGATTACAGACATGTAAAAATATGTGGTAAAAATATAAAAATTACCTTAAACTGCTGAATTGGATTGCTGATATCAAGAAAATAGGTAATTTTAAGGATGCTGAATAAAAAAAAAATCAACTCAAGCAATTTTCAAACAGTAATACTGATATTCCTGTAATGGGTGAATATTGTTCAGTCAGTTACATTCCATGTGATACACACTTGGATGATCATGTCTCTTTCAATTAATCAGAAAATTTTACCACAGTATGTTGCCGTTTCTTTCTGCAGTAGATTGTCAACCAAGGCTATAGGGTCCAGTCTGTCTTGCTAGTCAAACTGAATCCATAACTGAGAGAGAGAAGAAATGGATTCCTACCTTTCCCAAGGGTATTTCTGTATAATTAATCTGACTGGAATTCAAACTTGTCTCGCTGATCTCTCATTCCAAGCTGTTATCGATTACACCACACTGCAGTGCACTTACTGCATAGAAATAATCTATTAGGCCATAAATGAGAGGAAAACTAATTTGGATGCTGTATCTGACATGCTTTTTAAACAAGAAGCTCTCAAATTGGAGTGTCTTTCTGTATTTTGGCATTTCAGTCATTTTCAGGAGGTCCTTATAAAAATAGAAGTACATAAGACACGCCTAAGTGAAACACAAAAAAATGCAGGTTTCAAGATTGTAATTTTAAAATTATTAAAAGATACAAATTTAATATTTGGAATTTATTTTTCTGAGAAGGTTACCTGTGATCATTGGTTGATTTAAATTGGAACGACCCAGAAATTAATTTTTGTGTATTTTATACTTAACATTTCAGCTTCCAGCTCAAGTATTAGTATACTTATTACTTTATATTTTATATTTCCTTATGGTTTCTAACAGAGGTCATAAACTAACAACTAGTTCCAGATTTGTGTATGGGCTGCAGATCCAGGGCCCTAAGACCAAAGGGGACACTACAGACATTCTAGTCTTGGACCCCTGAGTATTTGGGCCACTCTAGGTGGCCCTTTAAATCCAACAGGGCACTTTGGGGATTTTGATGCATTTTTTTTGTATATTTACATATAGATTTTTTTAGTCTTTAGTAATTTTGTCTACTTTGCTCAAGTTTACATTTCATTGTACACAGATATGTAATACGGGCATGATTGCTCAATATTGTATATCAAAAAAGCATCATCTAAAAATATATCATTTTTTTTTTTTTTACAGACCAGGAAGGGGTGGGCAACATTTGTAATGAAGGGATCCCCAAATTTTATTAGCCCAGGGGCTTCTTAAGGCCTAAATGCAGCCCTACTGACAGCCATTACAATTAGTTACAAAAGTAATTTTAGAAAACAAAATAGCATCATACTTATTATAAAACCCAGGTTGTGTGTATGAACCTGTACGTTTATATATTGGATTGGATTTCCTACATTTTTCAACCGATTTCAACAAAACTTCACAGGACTATGTAAAATTACCTTGCGGTGGTTCTGACAGCACCAAAAATTAGAAAAACAACTGTTTTTGCACGAAATCAATTTGAAAACACGATTAAGAGGCATCACTGTCACCAGAATGAAAGGGGGACAACTCATATCGAGTTATACTTATTATAAAACCCAGGTTGTTTGTGTGTGTGTTCCTTTATATATGGGATCGGATTTCCTACATTTTTCAACCAATTTCAACAAAACTTCACTTTTTTTTGGCAGGTAGTGTTTCTTATTGTCTTGCACACTTTTTTCTTTATTTTTACATTCAGAATGCTTTAAAAATTCCATTTACAAGACAATTGTTTATAATAAAATTCTATTCAATCGGTAGACTCATAACGATTGAAAACAATGTTTTTGTTTGAGTTTGGGTTTGACCAATTTAAAAAAAAAAAAAAAAAACTAATTAAAACATACGTGTCTGTCAACCTTAAACAATAATCTTTGTCAATTTTATTTTTCAGTGTTTTGATGGTCGATACTTGATCTATCTCTTACTGTTACATCCCCGGGCAACGCTGGGCTCTGCTGCTAGTCTGAAATAAAATATATTTTAACTTGTCAATAAAAATTACCATATTTCTAAGCAAAGATATTTACTTTGAGTGATTTATAACTAGCAGGTTATTAATAATTCTGAACACAATTTTCTGGTATGCACGATGTGGATGCATGCATGCAATCTATTGTATCTCTGTGGAGAGGTAGAAAACGAATGTATGAAAGTGATGCATGTGGAGGGAAGGAATTTGAAATCTCTAAAGAAAGATATTTGTCATACTTACTGGACTCAGTTTTCAATGGGCAATCTTTTACAAATGTTTCTAAATTTTTTATGTGACCTTCAGCTGTATTATAATTTTGATTGTTCCTCTATTTGTAAGCTGGCATGCATGCATGTTATGCCCTGCCATTACTTCAGATAAATAATAGACTATTCCATTCTGATTGCAAGAAAATATTGTCGAGTAGGACTCAATATACTTCCTGCTCTTCCCTACTACTGTGACAATGGGCTGCTCCTACTTATAAATATGGCAAGTAGCCACATTAGAGTAGGATTTGAGTAGTATTTGATTTATTCAAGTATTTCTGTTTTATGTACGAGTAATTAATAATGCTTGATTTCTTTGTTTCCTCTACCTAGTCTTCTGTTCCTTCAATACTCTAACTACAGCTTTCCTAATTCTCAGCCATTTTGAACAAAGACAGTATTACATCAGAAAAATATATAAAATGCGGTAAGGTGTTAGTGGGAAAGAGGTAAACATAAATAATAATAATAAAGAGGAGCTGATAATATTCTCATGCATGCAATGTTTGCTTCTGTGAATTGAAAAAACCTTGTCAATTGTTTTTATCTTTTTCTTTGGACCCTCTTACTTCTTGAAATAGGACTGAGTGGGGTACCTTACATCACGTACAAGTGGTGTAAAGGAATTCTCCAAAGGTTGTGGAAAATATTAAGAGTAATCTGGAGAAGAGGCAGGATCATAGAGCAGTGGAGATTCACTGACAGGGTATGGATCCCGAAGGAAGAGAGATCAAAGTTGCTGGACCAATTTCGCATTATCTCCTTGCTAAACACTGAGAGTAAGATCTTTTTCGGGTTATTGTCAAGACGCCTTTCAAACTTCATTCTTAGAAATGACTGCATTGACACATCAGTCCAGAAAGGCAGAGGTCACTGGGATGCCAGGTTGCCTTGAACATACAGGAGTCCTGACACAGCGCCTGAGAGGGGCTTAGAAAAGCAAAGAGGACCTGATTGTATTTTGGTTGCATATTGCCAAGGCCTATGGGTCCATGCCACACAAACTAGTGAAAGAAGCCCTAAAAATAAACATCATGTACCTCCATCAGTATGCAATCTCATAGTAAACTACTACAAGAATTTCTGTCTGAGAGTAGGTTGAGGTACAACAGCGTCAGAATGCTAGACACAGGGAAAAGGTATTATCACAGGTTGTACAATGTCTGCTGTCTTATTTTCATTGACCATGAACATGATGGTAAAGGCAGTAGAGTTTGAATGTCAAGGTCCTGTGTCAGGCACCGATAAGGGCTTGCATGGATGATTTAACCATGACAACAACATCTGTCATGGGAGGCAGATTGCTTTTAAAGGGTCTCAAAGAAAATATGACTTAGGCCAGAATGAATTTCAAGCCAGCTAAATGTAGGTCCCTAGTATTGAAAAAAAACAAGGTCATGGAGAAGGTCTGGTTTTCAGTCGCAGGAGCAACAATTCCTACCCTGAGCAAAAAGCCTGTGAAGAGCTTGGGCAAGACTTTCAACTGTAGTCTGAAGAACACAGCCATGATCTAACAGACTATAAAGGATCTTGAGAAGATCAACAAATCAAGATTGCTAAGACGTTTCAAGGCATGGCTTTTCCAGCATACAGTATTGCCCCACATATTGTGACCATTGCTCATCTATGATGTTTTGATTACCATTGTGGAAATGTTAGAGCAATTAGTAATCAGTTGAGAAAGTGGCAGGGTTTACCAAGACGCTTAAGTGGTGTGGCTCTCTATGGTAACAGCAACACATTGCACCTCCACTTTAGCAGCGTTGTGGAAGAGTTCAAAGTCACAAGAATGAGAGAACAGCTGCTGTATGCAGAATCCAAAGATCCAAAAGTGGCAGCAGCTGGAATTCAGACAAGATCTGGCAGTCAATAGCTAAAGGCAAAGCAGGGTTGACTTTTTTCCCCAGCCCACAAACCAACGCTGCCAAAGGCAAAGAAAGGTGCCAACTCATTCAAGATCAAGTCCGTGTGGGCATAGAAATAGCACGATACTGTAGGATGGTCAGTCTAAGTCAGCAGGGAGCCTGGACAAAACGAGAGAATGTTGAACAGAATTACCTGGTCAGAGTGTTGGCGGTCAGATTTTAGCGAGGTTTGGTTTCTGATCAAATCAGTATATGATGTCCTACTGAGCCCAACTAACCTGCATATATTGGGGAAGAACGATAGCCCAACTATATGCAAGGAAAGTATCATTACAATACATCTCGAGTAGTTGCCCAAAAGCTTTGGGTGATTGTTGGTACCGTTGGCACCACAGCCAAATCCTTAAAGTAATTGCAAATGAGGTGACTAAAGCTATAAGGGCTAATAAGTATCAACCAGGAGAGAAGTTGAATCAAATTAACTTCATCAAAGCTGGAGTAAAGATACAGAAACAGAAGAGAGAGAGAGAGAGAGTGAGAGAACAAGCCTGTTATCTTCCGCAGATGATTGACAGTTGATAGTGGACTTAGAGACCCAGCTGAAGTTCCCCAGACACATAGCCATATCACTCAGACCAGATCTGGTATTGCACTCCAACAACATGAAGCAGTGAATTATTTGGGAACTGTCTGTGAGGTGGGAGGAGTTTATCACACTGGCAAACAAGAGAAAGAGGTCTAAATACCAAGAACTTGTCAAACAATGTCAGTGAAAGTTATGGAGAATATATTATGACCCGGTAGCTTGTTGATTGCAGGGGCTTTGCAGGACAGTCGTTGTGCAGAGCCCTAGCAAAAAATAGGCATAGTGGGGACAGCGAGGGCGAGTGTGCTGAAGGACATTACCAATGCAGTTTTAACAGCTTCCAAGTGAATTTGGCTTAAGAGATCAGAGCAAAGGAAGAACTAGTGAAAAAAAATGTAGGAACCCCCCCGCCAAAAAAAAACCTTATAAACATAATTAGGGAAACAGAGGGGAGGGGTTTCAAGATATAAGGGTATATTGAGACAATAGTAATTCAGGGTAGTTCAACTGTTATGGATTGGGGTTGAGAAGTGTTGGCACATGTCAGGAGGGGGTTAATGGATGGAAATTTTTCATTTTTTTAATTTTTTTGTTAGTTATCAGGTGCCATTATCACTGTGGTTTTTATTTCCATTTCCATACCTAATTCTTATGAATGTAAAGTCAGATGACAGAGATGTAAAGTAGTATCGTAGTAATCATAGTTTTGAAAATTGTTGAGTGGCGATTCTAGTATTAATTGGCTAGATTCAATTCGAGTAATATGTAACAGATAGTAAATATGAATAGTTTAAATAATTGAGTAGTTAACGTTTTTTTTGAGTTATTTAGGTTTTTTGATATTTTTACTTAGATTAGGCCATCAAATTATTTTAATGAATAGATGACAAAATTGGGAAGGTATTTCAAATAAATAGTACAAGTTAATTTTGCAATGAATGGTTTTTAAAAGTAAATTATTATGTAAGTGGGGGAGAGAATTTATGTGTGTGTCTGTGCATGTGAGTGTGAGTACATTTACTACATTTATATGGAGAGGCATAAATGTATATGTTTTTTTTTGGTAAATTTCGTTTGGTTAAGTTAGACTTAAAGATTTTTATAATAGTAAGAATAATGAATAATTTTTTTTTAGAAACAGTAATATAAGTAGTAAGTAAGGTTTAGTTAACAAGTTATGGGATTGATATTTAAAACATAGAAACATTGGATGAAACTATGCAAGAACAAGTCGAGCTTACCTAGTTATGGATTCCGGGGTAAATAGCTTGAATCAAAACCGGAAGGAGCAAAAAGACAACACTATATAGAAGGGAAGCATGAAAAGACTTTATTTTATTGGCTGACGTTGACTGATGTCTGATGTCAGAACAATCAGACTCCTAGCCATATCTGAATTTTTCTTTGCAATGTTAAGATGCATAGCATGATACTATCAAGAAGGTGGCCTGACCCTTCTGGAGTCAGGTCAGGGTTGCTGTTTGAGCCGATATGATGCAAAATCTGAAATCAGTGATGAGAACAGTGCATCACTTAAGACCACACTTGATGCATCTGAAATGTATTATGCAACTAGCATATTTAATATATTTTACTATTAATCATAAATGGTTCACATTTGATTTTGACATAACATTCATGTGGCAAAGTTCCAGTTCAGCTTTTTCAAAAATTAATTTTTATTCTGCTCCAATTTTTTCAAAAGGTGATTTTAAGTAATCATATGCATAAGTTGTCAGTAAAAATGTGGTGGGACTTTTCCAAGTTATACCATATGATTTCCTAAGTTATTGAATTATTTCCATTTTGAACTTATGTACAAAAAATCATCTAACAGTTGCAAAAATTAAAATAATATTCAAAATTTAAAAAAATTCTTTTAACAATGTTCACACTCAAAAATAGCATTATTTTACATATTTTTTTATTAATTTATTTATTTAATAAGAAATCTCTTATTTCCTCTCTGGAGGAATTTCAAAATAGCACTGAAAAATGGCAAGTATTTTTTTTTTTTTTTTTTAAATATACATTGAAATTGAAAGTAGATTTTTTTTCTGAAGGCCAGAGCGTACAATGGCCAAAACATTGTGATAAATATGGCAACAAAGATGAGGACAATAGTCCAAATAATGTAAATAGTGTACATAATACCTCATCTCAGAAATATAGACAGATACTAAAGTCTGTCATGGTTTTATTTAAATTATACACGCACTAAATATTTTTTTTAGTTTTATTGAATACAGTTAGGGACAAATTTCAAGACGTTCATAGTGGATATCACATATATTTTTTTTTTTTTACTGAAATAAAATTTTAGGGTTTTTCTTTATATAACTCAGAGTAAAAAGATTTCTAACACCTCCTGAATTTAAAAGTACACATGAATGGTGTGTCAAACTGAATCACCACTAATATATTTCCATAAAGAAATTTTTTCTAAAATAACCTTTTTTAACATGAAATTAAAATTCATCAATGAATTTCATTTAAATCAGACAATTTCCTGATTTAGGCAATTTTTTTTAAAACTCAGGTTAATGCTTTTATTTTTATTTCTTTGTTTTCATTATTGAAAATACACATGCATGGTAATATTTTTAAAAAGTATCATTGAATGATTGATACTAGAAATTAAAATAACAATAACATGGTTATAAAAAAAAAGGAAATCTGTATACAATTTCTGTATTGTTCGTATATAATGTCGAAGTCAAAATAAATGACATACAGACAGCAGCAATAAGGAACAAGAAAGGCACGGGGCAAACTTTCATCAAAGTATGTTGCAATATGATAAGAAGTAAGTGAACAACTTGTCCATTGTGGAAAAATTTCATCTTAAAATAAAATAAAACAGTGATACCTATGTATAAATGCATATATAAAAATGAAAAATCTTTCTTGAAACGTTTATTTTAGCTTTAATTCTAATTTAAATTTAATATTTCCAATAAGCAAAAATTTGATTTGTTGAAATAAAAAGTATATTTTTTTATTTCAACAAATCAAATTTAAATTGATTGAATCATCTTTTTCTGCTTATTAGTAAAAATTAAAATCTATAAATTCATTCGCAGTGACATGACTTTTTCATTTTTTAATCAGTTCACCCCAAGCAAGGCAATAATGTCACTCAGATGAAATGGGCCACTCAGTAAAAGAGAATGAGAAGACTTTAGAAGGAACCAGAAACCCAATCCTAAACAGGAAACAAGGGATAAACCTCTAATCCTGGTCAAAAGGCTGGAGAGTAAAATTACCTGATTTAAAGTTTAATTATGGATTTGACATGTAGAGTGATTTATTGACAGCCTGATGTTTGGAAATTTAATTAAGGGAACAGAACTGTAAAGAAAATTCTACAACATGTTTCTACATTCTGAAACTGTCTATTGTATTTATTTTTCATTTTAAGAAATTAGCTATTATACCTTGAAAATTTATTCCTGATTCTAAAATCTAAAGACAACAAAACATCTGCTTAATTATTGATTGCCAATGTACACGCATTTCTTCCTAAATGAAACCAAAAACTATCCGCTGTTTCTTTTTTTTTTAAATTACCAAAATCCAAGGAATAATAATTGGTGCTACTTAAGTATGCGGTCTACCTTCCGAGTCTGTCAAATTTGCTAATTGAACTGGGTGGATGGACCTTTGTTTTTTGGTTAAAAAAAATCTTTATATAAGGATGTAAACATTTTTCTATGTTTTTTACAGATTAACTTTAGGCTATTTCAAATAAAACCAACATTTAACTTATCTGAACTTGCTTTTTCTGTTTTTTTTTTTGTTTAGAAAGTCTGTGGAGGTAGCAAGGTTTAATTTTTTAGCTTAAATTTTATGAGTACCTCTTTACAATGACTGAGTAGCATTGACTATGGCATAGATCTCATAGATTAAGTATGAGCAGTAAAACAAGTCTACCCTCACAAATTAAATAAAGGGTTCAGTTCAGAATTCCTTGTAGGTTACCTGGATCAATATACCAAAGGTCACAATGACTGTGATATAAATAAAGACCTATATAAAGTATAGAGTTAACTGTTACACTTACAGAAAATGTAGGCACCAGTTATAGGTTTACTTACGAATGAACTGAGATGATTATATTTGAACACCACATATTGAAATAGGTGACATATTTTTCGTTTGTGGATTGGTCTCTTGCAGAACACTATAAAGAATTGGCCAAAGTATTGTGACATCAAATGTAATATATTCAATATTCTGAACAACACAAAATTACAATGATTCTTTTCAAAATTATGGAAAGTAATCAGAATGTTTTTCAAGGTCTTTCATAAAGTTTTGATCAACATTCTTAACTATTATATTAAAGCAATCGTAAATGCAATTAGTTTTGTCATTTAGATTGGTATCATCATTGAGGAAAGTGAATATATTGTACTCGTACTGACATCTTCATCTTTAATTTGATATATGATTGTTGACATATTAATGTGAAAACTGAATTACTCAGTAACTGAAATCAACAAAGTTGATTAAAAGGAATGATTTATATGTTACAGATAAATATCAATGTGGGATTTCATATGTCGTATCAATCATGATTTCTCTGTAAAGGAAGAAGCAGATGCTTCAGAACAACAGTTTCTATCTAGTATGTATCCGCTTATGCTGATTCAAACTTGACTTTTGTGAAAAGGAAGAACCACACACTTCACAGGAATATGGTTTCTCACCAGTATGTGTTCGCACATGTAGCTGCAAAATAGACTTCCTTGAAAAGGAAGAACCACACACTTCGCAAGAATATGGTTTCTCTCCGGTATGTGTTAGTTTATGCTCTCTCAAATTTGACAACTGTGAAAAGGAAGTGCTACATATTTCACAAGAATATGGTTTCTCTCCAGTATGTGTTCGCTTATGCCGATTCAAGGATGTCTTCCTTGAAAAGGAAGATCCGCATACTTCACAATTATATGGTTTCTCTCCAGTATGTGTTCGCTTATGCTGGTTCAAATGTGAATGTTCTGAAAAGGAAAAACCACACACTTCGCAAGAATATGGTTTCTCTCCAGTATGTATTCTCATATGTTTTATCAAATGTGACAGCTGTGAAAAGGAAGAACCACACACTTCACAATGATATGGCTTCTCTCCTGTATGAATCCAGTTATGCTTCTTCAAATATGATTTTGTTGAAAAGGAAGAGCCACACACTTCACATGAATATGGTTTTTCTCCAGTATGTGTTCTCATATGCTGCTTCAAAGTTCCATTTCTTAAAAAGAAAGCACCACAGATTTCACAACAGTATGATTTCTCTCCAGTATGTGTTAGCATATGCTGATTCAAATACGCCCTTTTTGAAAAGGATGAATTGCATTCTTCACAGGAATATGGTTTCTCTCCAGTATGTGTTTGCTTATGCTCTTTCAAACTTGACTGTTGGGAAAATGAGGCATCACAAATGTCACATGAATATACATTCTCTTCAGAATTGGTCTTTAAGTTTCTTTTTAAAATTGAACAGTTAGAAGATTTATATCCACTGTTTTCCAACCTATGTTCTGCTGCATTGTTTTCCATATTTTCTCTATTTCAGTTCAGCAAAGAAAGAATGATCCATTCAAATACCCCATTAAGTCCATATATCTTTTACACTGGAGAATATGTAAAAAAAAAAGAAAAACAATTTTATTACATTTAAAATACAAGTAAAAAATTCATTAAAAGAATTAGATTATATTACCCTATTTTATATTTTTATTGACTCATGTCAATCCCATTTTTTTTTACACAGATTCCTTCATATTCTTCACAAAATGTTTTCCCATATGCTTCTTTTGATGTTGCTAAGAAAAACTGTAGATCCCACTGCTCCTGTTGTGAAGATATTCATTTGACAGACACAATTATTAGGCTATTTTTCAATGAAGAATTCAGTCAAGAAATCCAATAAATTAACTGCACTGATGTAATGTAATTTCTTTTTAATTACCTAAAAATTATTTATCTCATCTTTTTTGTAATGAAAGAATAGAAAAGGTCATTTTCTATAAATTAAATTGTCTGTTACTGAATGTAAAACTGAATTATTTATTTCCCTAAAGCAGACAACTGTTATCTTAATTGCGCTGGATTATCAATGCAAAAGAAAATATATTTACAAAGTAAACCAGTAATAATTTTAAATTTAACAAATAAAAGCAAACCATATGCTGATTTCCCCAATAACTTTATGACTACTAAGAAATAAAACATCAGTCTAATAAGAAAAATTTAAACTGGATAAGAAAACCAGAACATTTATAGATGCAACAGTGTGATGATGTCAAGCTTGATGCAGTTATTGTAAGCAAGAGTTATGCAACCAAATATTAAATGTTATTTACTTTAAGACTATCTCTTCCTTTACTTTTGCTCAACTAAAAATGGAGTGAACTGTTACAAATGATAGTATGTCCTCTGCTGTTTAACACATCTAAATTTAAATCCAAGAAAATAAAAGCTGAAATTCTGAACTCTTGTCTCATATTCATCTTTTGATCTTACCCAATTGTCTTCAGTGAACAAAAGAATTGGCCTTGCCATTCCAATAGTTTTAGAGAGGACTGTATATATAATAAAAGAGGGTTCTCCCCCATATATTGTTTGCATAACATTTAATTCACAAGAACACATAAAAATATTTAAAGGAAAAAAAAAGCGAAATATGTGGTAGACAATATTTTTGGTTAATTCTCACACTGTTATACTATTAAAACATTATTCTATAAGTAATGACAAATTTGAGATGAACATACATTTGTACTGAAGTATACACCACCTCGTCAGTTTGACTAACAGAACAAATTGGAGACCAGACCAATAAAGACCAAAAACTGCAAATGTGTCCACAGCAGGTTTTACAATGGTGAACAGAAAAACAATATCAGATACAACCTGAGATACAGTATCATTATTGGTCTATGAGAGACAAACTATCATTAGAGAATGGTGTTCAGAACTGCAACAAGAAATCCTTCCAATAATCCAAGATCACACATGCTAGCAAAAAAAAAAATGCAAACCGTCGGCAAAATCTGCATTGCACTGGATCGATACAAAGACATCAAAAAGATGCATTCAGAATGTAACATATGCACAAAAAAAATAAAGAAAGAGAATTTACGACTAAAAGAAGTCATGTTTTCCCATGAAATACCAAGCAGATCATACATAAAGCTGAAATAGAAACTCATTAATGACACCTAATAATTTGTTGGTAAAATGAGAAATCAGAGTGCTAAAAACCGTCAGGTCAACAATCCAAGCAATATTTGCAGAACAAGGAATACACGAAAAACTTAAACGGTACCCAATGCCTATGGACCCCTTGAGCGATATGAACAAGCAATAAAGAAAACTATCATGAAATATCGAAACAAAAGAGGACTTAATCTTCCTTTTACTTTCATAAAAAACAACACTCATCAAAGTAGACAAAATCCCAAATGAAGTTACATGCAAAGAAGCAACTTTGTCCGGTGACACCCAAACACCAACATCACAAACTAAAACTCAAGAAACATCCCCAGTGAGTCTTTTTACAAAACGGAGAAACCACATCATAATACTTGCGTGATTATGATAATAATAATAATAATAATAAAAAATGACAAGAATGTATAAATTTGAAAAATTAAAAAAAAATCATGTAATTCAAAGAAAAAGATGTATTTCAAAACAAATAAACGCTTAAAATGAAATATCAAAATAAATAAATCTCCTCTAAACAAGAACGGTAAACTAGTGTGATAATTACAAATTTTAAACTTCACTTTGGACAAATTACTGAATTAAAAAAAAAATCGGTACAAATTTATGCACGAAAAGTAAAAACGTATTTTTAGATGATTAACTTTTTATTATTATTTTTCAGTTGAAACAAAAATTAAAATTTCAATGAATTAAATTTTGTAATTAAAATTAACATGTCCATTTATAAAAGAAGTGGTCATTCAGCTAACTAAAAAAAGTAAAACATCAACAAAAAAGAAAATAGTAACTGAACACCATAAAAATAACTAAGACGCGAAGGGGAAATTAAATAACATCAAAACAAAAATACTAACAGGCTACGATTAAAAACACAACTTACGTTTTACTTTTGTTTCATAGATTCTTTTTCCAAATTTCAAATGAAATTACTAATTACTTTGAGAAAGAACAAAAAATAATTCTTGTGAGTTGTCATCGCTACCAAATAAAACTTCTTACATAAACAGTAAACTAAACACTTATTCTCTTGAACAATGAATAACAATAATTAAGAAAAGACAAATACTGCAAAGAATAAAAAATACAACGAAGGTTGAATATTTTTTTCTGCAGAAAAAGAATTTTTCTATTTACCTTTCATACCTAAAAAAAATATATGGTGACTTCGACTGCTATTCTTTTTTCAAATTCGTTCAGAAGCCTTTTAAGCATTCCATGGGAAATCGACACAATTGTTTTCTTGTTTGTTCAATTCATACGAATAACATTGAAGTTTAAATGAATGACAAACTGAACGCAGAAAGAAATGAAAAACGCAAACATTTACAAGGAAAATTTTTCAAATGATAACAAAGAAGAAATTTTTGCTACAAACGGTGTAAGAGATCATCACGTCCCCTGTGTAAAAACTTGGTCTTTCAATTAGGATTATTAATTTAATTAAAGGATAAACAAAACCAAGGATATAAATGAAGAAAAACAAAAGAACACTAGTCTTTACGAGATACCACCACGAAAAGGCTAAAAAAAGAAAAAAAAAACCAACATACTGTTATGAAAACATGCTTCAAACGTAAAAACAGTCAGAAATGTTAGGAAGAATCAAAGTAATTTTTGTTTGATTATTTAATTTTTAACCCTTTTTAAAACATTCGAAATTTTGATTAAAAATCTTGTTTTTCTAGCGTCAGCGGTTGTACTAACTTTTTTTTTAGCATAGCAAATTTTCTCCTCTTTTTTTATTTTGCAGTGACAGGCACATTAATTTGAAAATTCTTGCAAAAAATCAAATAAGTGTCAGATTTTAATAATGAATTATTCTATTTACAACAGAATGAAATTATTTTTTAAATGTTTTTGTTAAAAAAAAGAAAATTAACAACACTTTCTAGCATGTGTTTTAACCCTTTTTTTAAAATAATTTTATGAAAACTTGAGAAATTCATTGTGATAATTTTTTAGTGACTTTTAAAAGCAGAATTCTTTGAAAAATTTAAGTTAAATTTTTTTTTTTTTTTTTTGCAAAATCGGACCCAGTCTTACCGAAACACTTCCTTTTTTTTAAAAAAATAAAATCTTCCTTTTCTTTTTGTTATCACCCTTGACTAGCGTCCCTTGTCAAAAAAAAAAAAAAATACTCTAGGTTTTACTTTATCCCCAAGAGATGCATGTTGATATCCTGCAAAAAATTGACAGGCATTGTCTCGGTTGATGACTTGAGCTGCAGACACCATTACCAATGCCATAGTACACCTACATCATCTAGAAAACACTACCAATGTTGTTGGATTCTATGTCAGTGCCTCTAAAACTGAATTCATAAGCTTCAACCAGCAAGACTCAATACAAGCTGTCTCAGGTGAATCAATAGAATCTGTTGAATTATTTACATACCGAGAAAGTGAGATAAATTCCAGTGAAAAGGATGAGAAAATTTGTATAGCTAAAGCGTGGATCACTGTGAATAAAATGGATATAATCTAGAAATTTGATCTACCAGACAACCTAAAGAAATCCTTTTGAGCCATTGTAGACTTAGTGTTAATGTACGGTGCCACTGGTTGGACATTAACTAAAACCCTACAGTCTAAGTTTGATGGAACCTATACTCAAATGCTGAGTGCTATAGTTAACATCTCCTGGAGACAACATCCAACTAAATCATAGCTCTATGGATCCATCCATGATATTTCTAAAATGTTATGCAAACGCAGAATGCACTTTGTATGATACTGCTGGTGAGCAAAACACAAACTTTTGAGTGATCTACTGTTCTGGACACTTAGCTATGGAACAAGACAGGTTGGTTGCCTAGCAACCACCTACATTGACCAGTTATGTTATGATTCACAGTGTCTACTTAATGATCTTCCAACCTTGATGCAGGAATGCGACAGTTGGGGTGATAGACTCATGAATATCTGATCTAACTCGACTGAATAAATAAATGAAAATTTAAAGTCAGAGAATTCCCTGATTTTTGGTAATTTTTTAAAAACTGGGGATAGTGGGTTTTTTTTTTTTTTGCTTTCATTATCAAGAATGTGCATGCATTTTAGTGATGCCTATTATTATATCCAGAATATAAAATTCAAGTGATGTTAGAGACAAAATGAACTTTACAAAATAGATGTTTTACCAAAAATATAAATTTTATAAAAGTCAGAGAACTTCTATTACAACTTAATTTTCTCTGTTCATAGGTGTTCAGTTCAGCTAGTAAAGAAAAATTCCTTAAGAAATTATTTAAGTAAAAGATTTATGCAAAATCAAGTCAGAAAAATCTTACAAAATTAATTCAATAAAACTAAAAACTTATTTTTGTGGAGAGTTGGTGCCGCCATAATTTAATGTTACCTTTTAGATGACAGGAAAAATCTATAATGTACATTTAATTTTGAAAAATTTGTAATTTTTCAGTGTGATTTTGAAATTCATCCAGTTGTTGATAAGAGGTTTCTTTTTATTTGTGGCTAAAGAATTGAAAAATGTAGTGTAAAGTCATTTTTTCATGCAAACTACTTTTTAAAGATTTTTTTTTAACAGTTGTTGAATTATTTTTTGTACAGATCAAATAGAAAATGTTTCAACTTAGATTACCACTGAATAATGAAAGTGGGTAGCAACTGACCTGAAAAGTTTAACTTAGTAAGGTTTATTTTTTTACTATTCCTCCCACTCCATATTCTGCCATCACAAGCTCAATAGGCAATTTATTCACTGCTTTCCCTCTGTCTTTTATGCCTTTTTTATTTTCCTTTGAGGGTCAAATTCTCCAAGCCTCTATCCTCATTGTATCCAAGAAATTTCAACTCTTTCTTATTCTAAGTTTCCTTTTTGTTTCCATTATCATAAAAACTCCATTACTCACATGTTCATTCCATGGTTTTCTCACCATCCTGCTGTAGAACCACATCTCTCTTGCCTCAAGTCCCCTCTTTGTCAGTGAGATTTTACAGCATTCACTGCCATATAGAAAGGCTGCAATTACATAATAGTACAACACACTCTTTGTTTCTCAGGAAATTTTCCCCATTTCTTAATACTTTGTTTAGCTTTTGGAAGGCATCTTTTGATATTCCAATGTGCCTTTGGATTTCAGTATTACAATAACATTTACTAAAATATATCACTTTTCATACATCAGACACATGTCCATATCTATATACAGTTTAAAACATATCCTAACATATAAAAACCTATAAAAATAAAATAAATTAGTTTTATATTTGTGTAAATTATTAGAAATTTATTTGTTATATTGTAACTGACAAATTACCAACACAACTGTAAAATAGTGATTCTATTAAAGAGAATTTTAAATGGAATCTTTCTGATAAGGCATATTTGTTTTAACAAATTAATTTTTTAAAATCCCATGTACTTTAGTAACCATACAATGTGATCCTCACCCAAGCTTTCCACTGACCAGTCATTGATTACCCCACATTGTGTCTCCTTTTTTTAGTTTGCATCAATGTGCACTGAAAGCTGGGAAAGGGCCTGCTGCATATACACAAGCTAATGAAGATGAAAACAAATGCCACATTGAGAAATGGGAATGCAAACTGTTTTCAATATTATAAAATTGGTGTGTTTATTCAAGGCTTCACTTGTTTGTCAGGTACATGAAACTTGGATAACTTTTGCTCCATGTCTGGTTTTGTTGCCACAAAAATCCCCCATCCACTCATTTACGCTTCTGTTCCCCTTCAACTAGAGTGGATGCTGCAGAGGAAATTTCAAAGAACTTATTTGCTGGTTATAAAATGTAAATATTTCAGACTGAAATAATATCACACTTTTCTATGTGGTTTTTCCAAATCATATAGTCCTTCCTACACTATCTGACATTTACAATAATTACAAATGACAAAAAACAATCATTCCAAAGTCCCTGGAAAGAAAATGACATTTAATATCAGAGTTCATTATTTTCTTGAGATTGAGATAAGATAACACTTTACTCTTGACATGGGGGTCCCAATCACACTGGATGTACCTCTTTAGCATTCATAATTGTAAACTTTCTCATTACAGTATCTTCAACTTTTCCAATCACTGCAAAATACTACCCCTGGAAAAAATAATGTAATTCACATCTACAGGATGTTTACCTTGCTTTTTTTGTTTTGTTTTTTTTTAGCAGTAAATTTCCCATTCATGATCTGGGATTGTATATAATTTTTTTAATCAATTTGCCCCAAACAAGTTGATAATGCTAGTAAGATGCAAAAAAGTACTGGGAGTGAAAGAGTATGAGAAGACTTTAGAAAGAACTGGAAACCCAAACAGAAAATAAGGGATAAACCTCTATTCCTAAAATACCAAGTAAGATGGCAATCATTATCTCAACGATCAATGCATGTGTGTTCTTTGAAATCCTGGATAAATTTTGACATTCAATCAATGGAAAGTTATTTTTCTGGATAATTATTCCAGAATATTTTCCTCTGTATCGCTTGGGAAAAAACTTAGACAATTTACATAATTTTGTTCACTTAAGGCATATTTTATGAAGCCAGAATGTTCAGCTATTAAATAAAAATGTTTTGCATCCAACTTATGTTAAATTTATTCAGTACTAAATAAAAAAAAAAGTAAATGAACATTCTCTCAGTTTGCTAAGTCTATAATTTTTACCAGAAGTTTTGATAACAACAGCATTTTAACATAGAACTTGCTGAATTTTCTCAATAAAACTTTAATGGATGATAAACACACACAAGTTGATACTCCAGTGCAACATATTAAAATTAAATCACTAGAATTTATGAGGACAGCAATGAAAGACTGGTTTTCTATATTTGAGGCAAAATTTTATAACAAATGTATTGGTGCTTCAACAACAAAATTTATCTTCATTAATGCAAATATTCATTGCTAGATTAAACAAAAAATAGTCAAAACAAACTATTTTTGATTTTATAAAAAAAAAACCAAATAGCCTGAAAAGCTAGACATGCTTATGAAGACAAATACAATCACAGTCTACCAATCAGCTTATTTACAAATGTTGTCAATAGCAGATCATATTGTCATCATTGAGGAAATGGATTAATTAATTTTGGCAAGAATTACAATCATCTGGAAGATGTTCCACTAAGACCTAAACCTTACTCACTTAGGCAAACTAGCAAATGATATAATCCTTTTAATGAATAGAATTTAAACAGTCTTTGCAAGAATAATGTCAAATTTTCAAAAATATAGTAAAAAATAAACAGTATCCACAATGGAAAGGATTCAGAGTCAAAATGAGTAAACTTTATTTTTTTTATAAACCTACAGTACAAAGCCCAAGAGTCACTCAAGGTAGAAGGTTACTGAATGGGTTGTGTGTTATAGATGTAAGAGTAGAAAGTAGGAAGTGAAGATTATGACTATCTTCCTCCAGCTATGGGTTAAATAGCAGGGCAGACTGGGCTCTCTTGCCATGAGGTGGCAACCGGTCTAAGAGAAGGAAAACACTGAATTCAAAAGAAGCCTAAAGAAGGTTGGGCTCCATCAGGCTATCTTGCCCTACAAACACCATTGCTGCTATGGCTGCAGTAAATGTGGTTCTTCTATGACCCTAATGGGTTATGGGACTCATGATAGGGAACAGAATTGATTTGAACTTGAATCTTATATCAATCTTTTGTGATGAAAATATAAAATGTCAAGGCTAAGTAAATCTGGAAATAGAAATTCCTTGTTTAAAAAGATTTTTTCTAATGGATTTCCATGGTTGCTGAGGTTATCAATCCTTTCTTAGGCTTTGACTTTCTATTTTTATCACAGCATGGAAAGATAAAATTATGTATGACAATATAACAGAAAAGGAGATTAATTTAGATGTAACTACATCTTCAATCAATTGGTAAGGATATTAATCTCTCAGAATTTATGAATGAATTGATAATACTAAAGTATTATATCCTCTCATGAAAGCACAAATGGGGAAAAATGTGGAGCTTATCACAAGACAAATAGAAAGCTATGCTTTAGTTTTTTAGCCAAATTTCTGGAGAAAAATCTAGGCTTACAGCAGTGGCAACTCTAGGTCATCAATATTTGTCGGGCTCATTACAATCTTTAACAAAATATTGGTATAACTTAGATGTTAAAATGATTACTTTACTCTAACTAAAATATATAATTTTTAAAAATCTCTGTGCATGAAATAATTAAAAAAAAAAAAACACATTTCAGTATTCTAATATTAATTGTAATAATTCTATAAAAATAAACATTTATTTTAAAACATTTTTCCAGACACCTAAGAAAAAAGAGTGAAGACAAAGTTAGATATGTTTGCGTTTTTAAAAATAATGTGTATCTATCTTGAGTTTTTATATACAGTGGGGGGAAATATTCGTACACGTGAAAAATTGTATTTTTATAAATGTAAAAGCCTTAACTAAAACAAATTTTGATACATTTTATGTGTAAAGATACATTTTATTAAAAAATAGTAATAAACTTAATTAATTCTTATTCTAACAGAAATTAATGCATTTTTTTCATTTTAACTGATGAAAAAGTATTCGTACAAAACAAAAAAGGATATTAACTTCATTTAATACTTTGTGGAATATCCTTTATTGAGTTCAACAGCTACCAGTCTATTCCTATATGTCTCAACTAATGATTTGCACACATTGAGTGGTATTTTGTCCTATTCTTCTTGGCATATTGCTTACAAATTCTTGATATTTATTGGTGCTCTTTTCCCAATTTGAATTTTCAAATTTTTTGCCATAAATTCTTGATTGGGTTCAAGTCTGGGGACTGATTTGGCCATTACAAGACATCAATGTTACTTTCTGATAATCTAATTGTAGATCTAGCGGTATGCTTAGGATCATTATCCAGTTGGAAAACCTAATCAGGAGGTAGCTGAAGTCTTTCAACAGAACGCATTGTCTTGCAGGATTTTCTGGTATCTTTCGGCATTCATCTTGCTATCTATTATTGATATTCTGTCAACACCTTTTGCAGAAAAACAGCCCCAGATCATGATACTGTTACCACCAAACTTTACAGTTGGCAACGTGTTCTTTGGTAAGTAGGCTTCACCATCCTTTCTCCACACATGATTTTGATAATTATGACCAAACAACTCTATTTTAGTTTCATCTGTCTATAGTACTTTTCACAAAATGAATATTCTTTATCCTTATGCTCTCTAATGAATTTTAGCCTAGCATCTCTGTGTCGTTTCAAGATGAGTGGAGTCTTCCTTGGAACGTGTGATTTCAGACTGTTTTTGTGTAGTTCATTACTTATTGTACGCTTGGTTACTTTAATCCCTAATGCACGCAGATGTTCCTGCAGCTTTTCTCGGGTAACATGTGGATTTTGTTGGATCTGGCATCCTAATATCCTTGCTGATCTTAGAGAAATCTTCCTCGGAGCACCTGTTCGTCTTTGGTTTTCGACTCTGTTACGAGTTTTAAACCTTGCAATGAATGAAGCAATTGTAGTAAAAGGAATATTCAGGTTGTTATAAATCATTCTGTAACTGTTCCCATCTTTCCAAAGAGACAAAATGCGTTGTTTTTATGAAATAGTCAATTCTTTACTTTTAGGCATTAAACTTCTTGTAAGACTAGAAATTGCAGAATGCTCTGATAATGGCTAATAGCATTAACTATAATTACTGATAACATTACTGGAACATTCTAGAATATACTTTTTTCATAATTAATTGATTATTTTATTCTAATAATTGATTTGTACAGATACTTTTTTCACCAGTTAGAATTAAAAAAATGCATTAATTTCTGTTAGAATAAGAATTAATTAAGTTTATTATTATTTTTTAATAGTATGTCTTTATACATAAAATGTGCCAAGATTTGTTTTAATTAAGGCTTTTACATTTATAAAAATACAATTTTTCAAGTGTACGAATATTTATTTCCTCCCACTGTATGTCTATGCACTAGTGCGTTTATGTATCTGTGTGTGAATTTTTTGTTGTATGTTTATGATCAGTAGTGCTGACTGATATGATACTTCCTCAACACTACTCCAGTCGACAAGTTAAGGCTGCCACTTTATTTGATTTTCACCAAATTTAAGGTTGAGCTAAATTTAATTTGCCTTTTCTCAAAAGATAAATTCCACTAAAATACCTTATACTGTACAAAAGAATTTATTTAAAATGAACAATTGAATTAAATAAACTGAAATAAAAATGCGTTCTTTGTAATACAGAGCATACAAGCCACTAGCAATTTTTAAAAGATTTATAAAATCAAAGCAAGAAATGCATTACCTATTAAGTATGTTTCCAACTTTGATCAGGCTCAGACCAACTCAGCCCGATGAACCATGTTAATTTTATTTAATTCGTTTTTTACTTTCTTTTTTTTCTTTCTTTTTTATAATGAACAATATCAGCAAAATGAATTTTGGTCAATATTTTGAGGCACAGGGTTAAAACAATTAACAAACAATTAATTACAGCTGAAATCAAGAATGAAAATGATGCACTATGAAAAATTTTTGTTGCTTTGAAATAGATATACTTTAATGTTGAGTAACTCAGACTAAGCCCAACAATCCCAACCCCCAGAGTCACCACTGGCTTATGGCCATATCATGTTGAAACAGTGATTTTCATGTGATCACTGAAGTTAAGTAACATTGAGCCTGGTCAGTATCTAGAGAAGTTACTGTTTGGAAATACTAGGTGCTGTAATCTGAGAACTGAGTTCCAATTCCAGTTGGGTTCATTATATTCACTTGCATGCAAATACCCTTGGAAAAGGTATGAATGCACCTCTTCTCCTCCCCAGGTATGGGTTAATTAGTAGGACTTGTGTCAGTAAAATCATTATCTCAAAACATTCTTACAATCTAAAAATGTTATTTTCCCATTTGGGTGACTTGCATTTCATAAGCTGTAAGAAAAAAAAATCTAAAGTGAATCAAGCAAAATTTTTAAACCTTTGGGATTCCAGGGTGATATCTCATAAAAATCTGTTTTCAAGATCTGATGGTCCTGACTGGTGCTGTGATGAGTATCCAACTGATTAGAATCATTAAAATGTTATTAATATAGCAATATACTGAATATCAATTCATTTACCTCTAAACTTGTCAATGAATGCGATTTTTTGAAAACCAGCTCAATTTCAGCTTATTAAAAGATAAAAGTATATCTTGATAATGTGTCTAAGATTAGCAATAACTAGACCTGGATGATATCAATAAAATTATGTCTTTTGATTTAAAAAAAAATTTGGCTGCAATATTTCAATGCTTTATGGAGAAAATATTTCCCAATAAAGACTTTGTATTCAGACAATTTAGTTATAAAACAGCATACCATATGTACTTTTGTATAAGATGACTTCAAGTATAAATGACTCCTGAATTTTAACTCCTTGAGAAAAAATTTACCTGTGTATAGTGCAACCGATCATCAAAAATACATGATTTTTAACCTCTTCAAAAAAAAAAAAAAATACCTGTGTATAGTGTGAGCCTCCTATTTTTTGCATGAAAGAAAATCATGAAAACTTGCACTATACTTGAGTATAAACAGTATACAAATGATTTAAATAGGGCATTGAAAATTTTTATATATAAACAGTTGACATTTTTTGCAAAATTTACCTTTAATGCTATTAATTTTAAATTTTTGTATTATGAGTGCAGAATTTTTATCCTATGATAAAAAGGTTGATGAAATCTTTTTCATGTACAAAAGATTTAAGTTGGTTTGTAGATTTTTTTTTTTCAGATGATGTGTTTTAATCCAATTTTATTGCATACTTGTCATCAATTATACTAAAACTATACACTTTTTTGTCATGTGAGATTATATTCTTTCAAATTATCTGAAACAATACAAAAGAATCTTTTAATAATATTGAGGAACAACTTTGTAATTGAGCTCAACCAAAAACCTGAACTCTATATAATGAGGTCATTCAGTAGATTTAGTACACATTAAATATTTCATTTCTGTCTTTGGTTAAAAATTCAGTTTGTTGCTCAGCCAAAAAGCCAAATGGAGACAATGACACATCAACTATTATTTAGAAAATACATCTCTAAGATGATTGTGGCCACATCATCAGTGATGTTGCTCTGGGATCCTTAGGAGTTTCAGGTTTATTTAACATTAGACTCTTTCACTTAGTTTACCCTGTTGGTGGTGATCAAATCCCAACAGGTGACAAAGCAGGAAGCCATGTAAAAATATCAGTCACAGAATGCAAATGTCTTTAAGAGATTTTGGAAACCTAAAAAACCACAAATCAGCTTTCAACTCAAATTTGCTCATGAGCACCCCACCATATCAGAATGGGAGAATCCAAAGTTCAGGCTTAACCAATCCATAAATTAAGCGGATGAGCCTGCAGGCAAAATTTGGCACACAGAGTTCATCAGCAACAGATAATTTCTTCATTCTAAGAAAAAAAAAAAAATGCTATACACAACTATACACACACACCCGCATTCACTCATATGCACAAGCACTCACTCAAAAATATTCTCTTTTTTAAGGAAGAAATCATATATAAAGGAGAAAAACGCCTTCATACTTAATATCAAAGGGTTATCAATTAAGCTGTGGATACTCTAAGAAAAAAAATTAGACAAGGAAACAATTGCATGTAATCCATTTATTTTTAAAGCAGTTGAGAAGACAGCACAATTTATTAGCTATTAAATGACAAAATTTGCACTTTTACAATGAGAGGAGAATATTAAAAATTATCAAATTGAATAAAGTATTGCACAATATGACAAAATGAAACTTGATGTGAAAGACATGAATTAATAAGCATACGGATCATAGGATAACTACTGTAGAATTCTTAGTGTTGCCATCCTCTTCAGACATTGTAAAGACTGACCTTACTTTTCAAAGGTTGAAAGGTCTACAGCCCAATTTATTCATTAAAGGATGAAATGTGAACATTAAATAATAATTTTGAAATAAACAAGAAAGTCACTGAATATTTAAAGCATGAAAAATAAATATTTATAAAATATTATGCATGGCTCACAGACAAATGATTAGTAAAGCCAGTGTAGATTTCTTTCATCAACAAAGGAATTGGTGAGCAACCTTATATATAAATTATATGAAATCTAGTTTGCTGAGAAGGCAATAAACTGAGCCAATCAGTTTAATGATCACCATATTTTGGATAGAGTCCCATTCCTTTCATTTTGAAATATATAAAAGATTGTTGCAAAAAGTCCCTTTTAAAACATTTACTGCCTCAGTAACTGTAAAAAAAAAAAAATCAAAATATTACAAATTACTATGAGAAATATTTTTTTTAAAGGGAGAAAGGTTTACATCATTCTAATTAGGATGAGGACCAAAGAGATAAGAAAACTTGCTGGAAGATGAGGAAATGGATGACAGTGGTAAATATTACCCTAACAAGCCAGTGGCAAATTCTTTGCAGAGTAGAGAAGGAATTGGAGACATTCCTTGCATAGTTAACTCTGTAACAAATGCAAAAAAAATACAATCATGTGCAATATGTTTTCCTGAAACAATTATATTAGAGACCACTTATTGAAATAGGTGACATGTCTTTTTTCTTTATGGATTGGTCTCACTACAAAGAAACGATCAAAGAATGGTGGCAACACCAAAAGTAATATATTTGATACTCTAAGCAATACAGAGAATTACAATGATTCTTTTCAAAATTATGGAAGATAATTCAAATATTTATCAAAGTCAGTCATTGAGTTTGATCAATATTATTTACTATAAAAGCAAAGCAATTAGTTTTAAATGCAATTAGTTTGGTCATTTACATTGGTATTGTTATCGAGTACAAAATATTCAGTTTCCCCTGAGTGTCAAGTTTTAATCTTTTATGAGAATGTTTTGTTGTTCATGCATCAGTATTAAAATGAAATTACTCAGTAATTGAAATCAACAAAATTGATTGATAGGAATAACACAGATAAATATCAATGTGGGATTTCATATGTTGTATCAAACATGATTTCTCTGTAAAGGAAAAATTAGATGCTTTAAAAGAAAAGTTTTTCTCTAGTATGTATCCGCTTATGCTGATTCAAACTTGACTTTTGTGAAAAAGAAGAACCACACACTTCACAAGAATATGGTTTCTCCCCAGTATGTGTTCGTACATGTAGCTGCAAATTAGATTTTCTTGAAAAGGAAGAACCACACACTTCGCAAGAATATGGTTTCTCTCCAGTATGTGTCCGTTTATGCTTTGTCAAATTTGCAAACTGTGAAAAGGAAGTGCTACATATTTCACAAGAATATGGTTTCTCTCCAGTATGTGTTCGCTTATGCCGATTCAAGGATGTCTTCCTTGAAAAGGAAGATCCGCACACTTCACAATTATATGGTTTCTCACCAGTATGTGTTCGCTTATGCTGATTTAAACTTGAATCCTCTGTAAAGGAAAAACCACACACTTCACAAGAATATGGTTTCTCTCCAGTATGTGTTCGCATATGCTTTGTCAAATGTGACAGCTGTGAAAAGCAAGTGCCACACACTTCACAATTATATGGCTTCTCTCCTGTATGAATCCATTTATGCGTCTTCAAATATGATTTTGTTGAAAAAGAAGAGCCACACACTTCACATGAATATGGTTTTTCTCCAGTATGCGTTCGCACATGCTGCTTCAAAGTTGCTTTTCTTAAAAAGAAAGAGCCACAGATTTCACAATGGTATGGTTTCTCTCCAGTATGTATTTCTATATGCCGATTCAAATATGCCTTCTTTGAAAAGGAGGAACCACACTCTTTACAAGAATATGGTTTCTCTCCAGTATGTGTTTGTTTATGCTCTTTCAAACTTGACAAATTTGAAAATGAGGCATTACAGACATTACAAGAATATACATTCTCTTCAGTATTGGTCTTTAAGTTTCTTTTTAAAACTGAAGTATTAGAAAATTTACATCCATAATTTTCAGACAAATATTTATTTTCTGTGTAGTTTTCCATATTTTCTGTTCAGCAAATAAAGAATGATCCATCCAAATACACCAATATGTCCATGTTTTACACTGGAGAATATATATAAAAAAAAAAGAAAAACAAAAAATAAGTTTATTATATTTCAAATACAATAAAAAAAATTCAATAAATCAATTAGATGATGTTATTTTATATTTTTAGTGGCTCATGTGGATCCCACTTTTGCACATAGATACCTTTATGTTATAGATCAGGAGTTCCCAACCTTTTTCGAGTCATTACCCACTTTCACATGGAAAAATTTTCTACTCCCCACCTGGATAGTAAGTATTTAAAACCATACCTAAATTGTTTGGTAAAGTTTGTTACTGGTTCATAAACTTACTTTATGATGTAGCAAAAATAACAAATAATTCTGATTGAGGTTGTTGCTGCTACTCTATTAAAGAAGAAATGAAAGTAAACTTTACCATTGAAAACTATATATATAATTTACTTCTATGGTTAAGATTTGCATTGCAAGTGTTGACAAAAAATTGAATGATTTTTGTTCATAAAAGAATATACATGACTGACAAATAATAAAAATTCAGTGAATATTTTTTTTGTTTTACTTGAGATGCTGGTAAGTGGCAAAAACTAATTTTTTAGTGAGCAATGCAAAATATTTATATTCTAATGCAGGAGAATATGTAAGAACAGCAGAGGGAGAAAAACAATGCAAGTTACACCATAAAGTTGATAAAATCTGGTGGTGGACACAGAATGTTGTGGTGTTGCATCAAAAACATTAATAAAAGAAAACTAGGAAATGTTGATAGAAACTTAAATAGCAAAAACTATATTGGTTTAGTATGGTGTAATCTTCTGTCAATCTATGAAGGTGAAGAAAATTTTCAGCATGATGCTGCTCCTTGCTACACATCACATGCAGCAAAAGGGTTTCTTTGGCATGAAGATATTCATTTTTGGAAGACTGGCCAACAGAAAATCCTGATCCCAATATAATGGAATCTTTGTGGTGGGAATTGAAGAAACAAGTGCTCCAATGAAAATCACATGATCCCCAAGAGCTTTAGGATTACTGACAAGAAGAATCGGAAAGAATGCCCAACAAGAAAATCTGGACCATGTTCCACTCAATGCCACATTGATTCGGGGCAATTATTCAAGCCAAAGTCAGCAACACTAATTACCAAACCTACACTTTGATGTTTTGTACTTTCTGCAATAATAAAGATCACTTTTTACAAAAAAGATTCTTTTTCTTTTGTTGAAGAAAAGAGCTGAAAGCTGAATTTTTTCTCACTAGTGACCCATTATTTTTGCATGGCCTTTTTTCAGCATCACTATGCTTCATGCAGCATTAACAAAAATGCAATAATTTGTTTTCTGGCCCATAAAGCTCCTAAAATGTACTGAGAAAAGCATACTACTATTTACTCTCAATTTTGGGTTAAAATTTTAAGAAATAATCAATTTACCAAGGCACCCAAAAGTTTTACATGCTAGTGTAAACTTCCTGATGTTGCTGTCAGAGAATATTTCTGTAGATCCCACTTCTATAAATGTTAGATATTTCTTCTATTATGTATACATTCATTTGACAGATGAAATAATGAGGCAGATTTTAGTGAAGATTTCACTAAATACATTCAATAAATTAAGTACACTTATGTAATGCAATTTCTTTTTATTTACCTAAAAATTATCTTTTATATGTTTTCAGTAATAAAAAAATGGCATTTCCTAGAAATTAAATTTTTTGCTACAGAATGAAGATCTGAATTATCATTTCCTTTCCTGAAGCACAAATCTGATATCTCAATGTGGCTGGATTATCAATGCATATATATACAATAAAAAACTATGGTTTTAAGGTATGCTATATTTATATGTAAAAGAGCTCAATATCAGAAATACTGCATGTGTAAATATGACAATCTGTTTCAAGTTCGAATTCAACATCACTACTCCAGCCTGAAGGATGCATTCAAGCATCAGACTTTCACCATTCAGTGTTTACCTCAGGTCCACTCTTATGTGTGTGTGTGTGTGTGTGTGTGTGTGTGTGTGTGTGTGTGTATATATATATATATATATATATATATGTATTTATGTATGTATGTGTGTGTGCGTGTGTGTGAATTGGGATCAAATACAGATCAAATATGGATTGGAATCTGACAGAATGATAGGATAAGGAACAAATAGGAAAAATTTACAAATCTTAACATGTTTGCTTTTATTAAAGCTTCATCAGAGAATGAGATGTGTAGAAAAAGAAAGAAAGAAAATATTCTGGTATTTTTAATTTTTGTATTTGTTTTTCATTGGTTCAACAGACTTCATGTAAATTTGTCTTGTCAGACAGCATTTGTGTATAATTTGTGTGTAAGCATATCATAATTCTAGTTTGTCTATGATAATTTGATTCAGATGATAATGTATGTATGTGTGTGCATGTGTCTACTAGGCATTTTTGGTGGTTATCCACATGTTGATTTGGGGATGTTTTTACATAACACTGGTTGTAGTAGTAGGTAAACATATCTTGGATTCTTTAAGTATAGATTTTATAAAAGTTGCTGCTGTAATACCATGTCTTCATAGACAATAAAATATCTATCATAATTCCTTCAAAGTATTTTCTGTGTAACAAATTATGTTCTTTTTTTAATTACAGTGGCATTTATAAAATCAAAGTTATGGCCAGGTTGGTTCTTGTGTATTATGAGTGAGTTTACTTAAAGAGTTGAGACCTACATTTGGACAACCTTTCAAATTCCCCGAGACAACATACTAACATTCCAATGGATAATACATAATCGCTTTTTTGCAAGAATTTCCAAATCAATTTTCTTTCATCATCTCACAGCTGGGGACTTTCCCCAAAAAGCAATACCTAATGATTAAAATTAATTAAAAAAAAAAAAAAAAAAAAAAAAAAAAAATTTCCTTGAAGCTTTTATCTTAGTTTTGATTTTAAGCTAATAGATTAAATCTAATATTTCCAATAAACAAAATACTTTACTCCATTTTAAAACTGATTTAAATTAACTGGAAGGAGTTTTTTGCTAAAAGAAACTGACTTCAGCACTATTTTTAGCCAATGTAATTTTCTTCATTTAAAAATCATCCAAAAATAAAATATACTTTTCTGACATTTTATTTGAGGAATATTAGTTGATCTTAAGTTTAATTAATCTGATCTGGAACAAATATTACATAAGTTTAAAGTATTGCAGAAGTACATTTTTTAACACAGCAGTAGCTATTTAAGTTGGTGAATGTTAACAGCTTGATGACAGTTGTTTACCTAATGTTTTCTACAGTGGCTATATCTGTAAAAAATAAAGAATATAACTAACATGAGCACCTTTCTTTCATATAATTTTTAAGTATTCAGTAATCTGAAAAATTTTAGGAAAATAATGTGTAATGAACATCCATATCTGCAAAAACTGGCATGTTTACACACAAATAAAAAAAAATTCAAAATTCTTTTAAAAATAATTGGGCTCCTTTATAAGCTTTACGTTTTATAATTGGTAAATATAGTTTTTATATAACACTATATCCCCTCGCCTTTATACCACTGAATCAGAATTCTAATTAAAAAAAAATATTCTAATTAAAATTTTAAAAAAATGTAAACAAAAATTCATTATTGATTGAAAAAGTCGCAAAAATGTCGTATGCTAATTTATAGCCCCCCCTCCTCGGTGACGCAAGAAAAACAAAATTTTTAACCCAAAATTTCGAATTTAAAAATGTATTAAAAAATATAATTAAATAATAAAAAAAAACTTTGGCCTTTCCTCGTGTAACAAATATTTTGATTTTTGAGGATTTTGTTTTTACTTTGTTTTTATTAAGTTTGAAGCTTTTTGTCATCATGGTATGCTTTTTTCGGCGAATTCCTAGAGGTATCTACTTTTCGTAAATTTTTGGAAGTACATGATGCCGAAACGTTGTGAAAAAAAAAATGAAGATTAAGAAGACAATAGTCAGCATGTAAAATAATGCTAAAACAAAACTGTTTTTGGCATTATTTGTTTTGAACAAAGTAAGAAATTCAGACTGAAAATGTTTGTGTAAAAAAAAAAAAAAGCACGCGTAAATTTGCGAATAAAAATACAATAAAAGAAAATTACTGTTAACAAATTACAACAAGAAACAACAGCTATTTATATTTCAGAATTAAATTTCGGACGTTGAACTTCATACGAGCTGATTTTTAATTTTTAAATTACAACCTGCGTCATGCCTTCAATATGGCGTAACCGGGTAAATTTGGTATTTTTAGAGAATATAATATTGAATTAGCTAAAGCAAAATAAATATCTAAAACTTAATTTTTGTATGTAAACGTGATTAAATTTATTATTTTTCAATTGAAATAAAAATTAAAAGTTCACTGAAATTATTGCAATATTCTTTTTTTAATTTAATTAAGTCTGTGGTCATTCATTCATTACTAAACGAAAATATAACATAACAAAAAAAATAAATAGCTAAGACGTGAAGCTGAGTTTAGATTTACATTAAAGAAAAACAAAAACAACAGGCCACATTTTAGAAATGTTTCTTTTCCTTGATTAAAAACACAAGTTATATTTTTAGAGTAGAATCTTTATCCAAATTTCAAATGATAAATTATTTTGAAAAAAAAACAAAAAAAAACAAGTCGAAATGAATAATTCTTACGGTGAGTTGTCGTCGTTACCAAATTAATATTTACGTGAATGCCCATTACTTAACGAGTTGAGAAAAAAAGCTATACAAATTGACGAAGATTGAACATTTTCCGTAGAAAAGAAATGTTTTCTACTTACCTTTGATGACTTCGACTGCTATTCTTTTAGTTTTCAAATTCAGTCGGTTTCTAAGCATTTCTTCGACAATCGGCACAATTTTTGTATGAATTGAACATACATATGAACAATATTAAATTTGGAATGAATGACAGATTGAATGCAGAAAGAAATGAAAAGCGAAAACACTTGTGAAGAATTTTTCTCATGTAATAACAAAGAAGAAATTATGGCTACAAACGGTGTATGAGATCATCGCGTCCCTTGTGTAAAATTTTGGTAAACAATATTTAATAAATTATTTTATTTTTATTTATACTTAATATTTATTAATTAAAACTAGGGAAATAAATTTTAAAAAATAACACTCTTTAACCAAATAATTTGTGTCCTTGAAATTTGTAGTTTTTAAATTTAATTCTCAAAGGATATTAATTTGGAAGATGATTTGTGTTTAAAATTGGTACCACCAAAAAGATTGATTCTTTTTTTTCTCTAAAATATGAAAGCAAAAAAAATGTCACTACCCACTGTTTAAAACTAAAAGTATTTGCCAAAAATCAGTGAATTATCTGATTCAAACGTAATTTTCAGTAATTATTCAGGTTCTTTTATTAGAAAACTTTGTGGAAATATTTTTGTAAGTTTGTTTCTTCCCCCACGCCACCTTTTCAACATCTCGTGTCTACTTTTTAATTTGCGAAGGTGGGTTAGTGAGTTTTTTTTTTTAGTTATATAAATAAAAATTCCTGAAGATGTTATTTTGATAATATGCAATAGCAAGTGAGAACACACTGGAACAAATTTGAGTATTGATGCTTTCATATATCATTTTCTTGTACTTATTTAGTAACTAAAAAATAAAAAATTTTCACACCTCTTGTAATTTGTCAGTGCGATTTTGAAAGTCATCCCGTTGTGTTCGTAAGAATTTTTTTTATTAAATAAAGAGATGTTTGAAGAATCGAAAAATATAAAGTTTAATGCGATTTTTGAATGTCAACCTTTTAAAAATTATTTTTATTTTATTTTTTCCATTTTAGCAACAATTAGATTATTTGTTATATGGATGTTCAAAGAGGAAATAATTATTTTTGGAAGAATAACTCTTAAATCCAGAATAATTAAAAAAGAAAAAAAAAAGCACATTGGCAATGCAATCAAATATCTTGTGATTCTTATGACATCAAACAGACAAGAAAATAATTTAGAAAATAAAAGCAATGAAAATTCAAACGTAACTAAAAAAAAAAATCTTATGTAAAAATAAAATTATTCATTCCACTAACTTTCATGAAACTTTTATGAAACTTAGTAGAATGAATGCTTATGATAAAAAGCGTATGGAATAAAAAATCCTATTCCTATTATAAGGTTAAAAATAATTTATTATTAAAAAAACAATTTCTTGACAATGATAATGTTCCGTATTTCTTTTTTTTTTTTTTTTTTTTCGCATGCGTTTTTCTTCTTAAGTGATTCCAAAGGGAATTGTTGATGATGTCTTACCTGGACGGTTGCTGTGCATAAATAAACGTCATTTTCATTGTCTTACTCTTAAGCAACAAGTAAGCATTAAATTCATCAAATCCAGTTAATTAACCCTTAAATTTTCTAAATGACTTCGAAAAACACTTTTTTGTGGCTAAGACTAAAAAGCATATGGCCCTAGTGTTGCTCACTGGAAATATATGCAGGGACACCTATCCATATAAAGTAAACTTTATAGTATAAAGTTTATATGGATAGGTGTCCCTGCATATAATAAAGTTTATACATTATACTAGTTTTTCTTTTAATACGGATTAGGTTTAGGCTATTATCTTTCAAATTAAATCAAAATTTAAGCTCAAAGAATGCATAATTATTCAAGATGCGTTTTGCAGTTTTTGACTTCTAGAAATATTGGATTTTTAAATTAGTCGTTTACAATATTTCTTTTATAATGGGTAATGGCAGTTTGATGAGTCAAGATGTGACCAGTGAACGGAACTTGTTTTAAAAACGTCTAAAAACTTTATTTATATACATTAATTTAGTTTTTCTTTTAATACGGATTAGGTTTTTAGGCTATTATCTTTCAAATTAAAGCAAAATTTAAGTTCAAAGAATGCATTTAATTATTCAAAATGCTTTTTGCAGTTTTTTTTTTCAGGAAGATGGTTGCAATGCCTAGTTTTAAACATTTATGATGTCCCAAAAGTAAAGACTAGTATGACGATAGTGATTTTTGTTTGTTCATTTATATTTATTGTATTCCAAGATATGATTGATATTTTTCTCTGTGTATATTTGAAGAAATTTATCTTGTTTAATAGTCAAATCAGTTACATATGTGATAGGTTAATTTTCTTTTTCCATTTCTTTTTAGTCATGTATATCTCTATTGAATAATTAATATAAGTTTGCCTAACACCCAGCTTGTACTCCTTCCATGTTTATTAAACAGGAGTAGAGGTTTATGCCTTGTTTTCTGTAGGTTATGGTTTATTGGTAACATTCTTCCATGTCCTTAATGGTTTAACTGTCTTCACATTTTGGTGATCTAACTGATAGGTGGCTGCAACTTTTATTTTTGGAAATACCAGGTTGGCAGTTTTCTGGTTGCTGCATCCCGACTGATAGTAAGGAGCTGAACCTCTTTGGTAATATTTAGATTGGCTACTCTGGTCAACAATTGCATAATATTGGGGTATTTACATTGTCATGGATAGGCGTCCCTGCATATATTTCCAGTGAGCAACACTAGGGCCATATTATGCTTTAGTCTTAGCCACCATCCAGCTAGTTTGTATTGCCATAGTATAAAAATTTACTTATTAGAATTAAAACGGAAAAAGAGAATACATGCTTCTCATATCCCTAAAGTTGAATAAGGTGCAAACAAATAAGATTCAACCACTATGTGAAATTTAAAAGAACATTTATTACAGTACACACAAAAAAAAACAAAAAACAAATACAAAATTTTCCTTATACAAAACTAAGCCTGGATAACAAATCAAATATACAAGACAAAAAAAGATTACAATTTTTTAAAATAAAATAAAAAAAAACTTGAAGAAACAAGCAAAAAAAAATTTAATAATACAAAAATACTGAGTTGTACAATGGAATAGGAAAGCCCGGGCACTAAGGGATTCTTCTGGTTTAAACTGGTTGGTGACATGGGGACTTTTTATGTTTTTCCATTACTGAAGAGTTCAATTTGAGATTTTATATTCTTTGAAATTTTTCTCCAGAAGCAGTTCAAATGGATTATCCTTCCTGAGATTGTCTTCTAGTTGAGAATTTCCTGTTGTTTTTCTTTCTCTCTCTCTAGGGATTTATGACTCCTTTCTGCTTTGACACTTCCATTTGCCTTGAAGTTTGAGTGCTTTCTGATCTTATCTGTTCACCACATTAGAAAACAGGAGGCTCTCAAAATTTACAAGTGGATGAGATCACATTTCTGATAGGTTAGTAAATACAATAAAATATCTATTTTTCAAATTCATTAAGTGAATCTGCAACAATTTACAAAGAAATAATTTTGGCAATTCTTCAACCATTAATTGTAAACAGGAATTTTTTACACACCACCTAGCTTTCTTTAAAATACACTTTTTTTTTTCAAAAGAACATGTAAAAAAACAACTAAACAAACAGTACTAAAATATAATATTTTCATAATAGACTATGGACAGTAGTAATTATTTTGTTACTATCCTGCTTAAAATAATCTTCTTGCGACAGTTACAATTAGAAGGAGTATGAGTAAACCACAAAACAAAAAATCACCTACCTCCATCAACATTTCTTTCTCCAAAATTTGTGCTATTTGTACCAATTTCTGTAGTGTAGAATCTTTTCTTTTGAAACATTCTCCAGATATCTTAAAGCTTTGTGAAACTCGTATGAATAGTGCCTGTAGTGATAGAAATAATAACTCTAACACTTTCGCCCCAGCCCCTCAATCTCCAATGTCTTACTCTCTGGGTTGAGGTGTCTACTCGGTCCTAACCAAACTTAAGGGAGTGGCCATAGGTCTCCTGAGCATCCATAGATTAGTCAACTGGTTCACTGGTTTAATCTTGCTTCCTGCCCACGTTGTGTTTGGTTTGATCCAGAAAGCAGAAGTGATATTCATCCATTCATGGTCGACTGAAGATGTAGACACAGCTGGAGAGTCTGTGCTAAGAAATTTAGAATGCACCAAAAGAAAAAAAAATATATATATATATCTGCGGAAAGCCGGACAAACAACTATTCAATGGTTGAATTGTTAATGTCTTTTATATAGCAGAAAAGAATAGTATAGAAAAGAAATGAGTTACAGAAAAGAAAATTATTTGACGTAAAAAGAAAAACTCATATGCTGGATTCTAGACAGAGAGAGAGAGTGGGTTTTGATTAACTTGTTGTTATAGCGTCTCAGAATGATATGTGACTTTTTGCGATGAAGAGATAAAGATTTTCTGTGCACGGCTTAAAGTTTATAGTTGCATTTCTCCTCGGCAGTAGTAACAGTAGTAGTAATCTTCATGGTAGCAGAAGCATTGGTACTTATATTAACAGTACATGTTAGCAGGGGTTTTGTTTCAATCTCTGACATCACTTTCGTACTTCTTCGAGCCTTCAATTCAACTCTGTTCACTTTCAATCTCCGATATCTCTCCACCCAGCTCAACTGCATTTGAAGACAGAAGAGCAAAAACCAACCTTTGGTTATTGTAGCTTGTTCGACATTTCCATTTCCAGTGGTAGTAATAATAGTAGCAGTAGCAGTCTTAGATTCTTGGAGGAGTAATTCGCTTCTTTGTACTTATATCAACAACATATGTTAGCAGGTGTTTGGTTCCAGTCTCTGATGTCACTTTCAATCTCTGTCCTCTCTCCACCCAGCTGAACTGCTTTTGATGGCAGACTAGCCAACCACTCTGATTATTGTAGCACTGCGATCCATAATGGTCACCTGTGGGTGCCCGTGCATGTGACAGCACACAGTGACGACAACATGCCAACCAATCACGGCCTCTCCCGTCTGGCCTTTTCTGTCTCACTTGGCCATCTCCCTCTTCTTCAGCATAACTATGCGTTTATATAGATAAATTTGGTTGATAATAAATCGACCCTTGGCCCACATGTGATTATCACGTGCCGTTTTCAACCCAAAATCATGTGAATTTCAAAGTTCTCATAGTAAACTATTTCAAATTTTAACAGACAGAATCTATTTTGATCATTTCCATTGTCTTTTCAACAACCCAATTCCAAATGGGCTAGATCAGATTTCCATAAGTAAACAAAATTGTTCTGATCTAATTTTGTTGTTCAAATCTACTCCAATTTCAATAAAAAAAAAAAATATACGTGTGTGTGTTTTTGTGTTTCCCAAACTCTCTCTGTTACATAACAAGGAGCTCAAAATTTCACCATCTCTAAAAATAGATGTATATTCAAAATCACTAGGCCATGAAATCTTATTTTGACTAACCAATTATAAACTGTCCTGACCAGGATACATACATCATAGTCTAGTGAGTGAATCAGAAACAAGATCTGTTCCCAACTAGTATATATGGTCACTGATTAGGGTCTAATCAGAAGTCAAGTGGCAGTTTCAAAGTGGATTTCTAGATATGTATATAACAAGATGAAAAATCAAACTAAATCAGAATCGATTAATTTTATCCATTCTCCAATGCTGCAGTCATCCTAACATACCCGGAGTTGAAATAAGACACTCATGTGCAAATCTAGTCATGCATATAATACCTACCTCCCCCCATTTACATTAGTGACTAAGATATCCTCAGTGTCCTGCATTGACACTAAAAACATACTTTCTTCACTCATTTTAAACAAGGGGATTGCTAAATTTGAATGCATACACACACACATATTTTCTCATAGGCTCCTTTCTGTCACCAGTGTGTTGACTGGCATTCATTGTGATTTTCTTCATGATGTGAAAGTTTTAACCTTCCTGTTGAGAATTGCGCCACCGAGGTTTCTTTGTGTAAAAACTGATATTGATGCTTTGGTGCCTTTTCAGAAATAACAGATGCAACCCTGATCTCCTTTGTTCCCACCTGCCTATTCAGCTGCTATAGCCTGCAGAAACCACTTTTTCTGGCTGTACCAATGTGAAAGTTTTGATCACAACAGACACTTCTTTATGTTGGCTCATAATAATTGTAAACATGTCCTCAAAGACATTGTCTTTGTCCACTGATAGATAGAGGCACCTATAGCCTCTAACAAATGTGGTTCTCTTGACTACTAGTGATTGTGTAATAGTGTGTTAAATAAGAGTAAGTCCTCTCTTCGCTCAATGTTTTGTTCATAAATTCTCTTCCAATGTTACCCATCTGGTGTACCTTTATCTGAATCTCTACTGTATGGTATGCATATAACTCTGTTCATGATTTCTGCTATCATCTCCAAACTAGATTGTCTCAAAGCATGTACACTTAATGGTATCCCTGCAATTGTCCTTAAGAAATGTACTCCTGAACTGATTCCTGTTTTCTCTAAATTACAATAAATGCAGTGCTTCTTCTTGCTTTCCCGATTGTTAGAAATCCTCATGAGTTCCCATTTTTAAGAACTCATGCAAACCATCTGATCCTTCTATTAGCCTATTAGATTTCTAACATGTTTTAGTAATGGCTCCAATCAACTCTGAATTGGTTAAGCACCTCACGGCATCTTTTTTCAAACAGACAATATGACTTTCCCTTCTCTAGGTCAACTACTAACATGTTAATGGTAGCTGAAAGAGTCTATCAAGATTTAGATAAGAATGGTAAAGCTTGAACTATTGCTTTGAATATCTCAAAGGTATGCCAATTTCTATATTTTAGTAGTTTTAGTCTTCTGTGCTTATTTAAATTTTATGTGCACTTTGGGGTGAATGCAGAAGAATATAATACAGGAATTGTTGAATGACGATTGAACATGCCAATGTTTTACTTGACAAAACATATATAAAAAAAAATGGTACCAATTTTATCTTGCTAGCTCAATTAGCAACTGAGTTATGAACATTCAAAGTTTGTTGGATTTACCATCTTGAGTGCAATTGGGCCAAAAGCCCATTTAAACAGTGTATATGTGAAGATACAGGCTTCAAATAAGTGGAAAATCATTATAAATATAATGTCATTAAGTGATAAAAGAAAGATAATACTAATGGAATTAATAATTATTAGATAAGACCTGCCTAAATGGTAGGGAGGATCACATTCCATCCTAAAAACAATGCAAAAATAGCGCAGGAAGGCAATTTTGACCATTCATATAAATTTCAATTCTACAGTTAAGTCATTGAAACTTCTTAATATGTTTCATAGTATCTTAGCGATTAAGCTAAATTTTTTTTTCACAGAAGTACGCCACTAAAACAACTCTTATTTCACCATGTAAGTACATGTGGAAGCAAAATTTGATAGTAGGGCAAAAAAATGGTCAAATTTCTTGAATTTGCTGTAAAAGTATCCAGTTGGGGTACAAGCCTGAAACTTTGAAATTTTACTCATTTTTGGATGAGGAATTAAACAAAAAAGAAAAAAAGTTATTTTGTCTATAATATTAAAACTTTTTTCTTTTATAAATGTATTTGAATTTTTGAAAATTTTGTAAATTTATACAATTTTTGACTTGACCAAAAAGGACTGACAACATCAAAACTTTGAAACTTGTAATACAAAAGGAATCAATGGTCAGTTATTCACACAAATGCTTATTATAAATCCTTAACACTAAATTTTTAAATAAAAGTAAAGTAACAATATTGAAATAAGTAAAACTACATTTATTGGAAATGATGAAAAAGACTTTCTGGGAAGTCTGAACGTTCCTATTGCACTTCTTTTCTTAATGGTGATTTGCAGTCTGAATTTTTTATACATTTCTATAACCAATATTTCTGGAATGTTCCAGATTCTACCATCATTTGAAACTAGCATTACACCTATGTCCCATCTTAAGACAAAAGTTGACTCAACCTGTGCAATGTCACACACCAAAGGCCATCAAAAATAATCGTTTCTACCCTTGGTTGGAACTAGAAACTTGATTATTGCACTGGTTGGAGATGTAATGTCAACAACTTGGCCAATGTAGAAACTGGAATCATAGTATATGGCAACCCATTGGCCCCGTTTCTTATATCTGAAGATCACTTAATATGGGTCTTCATTGCAGCTACCATAATTAGTCACTGAGTCTTCAAGTTCCTGTGATGTAATTTCAATGGCAGTGAGTTCATGAGCTACAAAAAAGCTGGGAAGAATCTAAAAAGGCTCTTAAGTCATCTTTTCCTTTGGCAGCTAAAATTTTCTTGGCTGTGTTAAATGTTTGTTGAACTTGCTTCATCAATCTTGACTGTTCCATCCTTATATTAGGGCAGTTTGGAGGACCAAGTAAAAACATACAATTTAAATTTTTAAATGCATCTGTAACTTTTTTGTACATTGTAAGGATTTTGGGGTCTTCTTTGGTCTGCCTCTTTTACTTACAAGAAAAATATTCTCAGGATGTTTATTTGATCATCCATTGAACAGAAGATTTTAAATATCCATCATTGTAAATTTAAAAACCTAAAGTAATCTCCAGAAATGGAAAGCACAAAAAAAAAAAAAAAAAAAAAAAAAAAAATTGGGAAAAAGCAAAAATAAAAAAAATTTTTTTTACAAAAAATAAATTTCTTAAATTTTACAAATTTAGGCTTTCACTTCATAAAGAAAAAAATCCAACAATTGAAAATTTATGTAAAAATAAATGAACTGAAAATTTTAAAGTTAATTTTTTTTTCTGCTTTTGAATTTTTATCATTGAATCAGGTGTTAACATGTACTTTTAATTAAAATTTCAAAATATGTTTAAAAGTAAAAAAAAGTATCATAAAATAAAACCTACTTCAAACTTAAAAAAATAGTACTAATTACCAAAAATTAATTATTTGAGATAAATTTGGTAGAAAAGTAAAAAATATTTTTCTGATGCCAAAAGTAAAAAAATATCTTGCAAAAAATATCTAATTAAAATAAAAAAATAATGTATAATTTTAAAAATTATATATGTAATTTTTATGGACCCACAATAGTAGTTCAACTGAAAAATATATCTTATTTTTTATAAAATTTATCAAGTATAATTAAAAATAACTTAAATGAATGTTCAATTTAATCTGTGAAATTAGCACCTAATGCCAAAAATTAGTTAATTAGTAAATATAAAATTTTAAATAGACATTTTTAAAATTACAATATTCTATGTACATAAATGTGAGAGATGAAATAAATTGTAAATACACACATTTTAAAATTACAATACTTTATTTCATTATTTACATACACAAAGTTTCCTTTTGTTTGCCATTGATAAATACTAGATATACATTTAAAAATTACATTATTTTATGTACACAAAGTTTCTTTTTTTTCCATGGACATATCTTAGTGTGTAAAATTTATTTAAAATATGTATTTCTAGTTTATTTTTAATTAGCCGCCATACCCAGCTGGTCGATCAGAAAAAGTATTCAATTAGAATGAAGCAAAAACAGCATCATGTTTAGATATAATAGTCTATTTTCTTCAATTACTTTTTTTTTTTTACACTAAGAACATAGCTCTTACATTGTACAATGTATGTGCAAAGTTTAGCTAAAGTCGGTTGGATGGATCTCAAATGAAAAGGTATCACACAGACAGGTAGACACAGACATCCTTTGTTTTATATATATATATATATATATATATATATATATATATATATAAGATGCCTATTTACTTACACAATAAGTAATTAAACTTTATACAATTTTAGAATAAATGTAAGAAAGAAGAGAAAAACATTTAAACTTACCTAGAAACTGTGGAATGTCTATTGGTGAAAAAAGTATGATTTTTTTTAAAAGCTCCAGAGCTTTTAAATCAGATGTCGGTCAAGGCGGCTAGTGAATTAAAATTTCAAAAATACCTCCTTTTATTTTTGCTTGCAATTTGAGTTAGTTGGATATAGTGATATGAAACCAACTGATTATGAAAGACAAAACACTGTTCTATAAGGTGTAGTTTTCATTTTTTAAGTAAATTTATCTGGGATTTCATCCATTGAAGATTTCAACATGAAAATTTTTTGTGAAAAATAATCTCAAATTGTACTTTAATCCCACCAAACTGATGTTACTCCTCTTTTCTTTAAGATGGGATTATTTTGATATGCATAGGAACACACAACTCCAAGTGCAATAAGTTTCAAAACATAACATTTTCTGATTTTAAAAAGTGGATAAAGCAGCATTTGTCACTGAAATGTCATCTCATTTAAAGAGACCTGGAATAAAAACTAATTATCACACAACAGAAAGAATTACATCCTTATAAAGAGAAACCATTCAATTTTCTTTACATACTAATTTTCTCAAAATATTTAAAAAAATACTTGAGATATTGTCAGTTGAACTTGAAGGAAATTTTACACTTTTGACCCATTTTCCACCATAAACATAGCCTAAAATAACATTTTAATTCTATAAGTCAAACTGCATCAGAGAAATACATTTTTTTGGGAAAAATATTCATTTTAGCTTAATCTTTCTTACATTTTAGGCTAACAACATTAAATTATTTTTATCGTTTTAGAATGTAACCCATGTTCATTAAAATAATGGTAAAATGAAGGAGGTATAAGTGATATATTTCATTTCATCAGAGATCTTTCATTGCATATCAAATATACAACATATTTGGAGAAATTAGGGTCTTTCTGTTGCAAACAATGTTATTAAATATTGCCCTTCCAAAACTCTTATTTTCTTAATGTACTTAAATTTATAGTTCTTCCTAATGCTTCATAATCTTAAAATAATCAACCTAACCTACATTTGAAGCAGAAATGACTGTCATGTACTTTCTTACAAAATTTTTCAATATCTGAAGTAATGCTTTTAGGATTTTACTAAAAGTATTACTTCATTCTATTTGTATCAAATGAGTAATTTGGAATGGTAGCAATAAGTCTTATGAAGCACAAATTTTTCTCTGCAAATGATTATTAGAAGATAAGAAATAATTATTTTTGAACGTAAATGAAACTAGTTTCTGCATTTAGGTAGGTTTGGTTTTCTAAATTTAATTAAATTTGAGGCAGGTGTTTTAAAAGTGGATACCACAGGAGTAGACTATAGACTTTTCTCTGGAAATGATTATTGCAGTAATTTTTACAGATTGCCCTGTGGGTAGAGTTTAGAAAATGGGCAATGAAATGAGCACACAAATTTTACCTTCTGATAAAAAAAAGTTAATGAAATCTTGAACTTTTGTACCCACAACGTAATGGGGTGTCAAAAGGATGGTTTTTCCCTTGACACTGCTATTATTTTAATTATCTTCTCTCCTTGGCAATATTTATCATTTTAAAAAGCGATGATTAGAATTGTAATAAAACCTAAATATGTGAAAGTGAATTTATAGATTTTCTTTGTTCTTGATAAGTGACCACAAAAATAATAAATACTATTCATTTATTAGATAGTTTATTTACACTATTTATTATTGTTATGGCTGGCAAAACATTTGCTAATTGCCAATTTATCCATACTTTATAAAATGGTAAATAATGAGGATTTCCTCATAATTAGTTCACATATTTTAATAATTTAGTAAAATTTTATAAATTTATGAATAAAAAATCTTTTTATATTTATTTCTTTATAAATTGGCAAATGATAAATATTGCATTGTATTAGTTTTAAGAATGTTGTAAATATAAAATTATTCTTGGAAATAAACAATCTAATAAATAGTGTTTAATATTTTTGTTGTAAATTCTCAATAACAAAAAAATGTATAAATTTAATTTCATTATGTTTAGATTTTATTACAATTCTAATTATCACTTTATAAAACAATAAACATTGCCAAGGAGTGAAGGTAGTTAAAATAATAACAGAGTCAATGGAAAAACCAGCCTTTTGACTCATTTTTTTTCTGTGGGCACAAAGGTCCATGTTCCAATTATACCAAAAATGTATACCTTCTAAACATGAGATCATGTTCTTTCAAATAATCTGATATAATGAAAAAGACTCCTTTAATAATATTGTGGAACAACCCTGTAAGTGTTTGATCTCACCCACAAACTTGATGTCTCTTTCAATTGGTCACTGACAGTCATCATAAGACAGTTCAACAAAACACCCAAGTAAACAAGATTGGTTAATTTTCCAAAAAGCTGATACAAATACAAAATAGCCTTTGGAAGACTTGGTAACAGCATTTCACTTTCAAGACTTGATTGGAGGCTAACATCTGTTTTTACAGACAGATTATAAAACCTACTAAAATTAAACCCAGCAACATTGGATAATCAATAATTACATCCTACAATACTTAGTGTATAGAATTCTGACATGGCACATATTAAACACAGAATATAGTAACTGATGGAATACTGTGATTAGCTTTTGCGATACGAGTAAATAAATGTCTGTGATTTATTAGAAATGGAGATACACTATAAAGATGAAAAAAATTAAGTCTTTTAATAACCTTAAGGAGTTTTCAGTGTCAAGTAATAAAAATATTTTGAATAAGATATTGTATGGTACATTCACTTCTTACCCTAGATCTGTCATATTGAAAGCTTTGCATGAATCTATTTTTAATTGCTTTCATTGTCTTATCCTGGTATTCGATCATCTATAGTTATTTAAATTCAGATATTATTAGCATAGATTATAAAAGTTTTCTATAGTGTGTGTATGCTGCCAAAAATTAAAAATAGGCATACAAGATCTACTAAAAATTTTGAATTACATTGACATTTCATTCAGCCCATACAGATTCTTTTTCTTTTTTTTTACAACTTTTTATGCAATTCAAATTTATATTTAAACTCCTATAAGTTTTAAAGTGTATAGATAATATATGATGATTTTAACCAATTAAGAGACAAAAGCTTTCCCACTATTTAAAAGTATTTTGTCATGGGACTGTAGCTGCAATTAAAACTCATCCATTATTAAATAGTGATGTGACATGAGAACCTGTTACTTTCAATAAGGAAGATTAGAAATTTTGCATAGTTTTAACTTTAAATGATTTGGAAAAAAACTTATGCAATTAATTTAAATAACTTTAGTTTTTGTAAGGTTGTTTTTATGAAGCCAGAATAATCAACTATTAAATAAAAATGTTTTGTATCTTATATGTGATTAGTTTATTTACTGCTAAATAAAATAAAAACTAAGGTGAACATACTCAAAATGTCCTAATTCCATAATTTTTGTTAAGGGTAGTATAACCTCACTTGGCACCTCTACTATGTAGTATCATTGTTTTCTAAGTTTTTGTTGTAACCTAGGAAAGGTTACTGAACAGAATAATCACACGAAGGTTGGTAATGAATGATAATACTTAGGATAAGAACAACACATATAAGGTTCACCAGTGGCACGTAGAAGAAGTGGTCAACTGCTAGAAGTGAGTCAAGTGAATTCTACAATGAATCTTGACTTGCAGACCAACATACAGTATTTACTACTGTATTTATGTGAATGGGGACATACTCATTATTGTCTGTAGGTATGTTACAACAGTTTTGTTTCACCACAGTTCCAGTGACTTTCATGTCAGTCATTCATACCTGTTTCCTGGGTAAGAGACTGCTAAGATCAGATTCTTCATGACATTTATTATAATGTCTCTGATCACTACCCACTTCACATTTGATTTGATGATCATGGCTTATAATTGGTTGCTAATATCTTAGGAACATTGATTTCAAATAAATTGTAACATCAGCAGAAGTCACTAGGTGCACAATCTCAGAAGTAAGAGGAGTAGCCATTTAACCAAAACCAACTGAGAGACAAAAAGTTTCCTATTATTTAAAATTATTTTATGATAGGAGTGTAACTGCAATTAAAACTCAATAATTATTAAATAGTGATGTAACAGGAGAATTTGTTACTTTCATTGAGGAAGCTTAGAAATTTGGGGAAATTGTCAGCAAGAAAGAAGTATATAGAAATGATATGACAAACAATCCCCTGAAAAAAGTTGTATCACAAATAAATGATGAAAATTTAAAATTTTTAGGTAATTTTATAAAAACGGGAACATAAATGAGAGGAAAACAAAGGAAAGAGTTAAGTAATTTCAGTGGGATGCTAGTGTAGCCACTGAGCATATGCATGCAACGGTTGAATTGATATCTGTGCATATTTATTCAACAGGGGCTTTAATTTTGTTATATCAGGGGATTTTACCACAGACAATTTGGAAAATGAATTTGCTAAGTTACAAGGTTTAAGTGGAGCATATTTTATCAATTCATATTGAAAAGAAAAAATTACTTCTGAAACTGAAAGATGATTTTGATGGGAATAACTTTGTTGATCCAGGACATAATTGTTCAACATGTGAATGTTTGATCAATTATCAGATGTTGATATTCCCAAAGATATCAAAATATTACTTGTTTATATTGCTAGCTATGTTTCACATAAAGACTTTCCCAGATAAGAGGAATTATTGTATGATACAAGTTTTTATTAAAAAATATGTGAATTTTTTGAAAGACATTGCTTATTGAAATTAAAACATTCTATAGGATACTACAATTCGGAGGATGTACTTTTCTGTTTCATAATATTCAATGTTGTAAAATTAAATGCTTTTAGAAATTCTTTTGCAAATCTCAATAAGATAACAGTGCATGCAATTATATTGTCAAATATATTTTAAAACATTATTGTTTCTTTGATTCTCCTAACAGAACAAATGAACCAGCAGAAAAGTTTTGAAGTTGTCAAAAAATTTAAAAGTCTTGAAGTTCGTTTATAATTTTTATCATATTGAATCACATAAAGCAAAATAATGTATAAAAGTTTTTAATTATGATAAAACCTTGTGAAATAAATCCTATGAATATTAATAAAATTCCTGTTTCTTTGAATTTCTTATTCATTATTTTTATCAAAAGCATTTAACTGATTCTTTCATTAGTATTTTCTTAGAAAAGTTGAAAATATATACTGATTGATTTCCTGGTACATGTTCTCTACTTTCCAATCAATAAGAAATAACAAACTGTGATTCCTATTAATAGGCACATATGCTAATCAACAGATTACTGGATATCACTAACAAAGAAAAGTTCTTGTAATTGTAGATTACCATATATACAGAAGTATAGTTTTTATGACCAGTTTTTTATGCCAAAAAATAGGACACAATATACATAGCTCCTTTTTTTTGAAGAGGATAAAAAAACATTCATTTTTGGTGACCGTTTGCATTATACAAATGCAAATGGTCACCAAAAATGAATGTTTTTTTTGTCCTCTTAATTTTTCTGGGAAGAGTTAAAATTCATGCAAAAAAACTCAGAGTTCACAAAATACATAAAGTTGCCTTATACATAAGTAGATATGGTAGTAGTATTTTAAGCCACCTCAAGTGGTAAACCTCAGCACAGCATTAAAACTGCCAGACCTGTTATATGAATAGCCTTGAGTAAAACTTAATTCATCATCTATATTGGTATATTGATATGCCATAATATATCTTCCTTGTGCCTCTTCTATAAATACTTTCATGGTAATTGTTCTGATGAACTTTCCTTAATGGTATGTGAACTTTATGGATTTAAGCACAGTATTAGATTAGTGACAAGGTCTCATCATTTGAGATGGCTAGATGTAACCATACGTACTTTACTGACAGTTTCTTCTCTTGCCCTTTTTGCTTGTGAAAGTCCCTTCTTACTTCCCAATTAAATTTGATCTTCAAAAATTTAAATGCAATGTCAATAGTCATCTGTCTTCTAAATTCCTGTTCTTTTATTGTTTTCTTGCTAAGGGAATAGACATTAACAGCGGAGTCAAGGGAGAAAGCATCCTTTTAACATATTTTTCAGGTATGAAATGTTAAATGTTGCAGAAAAATGACAGCAAAAATTAATGAATATAGATTTGTTAATAAAGCATTTGAAACTTTTGCTGTTTTAAGAAGTAAATATTAACAATTGCTATCAAAGAAACATTTGCAGGAAAAATATTACCAAGAGTGATTGAGAATGTTAATGGAAAGTGAGTAAACTCAAGGCAATGGCTGACAGAAAAATTTCTTTACTCAACAAAGAAAAAATTGGTGAGCAACTTCATATATAAGTTTATATGGAATTTCATGTGGTACACAGTTTGTTGAGAATGGAATGAACAGTAACAATCAATTTAACTGAGGCTATATTTCACAAAAAAAGTTGCATGCATTCAGTTGGTTTTGGATCATATACAAGAAGAATGTTGCAAAATTTGCAAACTTAGCCAAAAGAAATATTAAGAATTTCTATGACAGAAATTTGTGGAGGATGTAAGATTCTATTACAAAAGAGGAGGACAAATAGATGAGGAACATTGCTGGAATGTGAGAAAATTGAACTGGGTGGCAAATATTATTCTAATGCATAAGTATCAAGTTGTTTGCTGAGCATAGAAAGAACTGAAAAGAGTCTTTCCATATAAGTTGGATAGATTTACCTGTATCATATTTTTTGCTGAGAATGCAATGATGTACAATAATTCTTCCTTGGAATGTTTCAAGATGATTATATCTGCCACCATATTTTTAAATATATGATGTGCATTTATGGATTAGTAACTTAGAAAATTCTACAAACAAGTGTCCAAATCTTTGTGGTAGTTGTACAAAATCTGTCAGAGTTTTTTTATTTTAATAAATATATTTCATTATTAATTTTAAGGAGTCATAAACTGACTAATTTTGTCATTTTTGTTAGTATTTTCATTGAGGAAGGTGAATATTTTTTACTCCCACAAAAAATATATTTCCTTAAATACTTGTTCATGTATCAATATTAATGCGGAATTTGTTGAGTTATGAATATCCACAAAATTGATAAAATGAAGATCTACATGCTATAGATGAATATCACGGTGACATTTCATATGTTATATCAAATTTGACTTCTCTGTAAAGAAAGACAGATGCTACTGAAGAATATAGTTTCTATCCAATATGTCCACTTGTGGCATTTCAAACTGGAGTTTTGTGAAAAGATGAATTACACACTTCACAAGAATTATGTATTTGCTTATGCATATTCAAATGTAACTTATGTGGAAAGGAAGAAGCACAGACTCCACATATTGTTTCAGTATCAGTTTCAAATGTGCATTCTGCAAAAATGAAGAGCCGCACACTTCATAAGAATAAGGTTTCTCTTCAGTATGTGTTCAGAAATGCTCTCTCAAGAGAAATTTCTTTGAAAAAGAAGAGCAGTAGATTTCACATGGTTTATGGTTTCTCTCCAGTGTGTTCGATTGTGTTGATTCAAAGATATCCTATTTGAAAAGGAAGAGCCACACAAATCATAAGGTTTTTCTCCAGTATGTGTATACATGTTTCATAAAATTTGAGTGTTATGTAGAAGATGAGTCATATTCTTAGTAAAAAATATGGTTACTCTCCAGTATGTGTTTGAATGTGTTGATTCAAATTTGATTGCACTGAAAAGGAAGAGCCACAAACATCACAAGTATATGATTTCTCTCTACTATGTATTCGTATATGTCTAGTCAAACATGACTTGGTTGAGAAAGAGGAGCCACACACTTTGCAGGCATATGGTTTCTCTCCAGTACAGGGTTGCTTATGTGCATATAAACTTGAGAGGTGTGAAAAAGAAGAGCCACAAATTTCACAAGAATATGGTTTCTCTCCAGTATGTGTTCGTTTATGGCATTTCAAAGTTGAGTGCTGTGCAAAGGAAGATCCACAGATTTCACAAGAATATGGTTTCTCTCCAGTATGTGTTATCTTATGCTGTTTCAAAGTTGACTTTTGTGAAAAAGAAGAACCACATACTTCACAGGAATACGGCTTTTCTCCAGTATGTGTTCGCATATGCAGTTTCAAATTTGCCTTTTGTGAAAAGGAATAGCCACAGACTTCACAAGAATATGGTTTTTCATTAGTATGTATTCGCTTATGCTCTTTCAAATATGTCAACTGAGAAAAGGAAGAACCACAATCTTCACAAGAATACGGTTTCTCACCTGTATGTGTTCTAAAATGTTTCTTCAATACAAACTTCCTGGAAAAGGAAGAGCCACACACTTCACAAGAATACGGCCTCTCGCCAGTATGTTTTCTCTTATGCACTTTCAAATGTGACACCTGTGTAAATGAAGAGCCACAGATTTCACAAGAATAAGGTTTCTCTCCAGTATGTGTTCGTAAATGCTCCTTCAATACAAATTTCTTTGAAAATGAAGAGCCACACACTTCACAGGAAAATATTTTCTCTCCAGTATGCGTTTGTATATGCTCTTTCAAAAGTGACTGTTGTGCAAATGAAGAGTCACACACTTTACAAGAGTATGGTTTCACATCAGTATGTATTTGGAAATGCTGCAACAACAGATATTTCTTTGAAAAAGAAAAGCCACAGATTTCACAAGGGTATGGTTTTAGTCCTGTATGTGTTCGGAAATGCTTCTTCAATCCAAATTTACTGGTGAAGGAAGAGCCACACACATCACAAGAATATGGTCTCTCACCAGTGTGTGTTCTCTTATGCACATTCAAATGTGACAACTGTTTAAATGAAGCACCACAAACATCACAAGAATAAGGCTTCTCTCCAGTATGTGTTCGCATATGCTGTGTCAGAAATGATTGAGTTGAAAAAGAAGAGCCACACTGTTCACAGAAATATGGTTTCTCTCCAGCATTTGATTGCTCTTGCATCCTCAAATATAATTTGTCTGAAAAGGAAAAGCATGAAACTTCACAAGAATACCATTTCCCATTAGTGTAGGAACTTAGATATTTTTTAAAACTGAGCTATTAGAAAATTTATATCCATTTTTCCAACCTATGTTCTGCTGTGTCATTTTCCATATTTTCTATATTTCAAGTCAGCAAATAATGATCCATTCATATCCACCAAATGCTCATATTTCTTTTACACTGTTGAATATGCAAAACAAAAAAAAAGGAGAAAAAAGCAAAAGTTATTCATTATAAAATATAAAATTTCAATAAATTAAATATATTACCCTATTTATATATATTTTATTGACTTATGTGGATCTCATTCTTTGTACACACATTGTTTTAAGTTATATACCGTCTTCTTAAAGAGATCATTTCTTTTACACAGCTGACGTTGATAAGTTTTTAATGTAGTGAGTCCATCGGACCCACAGGTGGTGATTTGAGTGGGTCCCTGGGAAATTCCATGGGTCACATCTAAAGTTTCTTCACAAAGTGCTGTGTTAAACTGCAGGGCTACAAACTCTTTTTTCTTTTCTTTTTTGTTACCATTCCTCCCCCGCACAAAAAAAGAAACAATTTTAATCCTGCCAAATCACTTGACAGAATTTGGTTTTTGTAAATTAAACAAATAAATTCAATATAAAAACTGCATTTACACAATTCAATTAAGAAACTATATTTTTTGAGAATTATGATAACAAAGATTATTTAAAATTAAATGAATAAATTCAAAACAAAAACAGTATTTATACTTAATCAGTTTAACTAAGAAACTATTTTTTAAGTATTATGACAGAGTGTATTTATATTGACAGAACAATTTTTTTTTTTTAACTGATTCAATAAATTTAAAACAAAAACAGTATTTATATTTAATCAAGGTTTGAGTAAAAAAAAAACTATTTTTGAGAATTATGACAACAAATTATTTTTAAATTAAATAAATAAATTCAATCCCAAAATAGTATTTACATGTAATCATAGTTTAAGAAACAATATTTTAGGAGAATTATCATAGCAAAGTTATTTTTAAACTTATAAAACAAAATTTGCTTTTATTTTTAAATCAATGAATTGGATGTGTTGACTTTGGTTTCTTATAAAAAGCAAATTGGATTATGTAAAATTTCCTTAAAAAGATTTAAGTAATTTCCTTTAAATCAGCTTGGTCATAGGGGACTTATTTATCACAGATACACCTAAATTTCACATGTGACACAAAATTCAAAAATATTTTTTTCTGTAACAACTTAAATAACACCAAAATAAGTTACCAAATAAAATAGAGGTGGGCTACTGCACGTAAACAAAACATTGTACCAATTCAAATAAAAACAAAATGATGACTGCAGAGCCTATGTAGCATGAAAATAAATTAATAAGAAGAATATTGATGTTAACACATGAATAAAACATTGACATCAACTTGACAGAGTTTACAAACTGCCACTTAGATCTTTTAGCCTGAAAATAATCAACTAAATCAAATATGAGATTAATTGATGAGAAAATTAAGCCAGTCAATCACCAGGAAACATTTAGCACAACAATGAAACTTAATTAAAACAGGGGAAAGTATGTTGAAAAGTATCAAATGATGCTGGTATGTTTGTGCCGTATTACAATCAGATTAAAGTGAATAAACTCAATATAATTTATCAATGATTACTTCAAGTACTTCATAATGTACAGCTTTCTCTGCTTGAATCCTTTCCATTTGTCCAGTGCCTCTTTGAAAGGGAACTGACCTTTTGAACCCCAGGTTGAACTTAAGAAACTGCTCTTGATATTCTGATAACAGCCTGGTCCAGTGATGGGTGAGAATGAGGTTCTCAGCAGGGAACCCTCATTCACAGCCAGCTGTATGCACAGCCAAGGTGTTGAGCAAGGATGGTGAGGTTGGGGAAATCTTTTGGGTGATATTTTGTCACCAATACTCAAAGCTTGCACATGCTGTTTCTGGGGTAGTGCTATGCTTTGACAACTTTCTTCAGCATGTCCGCCTCCAGTTGAGACTGAACAGCATCCTCATTGTTCACGTCTATAGTGGACAATTAGAATTTCCAACTCCTCTTTTCCATAGTTCTTCAACTCTCCTTCACTAATGAATCAGATGGGGCAGAGACTCACATCAGATACCCACAACAGGAAGGTGTTTGGAAACCTGGAGTGTATATTACTTATGAAGTTGTTAAATTTATTGTACACTTGTTCCAGATTGAATGTGGCCTTTGTGATCTGATGCTCACTCTTGTATATGCTGCCCCATATGTCCCTGGCTAATAATGTCAGGTTGAGAGAGGTCATTTCATTGATCTTTTCCATATCCTTGATGGCAAAATCTAGCTTTATTTTTATTAGACCCACAACCGCATTTTCCATTTGCAAGAATTGGGATAAGACTATATCAGGGGCCATGGCATCCATCATAAGAGCAGTGATGTTGATGAACTTCTCTGTTGCCTTTTTTTAGGCCTTTACTGAGAACCTGAGACACTTTAGCGATGTATGCTGTCTATTGTCTTGTGCACAGTCTGAAGAGCCAACAAACAGAATGCATCTCTTTGTAAGCGAGTACTGAGTCTTCCATCAGTTTATGTATATATTTCATATTGGCTGCTCTTTTGTGACTAGCTCAGAAGTAATAAAACAGATCAGTCATTATGTGCTGATGCTCTTTGAGATCAGGCATTGACTCTGCTACTTGAGATGTGTATAGATATTTACTTGACGCCCCACTGAGTCAGGATGAGACACAAGGTCAGTTTTTAACGTGGGGAAGTTTTCACTCTGGCCACTGGTCTTAGCTGGTCTAAACTAGTCATAGCCATGATACTACCAGCACAGAGCCGGAGCCTGGTGCCAGGTAAGAGATGTGTATAAGGTCAAGAAATGGGGAACACAGTGCACATTCACCATGTGGAAGGTTGGACCTAAGCAGTATGCCAGTGCAGTCTTTCTTTCTGTCATTACTACAGCCCTATCCATATCTCACGTTCATCACTTTAGTTAATGGGGTTTGCAATTCCTGCATGACTCAGGATCAATAAGTTTGGACATATACAACAATGTGTTTATTATTATATCTGTACATTTATCTATGAGCATAGGATTCCTTTACTTTCATTTTTAGAACTGCATGCACAGTGTGTGCCATACTAGACAGCAGCTTCTCAGCTGTATATCGGGAAATGTATGTTACTGTTTTTTACTGTAGTGATAAGAGCTCGACGACTCCAATCTCTGTGTAATGACTCACACTTTGACTGGGCTATCCAGTGAGTGTTTTTTAAAAGCACCAGCACTGATTTGTCCTGCTCACTGTTCAACTTCACCTTACTTTGTTCTAAGTCTTTTTGCAGAGTAGAAAGCAGGCTCAGGAAGGGATTCAGAGATAGAAATAGTAGAAAATGCAGGTGCAATAGTCTGCTGGCCAACAATAATTTTTATCTCGATACCTCTAAAGAAAAGCAATACCTGAGGTTTAAAATGTATTTGAAAAATCTTTCTTGAAGCTTTTATTAGTTTTAATTTCAAGCAATTAGATGAAATTTAATATTTTCAATAAGCAAAATACATTATATCAAAATGAATTTAAATTGTTTGGAATGAGTTTTTTTTAAATTAAGGAAAACTGCTGAATTTAGCCATATATACAATTCTCTCAGAACAACATTTTTTTTACTAAAAACATCTGTCAAAAATAAAATATACTTTTCTGAAACTTTATTTGAGGAATATTAGTTAATTTAAAGTTAAACTAATTTGATTTGAAACAAATATTACTTACTTTAAAATATCTCAAGAGATGTATTTTTAATACAGCAGAAGCTGTTTATTTTAGGTGTTGACAGGTTGAATGACAGATGGAAGTTTAGAGTCTGTCTATATTTCTGAGATGAGGTATTATGTACATTATTTACATTATTCGGACTAATGTCCTCATCTTTGTCACCATATTTATCACAACGTTTAAGTTTAACGCTCCGGCCTTCTTCAGGTGGTTAAATTTCGAACTGAACCCTTTATTTATTTTTGTCTCACTGGGGTAGACTGTTCTAGTTCCATGTGCCATATTTTTGATGGATGTCAGTTATCAGTTATCTCCTGCTAATTTCCTTCTGAAAGTTCTCCATTGCCTTAACCGGGAATTGAACTCACACTCTTTGGGTCCTGTCACTGGATCTAACCAATGCCTTTATCCACTGTGCCATGTGTCCTTGGAAGTTTAATGTTTTTCTACAGTAGACATATCTGTAAAATTTATTTGAGGAATATAACATGAGCACATTTTCATGTAATTTTAACTACCCTGTAATTTTTTTAAATTTAGGAAAATATTCTCTGTAATCTAATGTTTTATTGAATTTTAGATACTTTGGCTTTAAATTTACTATAGTCATTGCCCTTATTTTCTGATAATGTCATGTATGGACATCTGTACTTAAAAAATTGGCACATTTATACACACAAATTATATTGAAAATACTTTTAAAAATGAATTGTACTACGCTTATAGCTTTTGCTTAATAACAATATCACTTAACCACTACAAAATAAGATAGAATTTTAAAAGATTTAAAACTTTATAAATTACTATAATTAAAATTTAAAAAAATGAAAACAATTCTTGTAAAAATTCATTACTTATTGAAAAAAATGTTTTGTCAAGACAATAGTGTCTATAATATATCTTATTCATATAAGCAATTAAAAACTTTACTAATTAAATAATATCTTTTATTTTACAATTCAGATCAGGTTTTCAGTAACTGGGGGTCCTGTTTTACAAAAGGAAATTGATTTAAATTCTTTAAAGAGTTTTGTTTTTTTGAACATTAAGCTCTACAAAATTTAATTTCAGAAAATTAAATAAGTGAGAGGTGAAAATGTAAAAAAAATATAAATATTTTTAATGAGATTTTCTAAACACAAAATATTTCTAAAATAATTTTGTTCATTCATGAATAAGTTCTGAAAGTTTCATTAAAATCTAGGTAACTCCAATAATTCAGCAGCAAAACAGCATAGCATGATGAAAAAAGGTTCCAAACTTAATAAAAACAAAGTTTTATCATCAAAATGTTCATATTATTATTAAGAGGAAAGACTAAAGTATTTTTGGTTATTTTATTAAATTTTTTATCTGTTGTAGCATGTTCAAAATTTTGGTTAAAAATCTTGTTCTTTTTTTTTTTTTTTTTTTTACATCAGTGAGTCACATAATATATACCATTAGTTTTTTAACACCTTTTTAGGTGAAAAATACATTAATTTGGAAATACTTGCAAAAATCAAATAATTGTTGGATTTTAATGAAATTTTCAGAACTTATTCACAAATGAATGACATTATTTCAGACTTTTTTTTAGAAAGACATGGTAAAAAAATATATTTCTTTTTACATTTGTTACCCCACCTTTAATTAATTTTATGAAAACTTGAGAAATTTGGCCTTGTGTCCTTTAGTGATTATATTAGTTAAAAGCAAAAGACTTTGAAGAATGTAAATTGACTTTTTTGTAAAATTAAAATACATAGCTACCCAAAATTCAGCTCTAAATTGAAAAATAAAAAACACAATAAAACTAAGACAATATTTAATTAGAAAAACTTTTAATGGCTTTTGTGAATAATATATGTTAAGGTAGGTACCTTCACAAGATCGCTAAAAAAAGAGCATAGCATGATGAAAAAAATGCCAAACTTGACGAAAACAAAATTTTATTCTTTAAATGTTTATGTCATTATTAAGAGGAAAGACCAAAGTTTATTTTAATTATTTTTTAAAATTTTTCCTTCTTTTTAGAACAATCTGAATTTTCATTTAAAAAATACTTGTTTCTCTTTGTATCACCGGAACTTAAGTAAGATAACATATACAATTTTTAGCACGTTTTTTTTTTTTGTATGACACATTAATTTGGAAAATCTTGCAAAAATAAAAATAATTATCGGATGTTAATGAAACTTTCAGAAACTATTCACAGATGATCGAAATTATTATAAATAAGTTTTTTTTTATTTAACTCATTGGCAGAAATTTATTTTTATATTTATTACCCCCCACCACATAACTAATTTTATGAAAACTCTAGAAATTCGATGGAGTTCACTTTAGTATTTACAATAGTTAAAAACACAAGGCTTTGAGGAATGCAAATCATGTTTTTTTTTGTTTTTAATTTGACCCCCACCCCTTACCTGAACATCAGTTCTGAATTGTAACATACAAATCTCAATAAAACAAATATATTATTTAATTTCAAATTTTTCTCCTTCCGTAGAAGAAATTATCCTCACAGGATCCGTCAATATGTCATTCATCACCTGTCAAGTGATGCAAAAGTTTATGACCTGCTTTGCTTTATTTTCAAATTACATCTTTTTGGCACAGAAGCTAAGTTAAAAATTTTGTTTTTTTGAGTCAGTAAAATTGACAGGTGGCAACCATTTTTTTCCATTTTATAAAAAGATGATAATCTCAGTTTGAAATTCTTTTAAATATCAATTATCATTTTTTCAAAACTTATTTTAAGAAAATCAGAAATTATAATGTTTATTTAAAATATTTTGAACCAAGCTTAACTTAGCTTAGCTTCTGCACTGAAAAGATGTAGTTTAAAAATAAAACAAAGCAGGTCATAACCTTTTGCGTCACTTGACAGGTGACGAAAGACATTTTCATAATGTTTAGATAGCTTACGTGAGAATAATTCCTTCTACGGAAAGAGAGAAGTGAAGTTATTTAGATTTAAGTGAACAAATTATTTATCTCGTTATTTTTAAGGAAAAAAAAAAGCGCTCTTTTTTTTTTTTTTTTTTTTGTACTTTCTTTCACCTTTACGTTTATGATGATGCTTTATGGAAAATATATTACAAAAGAAATTAAAATAAGTCTGTTAAGAGGAGATTAAATTTCATATTTCATAAAGAAAGGTATCTAATTAATTTATAGGTACCTTTCTTCCAAAATTTTATCAGATATGTACATAAAATATTATAATTTTTATGTACATTTATTACATTTTACTGTGTTATTTGAAATACAAGGTAACCAAAAAAAAGTTCTGTCCGTTTTAAAAGAAAAAAAAAAAAAATATTTCACAGTATATAACTTATATTTAGTCTTCGAAGTAATCGCCATCAGCATCCAGCACCATCTGTCAATGTGTCTCCAGCTGTTCAATGCCCTTGCAGTAGAACTCAGGGGGTTTTGACGCAAAGAAGTCTGTGAGGGCTTTGCACAAGTCTGCTTCATTGGTGAAGATGATTATTCAGGGAGTGGAAAAGGCGGTAATCGGATGGCGCAAGGTCAGGTGAATAAGGTGGATGGCACAAAGTCTTCCACCCAAGTTGTTGTATGGTATCCCTGACCACTCGCGCGACATGCAACCTGGCGTTGTCATGGTGAAAAAGCACACCTTTGCGATTCACCAGTGCTGGCTCCTTCTGGTACAATGCCTATTGCACATGTTTCAATTGCTGCAAGTATAGGTCTCCAGTGACCGTTTGGCCCGTTGGTAGCAGTTCATAATGAACCACTTGATGACCTGTCCACCAGACACAAAGCATAATCTTGCATGGGTGCATAGGCGGTCTTGTGGTGTGAGGGACAGCATCCTGAGGAGACAACCAATGTCTGGAACGCTTGGGAGTTTCGTACAGAACCCACTTTTCATCACTGGTAAGCACTTGATTGAATAAGGATGCAGTACGGTGGCGAGAAAGCAGCAATACACAGGCTGCCACTCATTGTTCCTTGTGGACCTCCAACAGCGTTTGCGGAACCCACTTGCTCAGTTTGTACATCTTGTCTAGGCAGTGCAGGTGAAGTCTAACTGTTTCATCAGAAATGTTGAACTGTCTTGCAAGTTCACCACACATTAGACTACTGTCCTCTTCAATGGCCACTTTCAGGACTCTGTCATTCAAGACCTGTGGTCATCCACTGCAAGGCTCATCATGGAGAGACAAATCTCCTGACATGAATTTTCAAAACCAACGCCTTGCAGTACGTTCATCCACAGCACTATCCCCAAACGCTTGACATATTCGGTGACTTGATGCAGCTGCTGATAAGCCCACTTTGAAGTCGTAAAGCAAACAGCCCCGATTGAGATCTCTAGACACTTTCATCCTTCTCACAGCTGTCCGGCTTATAACTGATGGCCAGGCATGGCGCGTGTTTTTTATAACATCTGATGTTCCTACTTCCGGCTGTCCGAATTTGAAAACAATTGCTACACGCATTTCATATATATTTCAACTTCATTCAATAACTAATCAAAAAACGGACAGAAATTTTTGGTTACCTTGTATTTCTATTAATTTTATTATTAACTTTGATATTTCATTTATGGGAAAAATGCCATAGCTGAGATTAATATAAAAATAAGATCATATAAATTTCATAAGATGATACTGATACTTGTAGGTACCCTTCTCAGTTAAAAATTGAAAAATCAAATAAACTTCTCCACAAGTGTTTCGCAAAAGTAAAGGCCTTAACAGCAGAGAACAATGCTTAACTTAAAGCAAATTAATTGTATTCTGGTTGGTCTTCCGTACTTTATAATTACAGCCCAATTATAAACACAAAATTACATTTCTTAATTACTGCGGATCTTCTGTTTAGTCAAAATGATACAATTTACAACACACTAAAAAAAGATCTATCTCATAAGGACATTTAGGAAACCTGATGCGACTTTTAACTAATTTTATAATATTTTAACAACTTAAATGTAAAAATCTATTAAAATTAAAAAAAATAAATAATTCTATTAAAAATTCATTTTTCCTCGAAAAATTCTTTTGCTTTCAGAAAATAAAAGCAAATAAAAACATTTGAAATTAAATAATATCTTTGTTTTATTCATTGAGTTTTGTATGTTACAATTCAGAGCTGATTTTCAGGTAGCGGGTGGGGGGTCCACTTAAAAAAATAAAACAAACATGATTTGCATTCCTCAAAGAAAGCCTTGTGCTTTTAAGTATTTGGAAACGAATTTCTAGAGTTTTCATAAAATCAGTTGGTGGGTGAGGGAAATAAATATTTCTGCCATGACTTAAAAAAAAAAACAAACAATAATTTCCATCGTATATGAATAGTTTCTGAAAGTTTTATGCTCTTTTTTAGCGATCTCATGAAGTTACCTATATGATAAAAAATTGTTTTCGTCAAGTTTGGGGCCTTTTTTCATTACAGTACTCTTTTTTAGCGAACTAGTGGAGTTACCTATAAAATCTGACAATTATTTGATTTTTGCAAGAATTTCTAAATCAATACGTTAAAATCAAAACGCTAAAAAAAAAATCTTCTTATTCTTGGTTTCTCGTTGATTGAAAAAAAACAAAAAAAAAAAAAAACACATTTCTAACCAAAATTTTGGATGTTTTAAAATGGATTAAATTAAATTTTAATTATTAAAACTTCTTTGATCTTTCCTCTTAATAATGACAAAGATTTTGACAATTACTTTTTTTTAAGTTTCTGGCATTTTTTCATCATGGTTTTCTCATTTTTTTTTTTTTTTTTAGCAAATCAGTGTTGGTAGCTAACCCTTCATCTCAGAAATTCCGACAGAAATTAACTTTATTTTCTTGCAATTAAAACCAAAATGAAAACTTCCTAAAAGATATTCAAATCATTGCAACACGTAATTTTTTTTAACAAGTTCGTGGTCATTTGATAAAAAAGAAAATTTAATCCTATACAAAAGAAAAAGTTAACAACTCTAACGAACCAATGTGAGACAGACTTTAGTTTTAAATTAAATAAAAATCTAAGAACAGGTCATGTTTTAGAAATTTTCTATCTTCGATTAAAAAAAAAAACATTATTAATATATTTCAAAGATTATTCATATCTCTAAATTTCAAAATGATTTATTTTGAGAAACAAACAAGTAAGAAGGTAAGTTGAATTGTTAGTTTAAGTTGAGCATTCGTCGCTACAAAAAATTACATCAATATTTGTTAAATCTACTTGAATAATAACAAAAAAAAATAAATAAAAATGAAAAAATAGAATGAATGAAAAATGCGGCGAAGAAGGAACATTTTTCTGTAGGTTTGAGTTTGAAATATTTTTCTATTTACCTTTCATGTCGACTATTATTTTTTTTCAAATTTGGTCCGTTTCTCAGCAATCAACAAAATTTTTGTCTTGTTCAATTTATAGCAATAATAATGAAGTTGTAAGGAATGGTAAACTGAACGCAGAAAGAAATGAAAAAACACGGGAAGAAAATTGTTCATGCGATAACAATAACATTAACGGACAAATTAATACAAAAAAAAAAAAAAACGGTGTAATAGATAATCGCGTTCCTTGTGTAAAACTAGGTTTCCTGTCTTAGATGCGAATTTGAAACCTACCGTTCTCCAGTTATAATTTTACCTCAGACGGTCACTTCGATGTAGCATGACTCCAGAATATTATTTAATTTACTCAGCGAATGACATTATAACCAGCCCAACCACCTATACAGCAAATACGGTGACTCTTCAGAGCAATTAAAACACTTTTACAAAAAAACATAATTTGACTTTTAATTTTGGTTTTAAAAATAAAAAAAAAATTAATCATAAAAAAAGAAAAATGTTTGGAATAATGTTTATTCCATCTACGACATTTTAAATTTGCCTTTTTCCGAACTCTCCTTGTGCGCGCGCGCGTTTTGACAACCTTTTTTTCGGTCTAATAAAAAACTGCTTTGGTTGACTTACTACTACTGTTTATGCAAATTAGATTTTTGAAATCTTGCCGCGAAAAAACGTCAACGACAAACTGTTGTTTCAAAAAAAAGTCAGTTGGTGTTCCAGACTCTGACCTGGCAGAAATTTTATCCACGTCAATATTTCAGATTGACTGACGAAGGATATCTTAAATGCGACCACAAAAATTTGGTCATTCAAGAATCCTTTTTCTGATGCAATACCAAATAATTAATTCTTCGTTCCTTTTTCTTACCAAATAAAAATTCATAACCATTTTTCCGAGAGAATAGAACATACAAAACAATCCGTCATTCACTTTGAGTCTTTCAGAAATCTGTTTTGAACCAGTACACAAAAAAGAAAAAAAAAAAATAACATAACATTTCACATTTAAACTCGCATGAGTATTTTTTTGTATGAATAACATTGACTTACTGGAACCTTTTTTCTTCAAGAACCTTTTTGAATTTTTTAGCCATCTTGCTTTTTCCATTTGGCGCGGATTTTTTTCATCGGTCTCTACCACGGGACAAATTACTTGTTTTTCCTGTATTAAATAAAGATAACTCTTTTTGAAATCCAGTCTTTTTCAGTCATTCCATTTATCTTGTTAATATATTTTATTTTTTCTTTGTTCATGTTTTTTTTATCTTTTTACTTTGGGTTAAAGGACAAGGCCACTCAGTATAATCCAGCAATGCACCCTAATAAAAAAACAACATGGTCTTTAAATTTGTTTTAACTCGTTTTTTAAAAAGTTGTTTCCTTTTCTTAGAAAAAAAGTTTTCTGTCACTAAAAAAAGCGATGATGAGTTTGTCAACGAAAAATTAAATTCTGATTTTAAAACATTTCTTTTTAAAATAATTTGGATCTCTTTGAAACCTGTTTAGTTTACAAACAGAAATTTTTTTAATTATTTTGAAAATAGGCTAAATTTTAATGCCAAATTGTTCGGATTTCGATTATGCAAAATAATTTTTAAAAACCGAAAAAAAGTTTTTTCTTTTTCTTTGAACTTGGGTTAAAAAGACCAAGCGATTGTTGGATGAACTTCACCTTCACACTAAGTGTTAGTTAAATTGACGCACTTGTTCGGATTCTCTAAATTTTGGTTCTATTTTTGAAAAGAATATTTTTAAATAATTTAAATGCCTTCTATGGACTTAAATTTTGGTTCTATTTTTGAAAGAATAGCCTAACTAACCTTAAAAGAAAAATTAATTTCCGTACATAAACAGGGTTGTAGCAGAGACAAATGTTTTTTGGGGAGAGGGGCCAAAAATTTAGCCGCTGGACCCTCAATATCCTGTGTTTTGAGGTTTCGTTTTCTTTCTTTTTATTTGCAAGAAAGAAAATTATACAATGAAGGATTTTTTTTAAAGCAAATGCTTTGTTTTTTTTTTTTTTAATTATTTTCCATTTGTTTGTATATATTTAATTTAATTTTTTTGGACTCACCTTCTTTCTATATGCCGTGTTCTTTCAGGACGTAGTCGATCATGGCTCTCCACCTCCTTCTATTCATTGGAGGCTCTCCAGAAGTTCCTTTCCTCTGCTTCCTCCCGCAGATCACGTTCTGTCTCCACTTGCTGAAGCCTGGCTAGGTATGTCACACATTATTTTCCGTTGCCTCTCTTTCCCTCTATTTAACCTGTGAGTATCAGATTCTCCATGTCCTCCTTCCTCGTTATTTCAGCTGCCTCTTCCTGATGTTACGTATAAGCCTCCTCCTTATTTGCATCCTCTCTAAGACTTCATTGTTGCTCACATGCTCGGTCCACGATATCCTTAACATTAATCTGTAGAACATTTCCGTCACCTCAAATCTCTTTCTTCATCTTTGAGGAAATCGTCCACAATTTGTTGCCGTAAAGAAGAACAGATGTCACGTAACAGCTCAGTATTCTTTTCTTCGTTACCAAAAAAAAAAAAAAAATCCTCCTGTCTCTCAATACTCTGCCCAGTTTTTGGAATGCATCCTTGGACATCCCAATATGTCTACAGATCTCAGTGTCACATTTGCTGTCCACTGTCAGAACACTTCCCAGATATTTAAACTTCTGAGTCTGCTTGATTCTAGTGTTCCTGACCTGCAAATCGCATTTTGGTCTTGTCCTTTTACTAATGACCATACATTCTGTATTCTTGTAGTTTATGCTTAGTCCCTTCTTAACACTCTCCATTGCTACCTACTGTAGGAGATTTTGTAATTTCTTTTCCGTGTCTGCTATCAGTACTGTATCATCTGCATATCTTATGTTGTTAAGATTATGGCTGCTAATGCTAAATCCCGGTAGGGTTTCCATTTCCCTCAAAATTGCCTCGCTGTGTAAGTTGAACAGGTTGGGTGAGAAGACACATCTTTGCCTTATGCCCCTTTCTATTTTTGTATATTCACTGAACTTGTTCTTTATGCACATGCATGCTGTTTGCTACCAGTATAGGTTGTTGATTATTCTGATAACTTTCCCGAATATATCAGGGTTGCTGAGCAGTTCCATTCAGATCCTTGTGGCGTTCTTTGTCAAAGTCCTTTGCTTAATCTATGAAACATAGATATACACGTCCTTCTGCATCTGTATCGCTCTTTCCGATAATATTCTGAGCATGAATATCGCATTCCTTGTTCCGGTGTCTTTAACAAACCTGCACTGTTCTTGTCCTATCTCTGGCCTGATTCTGCTGTGCGCTCTATTCATCAGAATATGGGTGATAAGTTTTGTCATGTGGCTCATTAGGCATATTTTTTGGTGGAGTTCGCATTCGTTTGCATCTGGTTTCTTAGGCATTGCTATGAAGATAGATCTGCTGAGGCCTTCTGGTATATCCCTGCTGTTGCACATTTCATTTGTTATTTCGGTGATTTTGTCTATGCCAAGGATATCTAAGGCGGTCAGTATTTCCATTACAATTCCGTCTGGCCCAGCTGCCTTGTTGCTGTTCAATTTGGCCAGTGCTGCTTTTATTTCGGTCTTCAGAATTCCATGTCCGTCAGTAGTTCTGTGTATTGCAGGTTGTTCCCTTACGTCGTGGAAAAGTTCTCCAATATACTTGCTTCAGCATTGAAGAAATTTTTCCTTCTCTGAGCGTCCCATCCTTTGATTTTAAGCAACCTGTTGACGAGCATGTCTTCTGTCCTGTTAGTTGCTTTATTTGTTTTGGCATATCTCTTTTGTTGGTAGTACTCAATCTTTCTATTTTTCATGTAGGCACTCTTCTTTACCTTGCCTGCATTTGGTCCTTTTTTCAGTGTGTAATTTTATGTACTCCGTTCTGAATTGGACTCACCACAATTCCAAATTAAAATGAAAACGCACCAAAGCAATAAAGGGAAATTACCATTATTGTACACCTTTAAAGAAGAATTCTTTCATCAAGGTTTTATGAAAGTTATATTCTTCCTTGCTTTGATAATTTATTTTTCTTTATTGTATTTTGTTAAAATAAAACCCTGTAAAAAAATACTACAATTGGTAAAAAAAACTGAGGTGGTGACAAGATCTAGATTTTACAATTCCTGTGTGGTGCTTTTCAAGTTTGAAATTTAATGAAATTTGTTTTTATTCCTGGCATTACAGTTTCTTATTTTTATTATTTGAATTTATGGGGTACTATATGCCAGAAATCTGCCCACTAGGAAAAAAATCACATGGAAAAGTACCCATCAAGACATAATTTGCTCATCATATATTTTTCCAGTACAATTTTATAAGTTAGTTCTTTTTTGTTGTTTTCAACTAGTGACATAACTTCCAATCAGGACAACCTTGGCTAAATCATGCCAAAAGTTCAAAATAAAATCTTATAAAATTTCCCCAGGAGCGAAATGACTAAAAATTATTCTGATGTGCAATTTTCTTTCTATGAAAGGTTTGAGATAGGCACTTTTCTGAATGAAGGAAAAAAAAAAAAAGAAAAAAAACGTAAGAGTTTTTGTTAGGAAAAAAAACAAAACCAGTTTCTTTTACTTTCTAATTTATTTTTATTAAATAAATAAATGTTTTAATATGAATGTCAAATTGCATAATATATAATAAGCAATTGATTCTATTAGATGGATGGTCAAACATTCACAATTACCCCATTATGTGTTAAACTGACAACTGGTCACATACACCTAGTGAACATTAGGCTAACTCCACACTACAGAATACCTTCAGGAAATTGTCATGTCTTCAATAAAGACGTCAGTAGAAGATTTTGGATGTTATTTTAGTAGTGTGGTAACAGGTAATGCATTTAATGTCAGCGGGATGAGAAAATTATTAGAAAAAAGTGAATTGAATGTTTTGACTTATAGATTTCCAGCACACATTTTAAATCTGTTGCCTCATGATTTACAAGTTCTTAATGTAAATGAACATGATGTTTATGCAGTTAAATACTTTAAGAAAAATCATTATATCTCAGCAAGATATTACCAAGAGTCTACAGCTTGTTTTAGTAGTAACTTAAATTTCTAAGTTCTGGTCTTCAGGTCTGTCAGGAGGTCTTGGCGAACAATGCAGATTCAAATAGCAATAGTGTAGGTGTATCTGTCTCTGTCTCTTGTGTGTCTGAGTTCAAAATCTCTAGCTTATATGGAATCCTACATCCAGCAGAGGTGGGGTTGACTAGGATCTATTTTGGTTGTCTTCTACCTTCAGCATCAACCTTTTCTAAATTTCCATATATAAAAATACATTTACAAGTGGTTTTCCAAATTTGGGGTTATTTCAGCTCCCTTTTGAGAGTGGTCAGAGGTACCAAGCCACCCCTTAACGCTGACTCACTTTACACCTCACAGCTCCAAATAGGTGGTGCTAATCTCTCTCTTCCTTCTACCACTTTCTCAGCAGCCAACCTCAGTCTGCTGTTGTGACAAAGAATCCAACTCCCAGATAGTGTAGTGAAAACAAAAGGGATTTTTTGTTATTAATCTTTCTTTATCATCTTGTCCCATGCTGGGATCTCTTGATTAACCAGACCACTCAAGAATTGGCAAAAGGAAAGAAAAATTATTTCCACTCTCCTTAAAACAAAAGTTTATGTTTGCTCTGTCTATGCATTATTTTTTTACAATCAAGACCACACAGCCTTTTTTGCCCATGGTCATTTGAAAATAGTAATTAATTTTTCCTTACCACTTGTATCCAAAGGAATCCAAATTAATGTTTGGATATAAAATTTTCTCTGGATGAATGTCACCAAATTATAATGATAAATGCATCCAGTCAGTCTCTATCTCTGTGGGGATACTTTTCTTCTGCATGGCTAATTCAAAACATGATTTTTTCTGGCCCTTTCTTTCCAGAGGAATTGTGAATGTTATTTATTTTGGCTACCACCCTGGTTTCTTTATCAACATGTTTTTATTTTATCTGACATCGTTGTGGACACCTTAATGGTCTCTTTCTTATCAGTGGGAAGTGGGGAAGGATGGGTAAACTTGGCTTTGCTCAATCTTACTGAATACCATCTAGTTAAATTTGGGTTCGATTCTCCTTGGAATTATTTCAAAAACATTTTTTCAACGCATTTCATTTTTAATTTTCTTCTCAAATTTTCCATCCATCTTCATGCAATTTCAACAATTACCATCCAGTTAGTAGACTCTCTTCTCTTCCTTTTTTCTTTCTCTTTCTGTTTGATCAACCTCCAGAGATCTCAGTGTTAACATACAAAGTTTATTTTTGTATGACTGGGGGGGGGGGATTACACTATTGAAAATTTTTAAGCTTCCTCAATGAAAATAACAGGTTCTCCTGTCACATAACTATTTAATAATTATTGAGTTTTAATTGCAGCTCCAGTCCTATCATAAAATATTTTTAAATAGTGGGAAATGTTTTGTCTCTCAATCAAATTCAGATAAATGACTTAGTTCTGAGCATTTAACAAATTTATTTTTTTCCTGCTCAAAAAGTCTTTTCACAATGTTTCATCTTGCTATTATTTCCTTACATTTTGAATAAAACTAATTCCAAACAAGCTTCGGTCAGCCAATTATTATATTTTTTAACCACATGGAATATCAAAAAATATAAAGCCTTTTTTTTTTTTTTATCCATGGTTTATTTTCAAGTGACAAATTTATGGAAAAAAGCTTGATTTATGTCATTATATCTGTCTGAATTTCTGGGATGAGGAGTTACCACTATTTACACTATTTATATTCAGACTATTGTCCTCATCTTTGTTGTTTTTATCATAACATTTTGCCATTACTTATTTTCCTTTCTCAGGGGCATATCAATCTGGGTAACTTACATGGAATTCTGAATTGCACCCTTTATTTAATCTACATGGAGGAGACTTATCATCCCACTGCTCATGTCTAGGGATATCGTCTTGTTCTTATTTTTATTTAGTGCTATTCAGTTATGTATCAACCGTTTCCACTGAGTACAAGTTTCCACTGTGTAACCCAAGGATTGAACACACAATCACTATTGTCACCAAATCCATCCAGATCGATATACATCTGAGGAAGGCCAGAGGGCACAACAGCTGAAACATTGTTATATGATTATTATCACATAACTGTAATTGTATGCACATTTAATAGTTTTAACTTTCTGTATAAAATTTCTCAATCCAGTTTGCCATTTGGATTCATCTTAATCAGGAATTTTGGTCAATCATATAAACCTTTTATCATGATATCCAGAACTGATTTTATTAATTTTTTATCATGATATCCAGAACTTGATTTTATTAATTTTCTAAAGATATCTCCTCCTTGATATTTTTAACCAAATATATTTGATCTAACCAAGTAGGTCTCCTCCTTGATATTTTCAGCATCACCAAGTATATTTGATCTTTGGAGGAAGTAGGTCTCCTCCTTGATATTTTCTCCTTGATATTTTCAGCATAATAGGTCTATATTTGATATTTGTTTGGATATTTGATCTTTGGAGGAAGTAGGTCTCTTCCTTGATATTTTCAGCATAACCAAGTATATTTGATCTTTGGAGGAAGTAGGTCTCCTCCTTGATATTTTCAGCATAACCAAGTATATCTTCACCTTGGTAAATTTAAAATGATGCATTTTTTTAAAAATTCATGAATTTGTTACATATATCTCCAAGAAAAGTAAAATCATCGAATTTGAATACATTTGATATCAAAACACTTAATGTTCTTATACTGAGTAGCTTGTAATCATTTTTGAGTTTGTAATACAAATGTAACAACAGTAACACTGATGGAGCCATATTAGTGTATGAAATGTCATTTAGTAATGTGAGGTATTGAGAGAGGCTAGAATACTTGGTGAATGAATAAAAATGCCAAGTAGAAAAAAAAATTATAGCAACTAGTTAATTAAATTGGAACTTGAAGAAAAAAAAATTTGTTTAAAAGGTTTAAACTGAACCTATAAAATGCTTTAGAGAATGGCATGAGTGGGCTTTGAACCCAAAATAAAAAATAAAATTTAAGTAAATTCAGTACAACTGAATTTTCCTTACTCCACCTCGTATATCCAAGGAAGTTGCAGTGACAAGATTAATGAGTTTACCAAAATTCTGCTAAATCCAGAAGAAATTCAGAAATGTTTTTTAACATCTTTTTTTTTTAAAAAATCATTTCACTCCAAGCAAAGCAATAAAGCCCTAAAGGTGCAAGGGGCTAATAAGTGTGGAAGAATGTGAGAAAAAGAAAACATTATTAAGCAGAGAGGACAGTAAAAGAACAGGAATAAGAAGAGAGAAGATATTGATTGACATTGCATTCAAATTTCTGAAGATCAAAGTAGACTGGAAAGTAAGAAGTCAGAAGAGAATGGGAGTAGAAACTGTTAGTATAAAACTTATGCTTGCATCGGGCCATTTCAACTGTAAAATGATGAGACCCTGCTGCCAATCTAATACTGTCTTTAAATTTAAAGTCTGGGTACCAAAGAGGAAAGCTCATTAGAACAATTACTATGAAAATACTTATAGAAAAGGTACAGGAAGGCCATGTTACAATGGTGGGAAAGTGACTGAAGCCAAGATATCAGGTCAGGAGCAACAAAATTGCAGATTCTTTATTAAATTTTATCAAGAATCTCTAAATACATATCAAAAGTGCCAGGCCAAATGTAACAGCAATATTTAATAAATGGACAAATAGTAGATATATAAATGTCTTAGATGAATTCTGGTGCAAAAAATATTGTAAAATTACATTGAAACCTTGCCAAAATATCTTGTCCTGAGTACTTTAGAAGAATGGGTTACATGCAATGCTAATAGGAAGTTATTTGTTAAGGGATAAAATCAATCAGTGCCATCAGTAGGGTAGTAATGTATATAAATTGAGATACAGTCATGTAGACAGTAGTAAAGGTGAAGCTGGTAATGTGTACAGGGTTTGCCAGGTCACACTGTTAGTTCATCCATAGTTGGTAGAGGAATTACCAGGAATGTACATATTAATTTCAGAAAGAACTGGCCAAAAGTTCACATAATTTCTTGCTATAAGAGAATTGTTGCTCTATCCTTTTCTTCTCTACTCAAGCCAAAAGAAATGCCACCTCAAAAAAACAAAAAACAAAACAACATTCATCTAATGTAGCAATTTTACTTTTCTTGATAATGCAAGACATAAGTGGAAAATTTGACCAAATGTATTTTGTAAACTTTATAGACAGTATGTTATTAAATTGTTGGTGATCGTCATGCCAACATTTGTTTTGCTTTTTTTGCTTATCATTTTTCAACAGTTAAGTAAACTTCCAGAAATCTAAAAAACATTTCTGGCTGAATTGTAAAACATACTCTTTAAAGAGGTAAATTTCTGCAGGTATACAACAAACTGGGACTAAACAACTTTTTCTGGCGCTACTAGCCATGGCTAGAATAGTGATTTGGATGATGCAGATGGAGGAAATCTTGTGATGTGATTGCTATTCTCATCAGTATTTGATCAGATTCTTTGAGCCTCAGCTCAGGATGAAGATTAGAACTGATAGAAAGCATTTGGTATTGACAGATTTTAATGAAAGGTGGGTAACTGTGGTGAGCCTGGTTTTTTCATGAATAGGGCTAGCCTTGATTTTCTTTTTTAAGTCCCCCAAGTCACAATGGGGTGGTTTCTGGTGGAACATTCCCCTGGTTAAGATAGACTCTTCTTGTGTACCTAGTTAATGTGAGGAAATGTCATTCCCAGCCTGTACCTGTCTCCCTCCCAATGATCCAAGTCATGATTCCCAACCTCTACAATTTGTTTTGGCCTACCCTTTTCATCTCAATTGGATTAGTTTCTTTAATTTTCTAATGCCCATAACTTATGTTATCTTTCAGCCTCCCTTAGAGAGAGCCTATTGATTTGAATACAGTAGCAACTTTTCTTTCTTCTGTTTGTTTTTAGGGGTCATTGTCCACCTCCCCATCATTTCAAAACATTGATATAATTTTTGTATATATTTTTGTATACACAATTGTACATATTGAAATTTTTACATCATGGGGATTCTTTGTTTTTTTTTGGGTAGGTGGCCTGTGCTGTGTGTGTGTATGAGGTATTTTGGTGTATGTTAGAGTGAATAGTAATGGATAGATTCTTATGATGAAGGAGTAAATTATAAAGAATGAATGGGTCATAAATCTGAAAGGATAGTTAGTGTTGACCTGCCTTAACACATCTCCCTACTTTTTCAGCCTTGTGCTACATTTACTATCTTCAGTTAGTAATGTTGGCCAGATTGAGGTTTATACAAAACCTAGATATTAAAAAATATTCAAATGCATAAACAAGAAACATTTTAATTTAAAACTGAAATACCTCCAATAAAAAAAAAATACTACTCATCCTGACAATATGAATGGATGGAATCAGACTTTTATGATAGGCAAGTTCGTCTTTTGACCAGTAGTCACTCTGATCCCAAGCATAACTGTAAGTATAGACATAGTGCACAGATACATACTATTTTAGATTGTTGTCACTTAATCTCCAAAAAACCAACATCCACTCCTTTACTTCTGTCAAAGTGGATGCCACTTAGAAAACTAGTCTTCAGAAAGAAGTACCTGATGCTTATTAAACAAAAACATTTGAGACTGAGATAAATCTTCATTTTCATTTTCCATATGGTTGCCTATAGTATCACAGCTGAATGTACCTAAAAACTGACCATACATGTCTATCATGCTAAATTTATCTTGCAGTTCTGAATTCATTTAATTCTTATGGCAACAAAAGAATTAAGCATTATTTTATTACATTGTTTATTAGCAAATTTATAAAAACATGTGAACCAATGATAATTCAATATTATTTACCATATTATAAATAAATAACTATAAAACAACTCTTTATTCATAAACTTATAAGCTGCAAGTAACCGAAAATATAAATTTTGAAATACTGCTTTTTCCAGGCATTTCTTTCATTTGCTCTCGTCCTATAAATTCACTGAAATAATTTGTGAACATCTCAATTCATATCAGATATTTTTCCTCAAGAAATGACAACAAAAATTTTAGACACTATTTATTAGATTGTTTAATTACAAGAATATGTTTAATACTTTTTGTTGTCAATTCTTAACAAAGAGAATGCATAAATCCAGTTTCTGATAAAAGTTTCTAAAGGTTTGAATAAAATTTTCAACATAGTTTTTTAAAACAATAAAAATAGCTGAGGGAGTAAACAGTTAGAGAAGAAACCATATTTTTGACACTACATTATTTCTTTTCAGGCATGAAATGTTAAATGTTGCAGAAAAATGACAGCAAAAATTGATGAATATATATTAAAAAAAAAAAAAGCATTTCAAACTTTTGCTGTTTTAAGATTTCTTTTAATGAAAATAAATATTAACAATTGCTATTAAAGAAAAAAATATTCCCAGAGTGATTGGGAATGACGATGGAAAGTGAGAAAACTCAAGGCAATGGCTGACAGAAAGATTTCTTTACTCAACAAAGAAAGAATTGGTGAGCAACTTCATATAAAAATTTTTATAGAATTTCATAGGTTACAGTTTGTTGAGAATAAAATGAACAGAGACAATCAATTTAACTGAAACTATATTTCATAAAGAGTTGCATGCATTCAGTTGGTTTGGGACAAGAATAATGTTACAAAATCATCCAATTAAAATATTAAATATAAAAAATTTGTATTATAGAAATTTGTACAGAGTGAAAGATTCACATTATTCTTAGGAAGAGGAGGGCTGAATAGATCAGGAACATTGCTGGAATGTGAGAAAATTAAAAGGTAGAGGCAAATATTATTCTAACAGGTCAAGTTACTGAGATGATTATATCTGCCACCATATTTTGAAATATATGATGAACATTTATGGACTGGTAACTAATACAAATTAGTGGCCAAATCTTTATGATCACTGTACAAACTCTATCAAGAGTTTTTATGAATATTCTTCATTATTAACTGTAAGGAGTATTAAACTGACTAATTTTGTCATTTTTCTGGTATTTTCCATTGAAAAAAAGTGACTATTTTTCTACTCTCACAGGGAAATATATTTTATAATTGTTCATGTATCAATGTTAATGCTAAATTGTTGAGTTGATAAAAAGGAAGATCTACATGCTACAGATGAATATCGCTGACATTTCATATATTGATCCATCTTGACTTCTCTGTAAACAAAGATAGATGCTACTGAAGAATATAGTTTCTATCCAATATGTGTCCGCTTATGGCGTTTCAAACCAGAGTTTTGTGAAAAGGAAGAGCCACACACTTCACAAGTGTACGGTTTCTCCCCAGCATGTATTCGTATATGTTTCTTCAAACATGACTTGGTTGAAAAGGAGGAGCCACACACTTCACAGGTATATGGTTTCTCTCCAGTACATGAGAGCTTATGTGTATATAAACTTGATCGTTGTGAGAAAGAAGTGCCACAGATTTCACAAGAATATGGTTTTTCTCCAGTATGAATTCGCTTATGGTAGTTCAATGTTGAGTGTTGCGCAAAAGAAGAGCCACAGATTTCACAAGAATATGGTTTCTCTCCCGTATGTATTCGCTTATGCTGTTTCAAAGTTGATTTTTGTGAAAAAGAAGAACCACACACTTCACAGGAATACGGCTTTTCTCCAGTATGTGTCCGCATATGCTGTTTCAAAGTTGACTGCTGAGAGAATGAAAAGCCACAGACTTCACAAGAATATGGTTTTTCATTAGTATGTGTTCGCTTATGTTTTTTCAAATATGACAACTGTGAAAAGGAAGTGCCACACTCTTCACAAGAATATAGTCTTTTGTCAATATGTGCCCTCTTATGCACTTTCAAATGTGTAAAATGTGTAAAGGATGAGCCACAGACTTCACAAGAATAAGGTTTCTCTCCAGTATGTATTCGGAAATGCTCCCTCAACTGATATTTCTTGGAAAAAGAAGAGCCACAGATTTCACAAGGATATGGTTTTTCTCCAGTATGTGTTCGATGATGCTGATTTAAAGACGTCCTATTTGAAAAAGAAGAGTTACACAAAGCACAAGAATAAGGTTTTTCTCCAGTATGTGTATACTTATGTTGCATAAAATTTGAGAGTTGTGAAAAGGAGGAACCACATTCTTTGCAAAGATATGGTTTCTCTCCAGTATGTATTCGAATGTGCTGCCTCAAAGTTGATTGCACGGAAAAAGAAGAGCCACATACTTCACAAGTATATGGTTTCTCTCCAGTATGTATTCGCATATGTTTCTTCAGATATGACTTGGCTGAGAAGGAATAGCCGCACACTTCACAGGCATGTGGTTTCTCTCCAGTACATGATAGCTTATGTGCATATAAACTTGATGGTTGTGAGAAGGAGGAACCACAGATTTCACAAGAACATGGTTTCTCTCCTGTATGCATTCGTTTATGGCCTTTCAAAGTTGAGAGATGTGCAAAGGAAGATCCACAGATTTCACAAGAATATGGTTTCTCTCCAGTATGTGTCCGCCAATGCCGTTCCAAACTTGACTTTATTGAAAAGGAAGTGCTACACTCATCACAAGAATAAGGTTTCTCACCAGTATGTGTTCTGAAATGCTTCTTCAATGCAAACTTCATGGAAAAGGAAGAGCCACACACTTCACAAGAAAATTGTCTCTCACCAGTATGTGTTGTCTTATGTACTTTCAAATTTGACAACTGTACAAATGAATAGCCACAGAGTTCACAAGTATAAGGTTTCTCTCCTGTATGTGATCGCTTATGCAGTTCCAAACTTGACTTTACAGAAAAGGAAGAACCACACACTTCGCAGGAATATGGCTTTTCTCCAGTATGTGTCCGCATATGCAGTTTCAAAGTTGACTGTTGTGAAAAGGAAGAGCCACAGACTTTACAGGAATACGGCTTTTCTCCAGTATGTGTCCGCATATGCATTTTCAAACTAGATTGTCGTGAAAAGGAAGAGCCACAAACTTCACAAGAATAAGGTCTTTCGCCAGTATGTATTCTAAAATGTTTGTTCAATATAGATTTTCTGGTAAATGAAGAGTCACACACTTCACAGGAATATGGTCTCTCACCAGTATGTGTTCTCTTATGAGATTTCAAATGTGATGACTGTCGAAATGAAGAGCCACAGACTTCACAAGAATAAGGTTTCTCTCCAGTATGTGTTCGGAAATGCTCCTTCAATATAGATTTGTTTGAAAAGGAAGAGTTACACACTTCACAAGAAAATGGCTTCTCTCCAGTATGTATTCGCTTATGCTGTTTCAAAACTGAATCTTCTGCAAATGAAGAGCCACAGACATCACAAGAATAAGGCCTTTCTCCAGTATGTGTTCGCAGATGGCGTGTCAGATTTGATGGATGTAAAAAAGAAGAGCCACATACTTCACAGAAATATGGTCTCTCTCTAGTATTTGATTGCTCTTGCATCCTTAAATATAACTTCCCTGAAAAGGAAGAGCAACCAACTTCACAAGAATAGCATTTCCCATTAGTGTAGATCTTTTGATATTTATTAAAACTGAGCTGTTAGAAAATTTATATCCACAGTTTTCAAACCGATGTTCTGCTGCATCATTTTCCATATTTTCTACATTTCAAGTCAGCAAATAACGATCCATTCATTCACGCCAAATGTTGATATTTCTCTCACACTGGAGGATATACATAAAAAAAAAAAAAGAGAGAAAAAATAAAAGTTACTTAAAATATAAGATTTCAATAAAGTAATTATAGAACACTATTTTATATTTTTATTGACTCATGTGGATCTCATTTTTTATACACAGATTGTTTTATGTTATAAACTATGTTTTTTAACGAAACCATTTCCTTTACATAGCTGTTGATATGTTAGGGAAGATCCTTACATCTAAGAAAAATTGTGAATCTCACTTCTATCAGTGAGATATATTGCATCCATTGTGCATCCATCAATATTCCAGATAGTTACTGCTTCTTGTAGTAATTAAGATATATTAAATTCACAATTTTTTTATATATATATATATATATATATATATATATATATATATATATATATATATATATGTGTGTGTGTATTTATGTTAGCTATTCATAATTCTCCTACATATAAAAGTATCTGAATCATTAAGAAAACAATGGAATATTTTTCTTTTAATTTCTAGAGTAAAATAAGAAACATCAACTTTTTAGCATTGGTGAAACAAATGGATATTTGGATGCAGATGAAGCAGATTTTAAAGACTTTGTCTTAACCAGTTACCTATAATAGAATGAAAAATACTGTGAGAATAAATTTAACTTTCTAAATTTAGTTTTCTACAAAGTTATATGTAATGCCACTCAACAGCAACATACTTACTTAGCCAAAATTGTTAACCATTTCTCTGAAAACATTCTATTCTTTCTTTTTTCAAAGTTGATAATTTCATAATGATGATTTAATTAATTTTTAATCACTTTTGATTTTCTATTGACAATGGGGGATTTAAAAGAAAGAAAAGAAAATTAGGTACAAATCATTATTTTTGTTAATATTTTACATTTTCACATTTGGCAATATTTAAAAATTGGAATTAAATTCCCTTGCATGGAGCATAATTGAAACAATTTCTATTTTTTTAACCATGCAAATATATATAAATTCAATAGCCAAGAATTATTTCAGAATGTTTTTTAGAAATGGAGTTGAATATGCAAACATTACCAATTTTCTCTATAATTTTGTTATTTCTAGTTAAAAAAAAAAAAGAAAAAAAAAAGCAAACTGTTTCTATAAAATGTGAGAAAAAAGTTGGCATCTGAATTTTCTGCAGTTCTTTTTTACAATGAATATCTCATAAAAATTGATGAAACTTTATATACAAGTGAATAGTTCATTCTGACAATGGGGATCAAGATTGGGAAAGGTGAATTCATTCATGTCAACAATTCAAAGCAAAAAGATGAAAATACATTGCAATCTTACTTAATCAATCTTAATCTCTTGTCAACAAATGTTATTCAATTATTCAACATTAATAAAAAACAATATAAATAATGAAATTATTGATTAATCAATAACAGTTACAGATAGCCACTAAAGATTATTTTCTTTTACACTATAGAACAGTGATTCTCAACCACCATGCCAAACATTGAAGAAATTGCAAAAAAAAAAATAAATAAATAAATAAATAAAAATAAAATAAAATCCAGGTACAACTTTCACACTAAATAAGCCACACAAATAATTGAATAGAAACACTGAAATAAAGTAAGTTCATATTTGTGTGTGTGTATTTTTAAAAACATCTATGGTTTTATTTCATAACATTTAAATGAATACCCTTTAAAAATTTTGCTAAATGCACTGTGATATTTTCATTTGCTCTAAGATGTGCTGTTGCTTAAAAAGGCTAAGAAACACTGCTATAAAATAAGAAATTAAATGAAGAATTTAAATCAATTAAAACTAATAGTTCAATACTCTTAACATTCAAAAGTGCAATATCAACTTAAGTAATCAATTTTTTCTTTTACCAAATTTTTAGTCTTATATATTCAAGTATATTTTAAGTGATGGAGAAAGTACTATTCATCAAATCTCAAAGAAATGAAATGAGTCATTACTGATGATACTAGAGGAATGCTGTAGATTAATCAGTTTGTTGCCAAAATAAAATACTGGTTCAATTTTTATTTTTGTTAGATGTTTGCAAATTTTACATATTTATATGATAGAGAAGTAGTTATTCAGTCCTTGTTGGCTACGTAATGACAAAAAATGGGTTAAATAGTGTTTCCAGGAAAACACAGATTTTAATGTTTTATTTCTGAAATAAATTTTGGGTGCTAAAATTAAAGAGGAGGTACCACCAAAATGGTATATATTATGCCTTTAAATTCCTTTAGAAATATAGGGCTGCAAGATATCATTGAGGTTTCAATAACAAACCAGTTTTTGAGCACATTGTTAGCCTACTGCACAATCCCCAACCTGGAGGATCAAGTTTTGAATTCAGAGTTGACCTTGTCCTAGACCAGTTGCCACCCAAGGATATAGAACCCGGTCTGTCCTGCTATTTACCCATAGCTAGTGGAAGGGGGGATTCATACATTTCCCAAGGGTATTAGCACGTAAGTGAATGGAATGAATTTGAATGGAATTCGAACTTGACCCACCAATTATTCAATCTGAGCTGCTATCCATTACTCCACTGTGCCTCCTGTACCACCAAAGTAATTTTTTTTCCAAACTTGAAGCAAAAAATTTTTTTTTTTCTTAAATTGCTAAAAATCAGGCAATTATCTGATTTAAACAAAATTTCCAGTATTTATTTGTTAATGAATGAATTGTTCACTGAATCATGTTTTTTATCAAAAAGCTTTGTGGAAATATTTTTCTCAGTCACTTTCATTTGCCACCTTTGTGATATTGCTTTTTAATTTTGGAAGGTATTCATGAAATTCTTTTTTCCAGTTTTTGCAGTCATTTGTCACATATTGTAATGTTATTGTATGTAATCTTAACATTAATTCATGACCCTTTTTAACAATTATTTTTCATTATGCCACTTTTTCATATAACAATATTTGTTTTATAATAAAAATGTAAACAAAACCAAGATAAAGTTGTTTATTTTCCACTGAATTGGTCAAAATTTCATTACAGATCACATAAATTCTATTGATTTTATGACCATGGTTCTTATATGAATAATGATCAGTATTAAACAAGCATTCTAAAGATATACAATTTGACCATATTGAGAGATATGAAAATATTAGCATAGAATGGTAGATGCCAAAAAATATTTTGAGTTTGGCCTAACTCAGTAAAACTCTTGTAGCCCAGGCTACAGTCAAAGTCCACAACAAAATTTTGTATACATCTTGCCATGATGCAAACAAATTTGTTGTCAAATTGAAAAAAAAAAAAAAGATATGGTTTTTGAGAAATTAAATGTCAAAAGGTCATGGTCAAATTATTTCATTTGACCTCTACAAAAGATACAGATCACATTTTAGATGTATCCAAATACCTTACAATAGTATATAATTTTTCTTTGTAGGTGCAAAAAACAACTGAGATATTGATATTTAAACTTTGTGACTATTTTCCAAAATTCATTTTTTTGGCAACACTCAAAGGGTTATATCTCCGGAAGAGTTTGACCTAGAGATGTAAAATATGCACCATTCAACTTGTATCATTAAGCTCTACAAGTGAACTAAATTTGAAAAATATCCATGTGACAGTCAGGCCCTGGAATGACTCATATACTCTTATTTGAAGATTAACCAATTTAAAGTTTAATTTGAATTAAACAAATACTACTTTTAGTTTAAAATATCACAATTTTTAAAAAATTTTTTTTATTTTTAGACAGAAGTGGGTGTTGACACATTTATTGATAACCAGATGTTTTCAAGATTTATGTAAGCAAGAAGATCTTGTATAATTATATTACAGATATCAGCATTTCTAACATTTCCTCAATAAGTGTTTTCATAAGTAAGATTATAAAAGCCAAAGTACCTAAAATTCAATAAAATTTTTAAGATCACTAGGTAGTTAAAAATTTTCTAAAAAAAAGCCGTTCATATGATATCTGACATTTTTTTAAAATCCTCAAGCATATTTTTATTTAATAAAAGCAACTCTTGTGATGTATAGCAACAGGATGAATTTCAAAATTGCTCTGAAAAACTACAATTCATTTTTAAAGGTAATTTTTTTCTTTAATTCTGTCCAATCTGAAAGAAAATAAGACATTTCATTAAATTATGCAATCATGAGGTCTCAATATAAATTATTTCTTGAGTTTTATAGAATTATTTTTGGTAAGATGAAGGTAGACTTTTCCAGATGTTTCCACTTGATATTGAATAATTTTTTTACTGAAATATCTTCAGGAATTTTTCTTTATATAACGGAGAAAAAAATAATTAGACTAACACCCACTAAATTAAGAAGATATCTAAAACAGGGTGTGAAACACAGTCATTAAAAAAATATTTCTAAAATGTTTTTTAATAAAAACACTTCTTCAGTAAAAGAAAAGTAATTCATCGATGAATAAGTACTGAAAATTTCATTTGAATAGGATAATTACCTGATTTTTTTGCAAATATTTTGAAATAGTAGGTAGCCATTTTTGCTCACATTTTCGCCCGCCCAAAAAAACAGAGTATACAAATGATGAAAAAAAAACTCACAAACCTGATAAAAAACAAAAACAAAACCTTTTATTATCAAAATGTTTGCTATTATTAGACTAGGTCTGTCCCATATAACGCTAAAAAGTGGTATACCCTGGAGAAAAAGATCCCCAAATTGATAAAAAATTTTTTTAACATGTAAATGTTTATGTTAGTATTAAAGAGGGAAGACCAAAGTATTTTCTGAATATTTTTTCAGATTTTTTAATCCTTTCTATAAATGTTAAAAATTTTACTTAAAAATCTTGTTTTTCTCGAATCAAAAAAATTTTGTAAATTCAATCTTATCGACCATTTCTGCCCAAGTTTGTAAACAAAAATCAAATGTATCAAACAAAAATCATGTAAAATTCAGTTACATATTTTTCTTTTGTTATCTTAGGAAATTTAGAATGATTAAAGTATACTTAATGTAATTTGAAACAAACATTACTTACTTTTTTAGCAGAAAATTTTTTAATAGAGATATTTCCAACTGTGGTGCTTGCTTAGGTCCATGTTTGAGGGGCGTTAATTGATGTACATCAATATATTGACAACTTACGTTAGGGGAATTTATCATATGGTAGCACAGAAGTGATGTAATTCGTTCTAATTTTAAGTGAACCTGGTTAGTAAATTAAAAAAAAAAATTCACTTTCAAATTTTTTTTTTTAACCGTACGTTTGAGGAAAATTTTTGCACTGAAAATAACATTTGAATTATGAAAAAAAAATCAAATTTTACAAGTAAAAATAAAACAGTAACATTTTCTTTAAATTGAGTTGTATTATTTGTCATGAAATATTTTTCTGAGAATATAAAAATTACAGGAAACACCATTAAATTTCATAATTGAAACAGGTTAACTTAATGAAATGAGATTTTATTTCTTTTTATTAAGGCAAACTTTTTTTCTATTTATTAATACTTGTGATATGGCAGTCATGGGAGTTTTATACATATTTTATTTATTAATAAAATTAACATTGAAATGCTATGCAATCGATTTCAAACTTTGCTATGTTGTTAACTGAACGAATGCAAAGCAATTTCTGAAGCAAAAGAACTTGCTTCTATCAAGAGAAACAAGTCTACCTCATGTGATATTATTTCAAAGCTGTACATCCATACTTTCGTTGGAGACGATTTTAAATACAATTTTGGAATATTAAAAAATTATTTTAAAAATATCAACCGATGTCAAATTTTAATGAGCTTTCAAATATATGATCTTTAAAAAGTAGAGAACATAATATGTCATTTCCATAAGGTTGAATAAAGAAACTTAATTTTAAAATATATAACAACATTTTGTCATATTGTGTATTTTAAATAGAAAAAAAGAAAAAATTATTGTAAAAATTCATTTTTCATCAAAAATTTTTTTTTCTTTCAGATAAAAATTACCATAGTATATGTTATTCAGAAAAGTCATAAAAAGCTTTTTTAATTAAATATTGTCTTAGTTTTATTGGGTTTTGTATTTTTACAATTGAGGTAAAAGTTTGGACAATTTTGCACATTTTTTTTACCAACAAAAAAAAAAAAAAAAAAGAAAATCGATGATTTAGAATCTTCAGAGTCTTGTGCATTTAATTGAAAAAATAAATTTTGGGAGTTTTCATAAAATTAAATTCGAGGGGTGTAACATATATAAAAAAATATTTATACCATGACTTTCAAAAAGACAAACATTTCTAAAATAATTACATTCATTTGTGAATAAGTTCTGAAGGTTTCATTAAAATCCAACAAGTACTTGATTTTTATAAGATTTTCCAAATCAATGTGGTTTTTTTTCTACTGAAAACAGTGAAAAACAAGTAATGCTAATTATTACCTAATTTTTGACCTAAAAAAAAAAAAAAAAGCAAGATTTTCAACCTAAATTTAAAACATGCTGCAAATGAAAAAAAAATTTTTAAAAATAATTGAAAAATACCTTGGTCTTTAATCTTAATAATAAACTTTTTCACAATAAAATTTTGTTTTTATTAAGTTTGGGGGCCTTTTTTCTTCATGCTATGCGTTTTTGGGCAACAAAAGGGACAGACCTAATTAAGACTAATGACCAAAGTATTTTTTTTGTTATTTTATTAAAATTGAATTCGGTATATTTAAGGTTTAAAGTGATCTTTTTAAATGAAAAAGCTTTCCTGAAGCTTTCAATATAGCTTTAAATGAAAGCTAAATTTACTATATTCAGTAAGCTAAGCAATATACTTTGGCAATTGGTTTATGTCAGACAGAAATTATATTGATTGGAATAAAGTTATCTTTTTTTTTTTTTTTTAAAAAAGTAAAATCGATCACACCAGCCATTTTTAGACATTTGGAAACAAAACTTATTTTTCCGTTTAAAAAAGATTTCAAAAATAAAATGTTATTTGTGGAAAATTAGCAAATTTAAAGTTAAGTTAATCTGATTTGAAAACAAATTAGTTATAACATAAAATGCTCTATATAATCACTTCCTAACCACAGGGTCTTGTTTTTTTGACATGTTAATCGATTTATTGCGGTGGATTGACCACTGAACGTGATCATAATTATCTATGGTGTAGCAGACGACAATTTTCATTAGGGTTTTGATTTTTGCCTCGTAAAGGGGCGGGACCCTTAAAACACGTTACCTTTTATTAATAGATTTATCGGTGTGTACATCCATACTTCAGAAATTCTGCATCGATATAAAAATAAATTAAAATTCTTTTAAAAGCCATCTCTCTAATTAAATAATGTCTTAGTTTTATCGCGTTTTTTATTTTTCGATTCAGAACAGATTTTCGGTAAGACGGGGTTCAATTTTGCGAAATAAAATTGGTGAATTAAAATTCTTCAAAATAAATTCTGCTTTTAGTTTTTTTAACTAAAAAAGTCACTACAAATTATATCGATGAATTCCTGAAGCTTTCATTAAAATTCAGTAGGGGTGAAACACACGTAAAAAAGATTTTTTACCAAGATTTTCTAATAAAGTTTTTTTTTTAAATAATTTAATTCATTGGTGAAGAATTCCTGAAAATTTCATTACACTCCGTGAATTATTTGATTTTTGCGAGAATTTCCAAATTAATGTGTCTGTATAAAAAAAAAAAACTTAAATGTTAAAAAAATTAGTACAACCGCTGACGCAAGAAAAACAAGTTTTTAATCAAAATTTCGAATGTTAAAAATGAGCAAAAAAAAATTAATAAAATAATCAAAAAATACTTTCATACTTTCTCTTAATAATAAAGATTTTGACGATCATTTCATTACGTTTGGTGTGGAGAATGTTTTCATCACGGTGTGTTGATTTTTTTTTTTTTTTTTAAAAAAAAAAAAAAAAAAAAAAAAAAAAAAACATCCATTTGGTTTCTTGCAAAAATCAAATAATCGTTGGATTTTATGAAATTTTCAGATTCACAAATAAAATTCACTTTGACTATGAAAGAAATCATTTTTTAATTTTTTTTTTTTTAAGAAATGATTAATAAATATAGTTTTTTTTACTTCATAGTGTGGAAAGTGGAATTAATAATAATTAAATTTTAAAAGATTTAAGACTTAATAATATTATTCTAATTAAAATTTTAGAAAAGTTAAAACTAAAAGTTAAAAAATTCTTGTAAAAATTCATTATTCATCGATTTTTTTTTCTCCTAAGACAGTGTCCTTAAAAGCATTATTAATGTCATTGTCATAGCTATTATTAAATTTTTTATTTTATGATTCAGTGATTTTTAGCAAATGGTGTTTGTTTACAAAAAAAAAAAAAAAAAAAAATGATTTAAATTCCTCAATATAAATTATGAAGCGGCTGAAATTTTAATTTCTCGAAATTTCATAAAATAATTAATTATGTGGGGATAACAGAAAATAAACAAATATTTTCGAAAAAAATTTGTAATTTATTTTTGAATAAGTCCTCAGAATTTCATCAAAATCCGACAATTATTTCATTTTTGCAAATAACAAAACAAAAAAAAAAAACACAATCTTTGGACCACTCACTGACGTAAGAAAAACAAGATTTTTAACTAAAATTTCGAATGTGCTAAAAAGGATTAAAAAATTTATTAAATTGTAAAAAATACTTTGGCCTTTCCTCCTTAACAAATATTTTGTTTTGACAATCTTTATTTTTATTGGAGGTGCCTAAAAAACAAATTCAATCTTTTTTCGTGGTCATTCAGTTGACTAAAAATGTCATCCTATAAAAAGGAAAAAGTTTAACACTAAATAATACTTTTATTATAAAATTAAATAATTATGATGCGAGGTATAAAAATAAAAATCTAAAAACTAAAAAACAGGACATGTTTTATGAATTTTCTTTCTTCGATTAAAAACACCAAATATAATGATGTTTCAAAGATTATTCATAAATTTCAAAATAATATTATGTGAGAAAGAAACAAGTAAAAATGTTTAAGTATTAGTTTAAATCTGAGTATTCGTCGGCATAATTGTTCAATTCATAATAAGAAAGAAAAATACAAAGAATATGATGAAGGATGAACATTTTTAAATTTTTTTCTATTGATACAGAAATATTTTTACCTTTCAAGTCGAATTCTGTTCTTTTTTTTCAAATTCGGCCCGTTTCTCAGCAATCATTACAGTTATTGTCTTGTTTAATTCATAACAATAATACTAAAGGTGAAAGGAATGACAAACTGAACACAGAAAGAAATGAAAAGGGCAACATACGAGAAGAAAATTTTTCATACGGTAAAAACGGTATCTAAATACGATTACTAAAAACGGTGTAATAGATCATCGCGTTCCTTGTGTAAAAATTATGTTTCCTGCGTCTGCATTGCGAAGTTAAAACTGCCGTAATCTTCAACGATAATTTTACCTTCGACTGTCATTTCTGTATAGCGCGACACCAAAATATTATTTACATAAATGACATTATTGGAAATCACAAAAATGGGTACTTTTTTCCGCAATGAATGCAAAAAATCGACAATTCTTGTTTTAAATAAAAAATACTTGCCAAACAAAAAAATTAGGGAATTATTATCCGTTTCAAACGAAAATTTTCAGAACGTAGTGAAGCATTATTGTTTATTTTATTTTTTGCTGAATAGGTTATTTTACTAAAAAGAACTTTGAGGAACTATCTCAGAACAAAGAAAATTACCTTCAAAAGTTAGACGTATGTTACACCTCCCACCCATTTTCGATATGGCGTAAGTTTTTATTGGGAAGTCAGGTTGTTTGTCCAAATTTTTTTGATTACTCAGGAAATTTTAGTTTTATTTTTTTTGTTTGTTTTTTTTTTTTGCATTTTAAAAATACATTGATTTGGAAATTTTTGCAAAAATCAAATAACTGTCGGGTTTGAGTGAAACGTTCAGGACTCATTCACAAATGAATTATTTTTGAAGTGCTTTTAAAAAAAAAAAAAAGACAAGAAAATGATAAAATCTTAGTAAAAAATATTTTTATTTTTCACATCTGTTGCCGCCACTTAATTTTATGAAATTTCGAGAAATTAAATTAATAATTAAATCAAATTTTGTAGCACTTAAAAGCTAAAAAAGAGAATTTAATTTTAAATCGTCAATTTCTTTTTGTAAAACTAGACATCCAGTTAATTACCAAACATCTGATCAATATTGACACCTATGGTCTTCTTAAGAAAAAACATTTTCTGAAGAATAATCAATTTTTACAAGAATTATTATTTTCATTTTTTTTTTTAAATTTCTAGCATAAAGTTCACATTTTTTTGCCGATTTTGATGAAATTGTACACAGACGTTGCAAATTTACCAAGGTAGGTCAAGACAAACTTTTCAATCTCCAAGCAGCCTCTTCCGGGTTTGGCAGAAAAATCGATAAAACTGAAGGTGGGTACAACTTTGTGCAAAATTCAAGGCAAAGTTACATGCAAATAAAATTTTTACTGGATGAGCTAAATGTTCTTTGCACTTAATGCAAAACATCAGCTCATGTCACGAGGTTTTTTAGAGTGCATGATAGTATTCCTGCGACATTGGCTTCACACAAAACAAATTGCAAAAAACTGTGAAAAAAAAAAAATCAGGTTTTTCATACTTAAAATAAAAACTTGAATAACTTCCTCAATTTTTATCCAGTTTTCTTCAAACGTCACAAAACTTTGCCATCATGTAAGAAAAATAAGATAGTGTAGTTTTAGTTCTGCTCGCATCTCCTCGTATAATAATAATAATAATAATAATAATAATAATAAAAACTGTTCAAAAAGCCTGTTTTCCAGCCATAACTCCTTGGGTTTCATCCGATGATTTCCAGATTTGACATATAAATTATGACACACAAATTGTCTTCCGTGAAAGTTTAGTTTAGATTTTTTCAGTTAAGTGGACAAAATCTGCAACAAACTAGGTCTCAAATCAGCTTTTGCCATTTAGCCAATCGTTTCTTCATATGATTCCATCCTAAAGTGAACAACATTTGATGCAAAGAATTATTGAAGCATTAAACGGGAAAAAAATCCCGAAGAACGTCTTATTAACCCCAGCTTTACAGTAAACGTGCGAAGAAGGACGGAGACATTCATGTATTTGCACTTGCAGTTGAATCAAGCTCTGATGCTTCATCCCTGTTTTTGTTTGATTATTAAATTTGTGAACAATGCCATACTATTTGAAAATTATTACATCCGTAGGAAATTTACTGAATATCTAAAACGTTGAAACAATTTAACCCCAAGCAAGAAGATTTTATCAATGGAATTCCTTTATTAAGAACAATCAAACACTTACAAAGGACATACCATAAAAAAGATGAGTGTGGGGAGTAGCTTAGTATACCAAGAGACGATTGTTCTGGACAAAAAGCCAGAAAAAACTATCTGGTTTGGTTTGGCCACCCAGAAGAAAAGTGTCCCTACAAAAATAAAGATTAACCTGATGGGTTTGTTCATTTTAATTTCTGGGACATTTGTCAAGAAAATTTTGTCATTAATTCTGATACCTTTGAATACAAGTGATAAAGAAAAACTAATTAATATTTTGGAGAAACTGTGGTCTTGTTGATCAAGAAAACGCATAGAGGAAAGATAACTTTTTTTTAAGCACTAAAGAGAATGAGAATATTTTCTTTCCTTTCCCACCTATGACAATTCTTGAGATTGGCTGGAAGAGGTGGGGGTTATTTGGAATGGGCCCTGAACAAGTCCCTGATTTGGGAAATCACAACATGAGACAAGCTGATGAAGAAAAATGAATTATTGGAAAATTCTTTTTCACCTACCCATCCTGAAAGTTTAGATTCATCACAGGAATGTTATTTGGCTCTTGGAGTGGGCTGAGGTTAGATACTGAGAAAATGGGAAAATATAAAGATATATAGAGATAAAAGAGATTAGCACCACCTGTGACCTTCTTATTGATGGTGCAAAATGAGACATGAAGTGAGTTGGAGTTAAGGGGTGGCTTGATTTCTCTGACAATTCTCAAAAGGAACCTGAGTACCTCCAAATTTGGAAAATCACTTGAGTAAACATATTTTTAAAATATGGAATTTTAGAAAAAGGTTGATGCTAAGGGTGGAGGATAACCAAATCTACGTCCTGGTCAACCCCACTCATTCCGAATGCAGGAATCCATATAAGCTGGAGGTTTGGACAACTTAGAGAATCCCCATATTACTGCTACTGGGATCTACAATGTTCACCAAGACCTCCTAACCAAATCCTTGTGCTGGCCCTGAAGACTAGAACTTGGAAATTTAAATTACTATTAAGACAAGCGACAAACTCCACAAAGCAGATCACAATATCATTTGATTATAACAGTAAATAGAAAGGGTTAAACCTGCTGCATAAAACAAATTATATATAAACCAAATCATTGTTACATTTTTAACTGAAGTTAATTGTTTATTCAGAAGAATTCCCAGCTGTCAACCTGGCTTCATTTCAGTTTGCTTCATGAGCAATCTTCTCACCTCCTTGAGATCAAAAACACATGGCAGAATATCGAATGGTGGTCAACAGACAAAAGCCAGCTAAGTTGAGTAAAACTGTGCCCATCATCACAATATCAGCGATAAACCAGCCATGCGCTAATGAGTAAGGAGTCAGCAAGATGGTAACCACGGTTGTTCAAAGAAACTTGAATTACACCTCCAGATGAAAGTATTCCTAAGCAGTTATCCATCTAGATACTGACCAAGCTCAACATTGCTGAACTTCAGTGAACATATAAAAACTGATATTTCAACATGATATGGCCATAAGCTGACACTTACAGGAGTATCAAATAAAACTTTAATTTAAAAGTAAAATGTACCTACTGATATGCTGGAAATATGCACTGAGGGAGTTTTTAAAAGTAAAAATGTAGCTGCTGATATGTTAAGATTAGCGAGTTTTGCTGATATTAATATTTATCTGAAATCAATTTTCCCAAGACATTAGCAACCAATTATGAGCCATGACCATCAAATCAAATGAGATGGTGGTAGTGATCAGACAGATTCTAACAAGTGTCATGAAGAGTTTAATCTTAGCAGCTTCCCACCTGGGGAACAGGTATGGATGACTAAGTCACTGGGATTGTGGCAAAACAAAAAACAGTAGCTTGATAGCACATTGTAGAGGTGCCAACTGGGGCTATACTACCCTGACAAAAATGATGCAATTAGAACATTTGGAGGATGTACACCTTAATTTTGTTTTTTAATTATTTAGTAGTAATTAAACTAATCAAAGATGCAAAACATTTTTAATAGCTGAATATTCTGGCTTCATAAAAGTGACCTTACAAAAAGTAGACTGTCATTTAAATTGAGTAAATTTTCCCCCAAGTCATATGAAGGTAAAACTATGGGAAATTTACTGTACAAGATGACAAAATGAATCTTGAAGTGAAGGAAAGGCATGAATTAATAATAAGTATGTAGTGGGATTGGCAAATAAAATTTTACCTATTTGTTGATTATAGAATAAAGAAATTGTAAACAGTCATATAACAGGAAGTTGACTACTGATTACGTATCATAAAACAACACTATACAACAATATGGCGTTGCCAATAGAATGTTTAAGTCACTTGGATGAATTAGAATTTATTGAGACTTGGATCCATTGTTTCACAGATAACTTTAATTATGGATGCAAGTGAGCAAAGTGTGTCAGCAATTGTATTGCAAGATAGCCATCTAATAATGTACCATTCAAGATTGATGGCAGCAGAAATAAATTATTCAAATACTGAAAAAAAAAACATTAGCCATTGTTGGGAGCACAGACAGAACTTGATAATTTTTATTAGGTAAGAAGTTTTTTAATTAAAGTTGGACCATAAACCTCTAGAGTTTATTTTAAACCCAAGAAAGGAATTACCAAAAATTACATCTTTCAGAATTCTAAGGTGGGCAATAAAATTAAAGGCATAGGATTTTTGACATTGAGTATGTAAAAAGAAATACAATACCACATGTTGATGCAATGTCGAAGTTACAATTTAATAAGGTTCAAAAAGAAAAAAATGGAAATTCCAGATGAAGAATATTACAATAGGTTGAAATTGACATATTATCTCTACAAAGATTGTATTAGAAACTTTACATGATCCAATATCAAGCAAAATTGTTTAGAGAATAAGAAGAAACAGGTAGAGTAATTGTTCTAAAACTGAAAGACATTATAAAATAGTGTACTACACTCCAGGCCTACTCATGGTGCAACTAAGAACCAAAACTGGAGGCCTATTGAAAAATATTTGATTTTCAGAAATTTTAGAAGAAAATTAAGTTAACTATTTTTAAAAAGACTTAGAATAACATTTTTTCCCATACCTGAGGATAAAAGGATGTGATGAAAGTTAAATAAATGAAACTATGTATTTTTTGTGGCCACTGATAAGTATTAAATAAAACAAAGAGGTAGTTAAGATTTCTGGTAAAAGATATCCACTTAATGTTGAAACAGAAACATTCACACTATTTACAGGTCTCACCAAATCCTTTATTCAATCTACCCCCATAAAAAGTCCAGTTCAAATTTCCATTAAAATTACTGGGTTCAACAAGAAGACTGGAGGGCATCAACTGAAATGTGTATATGACAATTAATTATCTCAGAAATATAGAAAGATAAAACAAAATCATTCTAGGAAAGTTTCAAAATCTTTAAAGCTGCTTCTTTGTCTGATCTGGATGTGTAATGTTTGTAAAAGTTTTTCAAAACTATATAAAAATATGAGCATGCTTTCTCTCCATGTTGAAAAAATGAAACTCATAAATAAGCATAAAGATGTTACTTAATGATTTATAGCAAATCTTTTCCTTTATTGCATGGAAAAGGGTGAAACAAAAAATAACCACTGGCAAGTGTGGTCAGAAGAAACCATTAGTTTTCCATGGTCAATTGAATTGGTATATTTTCCATAGTTTTCATAATAAAAATGGGTTTCATATTCACTGGGTTGATTATCATATCTTGTAATATATCCATCTATGGATATGCGAGTCATTTTTATTTCATCAGAAAGAGATGGTTCTAAATTTTCTAGATTGTCAAATATTTCTGAACCTTCCCCATAAATTTTATAATCACAAGATGTACATTGGCGACCTGGCTTAACATCAAAAGCATCAATATTTACATTTTGATTTAAAAGTAAAGATGTTTGCTTAATATACAGCTTTTCAATACACTGCTGGACATTTATAAAATAGGGTCTACCTGATTCTTTTTCTAATGGATCAGTTGTAAATTGCCCAAATACCACATATTTATGGCTTGTAGCTAAAAGGTGTGAACATAGACTAACAATTCATTGCAAGTATAGTGTATGGTAGTAGCAGTGTGTTTAGATAATTTTTTTATATGATTACCTTGACTGTCAGCCATATTAAGAGCCATTTGTCCAAACTCAATGATAAAATCAAGTTGGCTGTCATTTGGAGATTTGATTTTAGCTTGTATAGGGTCATTGCGTAGTTTATCAATTTGAATGGTCTTAACATTTAAAATTTTCCATGTTGAAACCTTGTTTATGAAAATGGCAGTATCATTCTTATCTGCAATTATTCCAGACTCAGTGAGAAGTGCATTATATGTTTTTTGTGAAAACACCTTGAGGCAAGTAGAAACCTGTTGTCTTTCTATGGGCTTTGAAGTAATGGAAATTTCATTTAAATTTGAAAGTTTAACTCGTCTTTCAGATTCAAAACAATCTGTTTAAGATGTGCCCATTTTGCATCACATTTTACTTCATTATCATCAAAGATTAGTTCTGTCTTTCCTGTGAGATGTAAATTGCAAATATTTTTCAACAGATAAACATAATCAAAAAGCAAATGTTTCTTATCGCCAGTTAACCAAGGTTTTTTTCAGGGAGTGTGGGATAGAATTTAACAAAAGCTTGAATTACTTGACTGCCATCACATATTATAGCCTTTACATCAGCTGGTACCGAGCTGATAGCCTGAACTGTTAACTCAATTTGTTCAAATAAAAAGGCTGATGTTAATTTTGAAATCTTATAAGAAATTTTGGACCCCCATTAAGACATATCAACATTATACTAAGTACTTTTTGAGCAAGCAGAGATGGATTGTCAACTGACTTACCAAATAGTTGTTTACCATGATATAGTAACTTTTTCTTGACAAATACTTCATCATTGAGAATTATATACCCCTTTTGACTGGCATTAAGAGTATTTAATACAGATAGCAAAAAGATTATTCATTAAGTTTGGAAACTTTTGATGTCATCTTTCCTAATGTTGGTAATGATGGAAATTGAAAATCCTGTCTGAATCTATTATACAATGACAGTGATGTTGCATAATATGTATTACTATATCTGAGCTGTATTTCATTCCAACCATTTTTGGGGCCATTGCTGAAAAGTGCTGACTCAAGATATCCTTCTTGTGATCAAAAGCCATAGAATTTTTTTTTTTATTACACAGGCTGCTAATATAACACTTAACTCCATAATGATAGGTTTCAAACTGCAAAATGTTATAAATTCTCAACATAAAGAGAAAGATACCATCGATAACTTTTCATGGCTGAACAGTTAAAATATTTTCAGCCAAAAATGCTACAAGACACACAAAGTCTTTTTTGTTGTTAATTAGACTTTTTTTCAAATTTGTATAATTAATCTTATTCTAAAAAAAAAAAAAAAAAAGCATTAATTTCATCATCAGTTTGATTTCAAACAATAATGTTTTTTTTTTTTTTATATATCCCTTTGAACAGCAGAGGGTGTTGGCATTTGACTCTTGAGCACACCTGGCCATACAGATGCTGGATTTTTGGGGCACATTTTCCATGAACTTCTATTGTATCAAAATCTGAAGACCAATTTAGCTGACAAATAACTGTATTGTTTGTAACATTCACATTGGCATTTGGAACTGATTTTCTCCATCACTCTCTCTTATCTTTTGAAAAATGATAAACCGATATTTTATTCATCTCACACACAGTTTTGTATTGCTGGCATCTGTAATTTGTTTTGCAAGCAACGACACAACACTTCCAGGTCATTGCTGGAAACTAGGTAATGTCTGAAATGATTAAACTTCTTAAGCACAATTATTTCTTTTACTGCTTCAATATAGGGGTAACTTTTCACACCAAATTAATTATACTCTTAATCCCAATTTCTACCTCCTCCCATACCAATAAGTTAAAACAGAAATTTTAGAGGGTTGCTTTGAACCTGAGAATTCACATTTTAAATTGATTTTTTTCTTTTTTGGCATATTGGTTTTAGGGTAAATTGTTAAAGGTGTGCAAAATATTACATAATTTTTTAATTAATTATGGAGTTATGTATCTCAATTTCTGCCACCTGTCAACATATGATCAGCTATTGCCTGGCACTCTCCCAGACTGCTGCTTCTCCAGGCAACACCTCCCACTTGTTTTAAAGGGGCAGGGACAAGTATAGAAAAACGTCTTTAAAAAGATGTATGTCTGTTAAAAACTAGATATTAATGTTACGTAATATTATTTACTGTTTTTTTTTTTTTTAATTTTAATAAGTAAATCATTACAATTCCTTCAATAACAAAAAGAAAATGTGGTAAAAAAGAATCATCATTTTAACTTTTAGAAACAAATATACAGGGTGTAAAAAAGAGAATCCGTTTTTGAAGAATAACTGCTTGCTTTATTTTTTTTCAAGAACATTGAATAAAATTTTAACAGAAAAATATTGGATAATAAAATTCAACTTTTAACAAAAAATGTTGAGTCAGTGACTACTAAGCTAAATTTTTTACCATACTTTTTAAAAACTTTAGAAGATGCTGGAAAAATGACTGAACAGCAGCATTAATTTCATTCACACTCACAGTGTTTTTACAATATCAAAAATAAATACTGAATATATAGAATTTAATTATAAATCATTAAATAAAAACATTCTTAAAATTTTTCAAAATAAAAAATACAAATTATGTTTAACATAAAAAAAAACAAAATTTTATCAATGAATAATTCTTATGAATAACAATATCAAAGAAAAATATTAAAATAACATTGTAAACAGTGACAATGACATTTTATTTTAATTTTACATAAATAAATTTCACAGTAAAAACAGAAGCATGTAAGAAACTCTTTGGAAAATCTAAACCTCATGGGAGAAGCAATGTGTATTTCCTTTTTTTCTTTTCTTTTTTGAGAAGAACCTTAATAAACTTTAAAAGTAAAAAATGTTGAAGAAACAGTGAAAAGTGAAAAATAATAAGTTTAAAATTCAAAATAGTAACAAGACCAAGGTTCCTAAAATACATTTTTGCATAGTGAATTACAGACCCAAAATTTTTTTTTTACAATCTAAATCCATAAAATATAATATAGCAACTCAAAATAAATAAAAAAACTTAATCACTTCAATTAAATAAGGTAAATGATAATCGAAATGTAAGCAAAAAATTTCTTTGAATTTCTTAAGCCAACAACACTGGTAGAGTAGATTGCTCAAACGGAAACTAAAATACCTTGCTGCTCTCATTGGATCAAGGAACATTTTAAAACCAGCTCCCAGTTCTATCCTTTCTCTACATTATGACTAGGCCATCTAATATAGCATGTCATGATGGTGAATAACCTGCCATTCTTTATCATTAAAATCTTTATTAAGAAGAACAATCAGAGAGTGTTTTTTTAAATACATTTTACAACCTTAAAAATTTTGGTTAAAGACTTTGTTTTCTAGTCTCAGTAGATGAAATATGCAAAATTTTAGTATTTGTTTGCAGTGAATAAAACATTGAATTGGAAATTCTTGCAAAAATCAGATATTTAAAAAGATTTTAACGAAACTTTCAATACTTATTTACAAGTGAAGAAAAATTAATTTAAAATGTGTCATTTTTGGGAAACTATTACATATAATTTTAAAAACCTTTTTTCCATGTCCTCAATCCTATGAAATTCTGAGAAAATCATTTTGCAATAACACAAAGACTTTGTTGAATTAGAAGAGCATTTAACTGTTTTTTATGAATAAGACACTATTGTTTTTAGAAAATATTTTTTTGATAAATGATGAATTAACACCCCAGATTTTTTTTTCATGTATAAATGTGTGGGATTTTGGGAAATATGGGCATTCATAGATGCTTTTATCAGCAGATAAATTCAGTAAATTTAAAATTTATTGGTAATTTGCTAAAATTTCCTAAGATTATTAGGTAGTTAATAAACTAAAAATGTATGTATGTAGTTAATAAACTAAAAACATATTCCCAATCTATTTACCACATAATTGTTACAATTATGTCCTCGCTAAAATGTCCTCTGTCCTGAGAAAATGTAGTATAAAAAGACAATATTGTAAATCTAAAAGTAAGCAATATTTGATTCAAATCAGATTAAATAAACATTTTAAATCAGATAATCATACTCAAATAAGGCAAAATTTTTTAATGAACTGGATTATGTTACATTGACAGATGTGACAATATCTTAAAGAAAAAAAAAGTCATTCTGAGTTAAATACAGTTAGAAAAACAATCATGTATTTTGCTCAAAAGGAAATATTAAATTTAATCTAGGTAACTCCACAGATTTGCTAAAAAATGAGTATACCATGAGGAATAAAATGCCTGAAAATTAATAAAAAAAGTTTCATCATAAAAATGTTTATTATAAAGAGGAAAGGCCAAATGATTTTTTGATTATTAAATTATATTTTTTATCCTTTTTGATTATTATTTTTATTTTACAGATTTGATAATATATAGTGGCAAAAATTCTAGTTACAGCAATTTTATGTTACCAGTGAAAGAAATAGACTGTACACAAAAGTAGCATTAAAAAGAAATTAATGATGTTATTGGCTCATTAATGTCTATGAATTTATAACACAAAACTGGTTAAGACATTTCAACTCTGATAATACCAAAAACTCAAAGACAAATAAGGTCAGTGAGACCTTCTGCACTGGAAGGCGTTGTTTGCAATTGTAAAAAAACAGCCAAGCATAAACACTTGTACATTGTCAAAAAGATTTTTTGTTTTTCAGTAAATTGACAAAATTGATGCCATCATAACCTCAGTCTTGTGAACAGATGTTGTTGAGAAGTTCCTCAGGAATTGACCAATGTCCAAGCTCAATGATGTGTGAACATTTGCAAACAACTGCTAAAAAACCTCAAAATACAATTCAACACCAAAACAGGTAACTGATGATTGAAATTTCAAAAAGTGTTGCACTAGAGCATGTTCCAGATCATCATGCTGTGAATGCTGACCTTCATGCTCAACAACGGCAATGAATAGATGATGCTTGAAAGCATATTTGACAATAGTCAATGGAAAATACTAACTACTACAGAATGACAATGCCTCATCATTATTTTTCCTGTGACAACCTTGAAATCCTGGAAGTATAACATTATTTTATAGAGTATTGACCTCATGTCATCAGATTACTACAATTTTTTCCGTGCCATGCCTCATTTCCTGCAAATAATAGAGGTTCAACATAGGATGAGGTTGAGAATGAGATAAGGGAATTTTGATTCTAAACTAGTCAAATGGTAGTAAGTGTGGAAATCAGCTATTGGCACAATGATAGCAATAGACTATACAATATTTTGGGGTATATTTTGATGAATAAATAATTTGTTGTATGTCAATTCGTTTTAACTGTTACAGCTTGAAATAAGATTTTGACTTAATCTACAACAAATTCACTGTTTTCCTGCCTCTCAAAAAGGATAGTAACAAATAAGTCTCTTAAGAAAGAGGGAGTTCAAACAAATGTGATGTATAAGAAGCAATTAAAATATATTCACATGATAATGTCATATTACTATTATATTGCCAGCATAGAATTTTAAGAAATAGATGAGTTAAATAAGAAGAGTGAAGCTAGAAAAAAGTCGCTTTAAAGCCAGTGATTTTAAAATGTTAATGTGAGAAGAGCAAAGTAAGATATGGTGAGTGTTCTATTTATTTCTTTCCTATAATTTTCAGATTAAAGTTGATTTTTTTTTATTAAAACATTCCATCAGAACTTTGAACCTTTTAAAGAAAAAACATGTTAAGCTTGAACAAATAAATTTCATCATTTTGAAAAGTACACAGAGCTCTTTTGCAGTCAAAATGAAATATTTCATATTTCAAACCATTTCTTAGCATGGTGTATATATAAAGGTTGTATAATGTAAAGAAATCATTGTTGTGATAAAAAGATATAAAGTACAATGAAAAACTTAAACACTTAATAGGAATGATTTTTCTGCCACAAGATAAGACATCACTGAAAAATTCTTTGTCATGATTTATTCCATATTTATATAATGATAATAAAATAAAAAGTTTGAATATTGTCTAATATATGTCATCACCTATAGGTAACAAGTTATGAACTAGACTATTAAAAGTCTACACATTTACTCAGCATAAAAATCAGCATAAAAAAAAATTTTTTTAACAGATATTAATGTTACAATACAGGTGAATGTTTGAAAATGTTGAAAAATGTATAAAACCTGCAAAAATAAAATTAAAAATGAGACTACTGTCAGATTAATTAAGACAAAATTAATAATTTCAGAAGATTCATTAGAATAAATAAAGGAAGGATTTTTGGCCCAATGGTAAACAATAGAAAAATTGGAATCAGCGAGCAAAGTTCAAATTCCAGAAGCAATAGTTTCTATTCATATTGCACTAACATTTCAGACGTTTTAACACTTTTCATTTGAAAATATATTGTTTATAAGAAATCAGACTGACTAGAAAACATTCATGCTTTTATTTCATTCAGCATGAAATAGAATCTAAAATGTCTATACATTGGTTTCTTCCGTTAATTCATTGCTAATGCTGAATGTTCCTCACAAAGTATTTTTATATGGAACAAAAGCAATTTCTACTGACCTGATTCATTAAAATATAGATGCTTTTCTTCCTTCATATCTAAAGAAATACATTGCAAATTAAATAATCAAACAATGCATTCCAAATAAATACACTGAATTGTCCTGATTGCATTTGTATACTGAACATTCCTCAGAAAATATTCTCTATTGTATTTCTGCCTTTATGTTTTCAATGAAAATGCACGTGGATGCAAATTTACATATAGTTTCTGAAAATATGGTTTTCTCTCCAGTCTATTGAATTTTGCAGTATTTTTAAAATAAGGCATTCAGTTTTACAAAAAAAATGTTAAATATCAGACATGATTTCTCAAAAATGTATATTCACAGACAGCACACCAAATATGACATTGTTTGAAAATGCAGCTTGATAAATGTCACAAAATTACAGATTCTCTCCAGCATGTGTCGACATATGTCTCACCAAATGTGACTTCCGCTGAAAATGCAGATGAACAAACTTCACAAGAATATGGTTTCTCTCCAGTGTGAGTACGCATGTGAATGATCAAATGTGATTTCTGTGAAAATGCAGAACCACAAACTTCACAAGAATATGTTTTTTCTCCAGTGTGTGTATGTATATGCTTGAGCAAATCGGATTTCTGTGAAAATGCAGACCCACAAACTTGACAAGGATATGGTTTTTCTCCAGTGTGTTTTGCATATGTCTCACCAAATGTGAAGACGTTGAAAAGGCAAACCTACAAACTTCACAAGAATAGGGTTTCTCTCCAGTGTGAGTGTGCTACTTATGAGCGACCAAACCGGTCTTCTGTGAAAATTCATATCCACAAACTTCACAAGAATAAGGTTTTCTCCAGTGTGAATACGCATATGGACAACCAAACCTGATTTTCCATGAAAATTCAGAGCCACAAACTTCACAAGAATAGGGTTTTTCTCCACTATGTGTTTGCATATGAACAACCAAACTTGGCTTATCCTTGAAAATGCAGATCCACAAACTTCACAGGAATATGGTTTCTCTCCAGTGTGATTACGCATATGAACAACCAAAGCTGCCTTCCTTGAAAATGCAGATTCACAAACATCACAAGAATAGGGTTTCTCTCCAGTGTGTGTATGCATATGAGCAACCAAACGTGACTTTTGGGAAAATGCAGAGCCACAAACTTCACAAAATATGGTTTTCTCCAGTGTGTGTACGCATATGAACAACCAAATGTGATTTCTGTGTAAATGCAAATCCACAAACATCACAAGAATAAGGTTTCTCTCCAGTGTGAGTTCGCATATGAACAACCAAACGTGACTTTGTGAAAATGCAGATCCACAAACTTCACATGAATAGTTTTTCTCTCCAGTGTGAGTTCGCATATGAACAATTAAATGTGATTTCTGTGAAAATGCAGATTCACAAACATCACAAGAATAAGGTTTCTCTCCAGTATGAGTTCGCATATGAACAACCAAATCTGACATCCGTGAAAATGCAGATCCACAAACTTCACATGAAAATGGTTTCTGTCCAGCATGTGTATGCATATGCCTCACTAAATGTGATTTCTGTGAAAATGCAGATCCACAAACATCACATGAATATGGTTTCTCCCCAGTGTGTGTATACATATGACTGCCCAAATCTGATTTCTCTGAAAATGCAGATCCACAAACTTCACAGGGATATGGTTTCTCTCCAGTGTGTGTTCTCATATGTCTAACCAGATGAGAGGTCCGTGAAAATGCAGACCCACAAACTTCACAAGAATAAGGTTTCTCTCCAGTATGAGTACGCATATGAGAGACCAAACCAGTCTTCCGTGAAAATTCATACCCACAAACTTCACAAGAATATGGTTTCTCTCCAGTGTGAATACGCATATGAACAACCAAGGTTGACTTTGTGAAAATGTAGATCCACAAACTTCACAAGAATATTGTTCCTTTCTAATGTCTCTTTCCATCTGGCCTATTTAGTCTTCACAACTGAGGTGAGCAAAAATCTCAAGAATATGGCCTACCTTTTTCTATATATTCATATATAAAAAATGTTTTTTTGTAGAAAATGATTCACCACATATGTTAAATTACATCATTTCTTGCAAATTAAATTTCATTGTCATGCTTTTGAAAATGGAGATCCATAAATTTTACATCAACGTATAAAATACATTTTTATTCTTCATGGAAAGTGAAATGTCTTTTCCTTCATTGAAATTCTCAATAATAACCACCAAAATTTTGTGCAGCCAGAACACCTGTGAACAACAAAAAGCAATAATTATATATTAAATTAGGTACTGAATAATATATAAAAACAGACTATAGAATAATAGATAGATGTAGTTATATCTTAAAGGTTAGTTCATGAGTACAGCAGCAGCAGCCAATGAAGTTCAAACACTTTCAGTGAAACAATATATGTATTTTTTTTAACATCTAAATTAAATCTATTAAATTTCCTGGAAATTCAATGATTGATTTTCAAATGTATTTTAATCTTCAGCGATAGCATTTCCTTTTTGTGTGTGTTTTCCTGTAAAAATCTTATAATTCTCAGATTTCAATGAAACATTCAGAACACATTCACAATTTTTTTTTTTTACATCATGGTAAAACATTTTTTTTTTTTTACATCTCTTACTCAGACACTTGTTTAATTTTATGAAATTTTGATAAATTTATATTTTTTGTTCTGCTTAATGTTTCTATTAGTTATATGCAGAACTCCTTGGATAACTTAATTCAATTCTTTTTTAAAACAGAACCACCAGTTAAATCTGCTGAATCGTATAATACAAAATTTGCAATAAAACTAAGACAATAGGGAAGTTTTTAATTGCTCTTAAGATATATTAAAGACCCTGTTGTCTGAAGGTGAAATGTTTTTTGGTGAACAATGAAATTTTACAAGAACTGTGTTCATTTTTTTTAAATTTAATTAGAATAATTTATGAAGTTTTAAATCTATTAAATTTCTATACTAATTTGTAAAATTCAAGAAGGTGATATTTACTAATTATAAATGGAAGTTTTACAACAATCCAGTATTTTAAAAAGAATTTTGAATTTTTTCTGCTTTATATAAATGTATAAATGTCCCAGGATATGTGTTTTGGTGTAATGGATATCAGCTTGGAATGAAAAATTGTGAGAGTAAATTTAACTTTCTAATTTGAATTTGTTACAATCACTCATATGCAAAGACATTTGTGTAAGGTATGAATCCATATATTCCTCCAGCTATGGGTTAAATAGCTGGACAGACTGGGTTCTATAGCCTTTTCAAATTTGCCCAGTTTACCTCAGAATTGGCAACTTGCTGCAAGTATTAAATGTTCTTTTACAACATACGGATGTCCATACATGACATCATCAGAAAACAAGGGAGGTAAATCTAGTAAAAAAGCCAAAGGATTAAAATTAATTTAAAATCAAATTAAATCACCATGTTTGTACACACAAAAAATTCAAAATATTGCTGTTCAATTAATTGTAGTAAATTTTTCCATTTGTTGTTTTTATATAATAACATATATTGTTTTAATTTAATAACAATATACAATATGTAACATGTAAAAAAATAAAACAAAATTTTAAAAGATGTAAATTATTGTATTTAAAAATTTTTTTAAGAATGAAAATAATTCTTGCAAATATTTATTATTCATCATTAAAATCCAACACATGATTTTTTTTCAAGAATTTCCAAATCAATGTAACTTTCATTGCCAAAAAGACACTAAAATTTGCTATATGCTAATATAATTTCTAGTCGATCTGTTGATGCAAGAAAACAACATTTTAAACAAAAAATTCAAAAATGTTAAAAAAAAGGATTTAAGTAAATATTAAAAATACTTAGGACTTTCCTCTAACAATAAAATATTAAAATTTGAATTTAGCTTTTTTGGTAGGTAGGGGTTTTTTTTTATCATAAAATGCTTTTTTTAGTGTTTTTGGGAATAACTATAAAAAAAAAAAACAAAATGAGATGGTTTCTTTTGTGTGCAAAATATTTTTCTTAGCATTTCTCTGTCATATAACATATTTTTTGTATTGCTCATTCAGTTCACAAGCTAATAAACTTATTTTTTTAGATACTTAAGGTTTAATGATTTTTTAGCTTTCATTGAAAGTTTAAAGGATTAAATTTACTATTTCCAATAAGTAAAAAATTTTGAAGTGTATTTCAAATAGAAATTATATTTTGATTAAAATTGATTTTTTTTTTTAAAATAGCTGATTAGTTCCTTTTTAGACATCTTTCATCACAATGTAATTCTCTTGTATTAAAAAAAAAATCTTCCAAAAATAAAGTATATTTTTCTGAAATATTATTTTGAAGAATATCAGCTGATTTAAAGGATAATTTTTGATTTAAAAAAGAATTATTTACTTTAATTTTAAAATAACACAGTAATGTATTTTTCAAAACAAAACAGTAGCTGGGATTTTAACTGAGATTATCATCTTTCACGTAACAGATGAAGAGATGACAAGTCATGTTTAATGATTATTCTGTTCTAGGAAACTATCTATAAAAACATAGTTGAAGAAAATGACACGAGGACTTTTTTATATTTTTTGTAAAGTAGTCAATAATATTAAAAATGTTGGAAAATATTCTCCTAATTAATTTTATTGAAATTTTGACTTTAAATTTACTAGTCATCCCTTATTTTCTGATAATGCCAAGTATGGTTGACCATACTTTCAAAAAATGGGCATGTTAATATAATAAAAAAAAATTTTAAATTATTTTAAAAAATTTTGTGCAAAAATATTTTAAGCTTTTCAGTTTTTGATTCATTTTATAGTTTTTACTTAATAATAAATATCCCTAAAAAGATGAAATTAATAAAGAATTTAAAATAATATTATAAATTATTATAATTTTTTTTTTTTAAAAAAATAAAAAAATTCTTGTAAAAAATTCATTATTTTTTTAAAAATTTTTTTCTTTAAATAAAGTGTCCTTAATAAATTTTAAATTTATAAAAGAAATTAAAATTTTTTTTTTAAAAAAATAAAATAGTTTTATTGCATTTTTTTTTAATTAAAAAAAAATAAACAAAACAAATTTAATAAGAGTTGAAATTTTTCATCAACATGTCCAAACTGGGCTTCTGCTATTTTGTGATTGATTTTAAAAACTTCAAACTCATTTGAAATAAAAGAATTCAAATAATTTCCTTTTTTTTTTTTTTTTAAAAATATAATTTCTTGGTTAATTTATTTTTAAACACCATCGTTAAATATCTCTTAAAATATTCCCAAATCATCATAATTCTGTGTAAATGTACATGGTGAACTTTAATTAACAATTAAATTATGAAGAAACCTTTTTTCTGTGTAGAATAGCAATGGAGTTATCAACAAGAAAAAATTGTAACTTCCATTTTTGTTTTCCCCCATTCTGCCTGCCATCATGTTCACGATTCACTGCATAGTGCTTCAATGGCATAAAAAAATTCTGACCTATTTACTTCTTTTACAGACTTTCATTGCAGAAAATCACTATGCACTACTGTTAAGAAATGTAAATTTTTTTTTTTTTTGATAAGTGTAGTTTTATTTATAAAAAAAAACAAATTAAATAATACAATAAAATCTTTTTCCATGTTGAATAGCAATGACAAATTAAAAGAACAAATTAAATAATAAGAAAGAAAAACCCTTAAAAAAAAGTTAAATTAGTTTATTGTATTATTTAATTTTTTTGTCCCCTTTTCTACACAGAAAGAAATCTAACCGAACCCCTCTTAACCCTAACGCATAAACATAACACTTCGTAAAGAGCATGATTATGTACAAAATAAAATTACAAAAAAAAAAAAAAAATGCTAGAAACGAAATAAGGGTTTATTGTATTATTTAGTGGTTGTTTTTTTTTTAATTTGTCCGCTTTTAATTTAAAAAAAAAAAGAAGCTTTATTGTATTATTTAATTTGTCCTTTTAATTTGTCATTGCAGAGAAAAGGTTCTATTGCATTAATTCGTTTTTGTTATAAAATCAAAAACTACACCGTAAAAAAAAAAAAAAAAAAAAATTACATTTTCTTTTCGGCCGGAAAATTTTCTGCACCGAAAGTCTGTAAAAGAAAAACAGGACAAAATTTCTGATTCCGCCGACGGAAGTACTACGCAGTGAATCAGTGAACATTATGACAGAAATGGGGGACGAATGACCAACAAGAAGTCCGATTTTTTCTTGTCGATAACTCCAAAACAGTAGATTTCTTCATAATTTAATTGTTAATTCGAGTTCAGCATTTACACCGACACGGAATTATGATTTTGGAAAATTTTAAGGGATATTTAGCTCGGGCGTTAAAAGGCAAATTTACCGTATACATCTCCAGAGCAAAAAAAGTTGGAAAATTCATTTAAAAATTGGCGACAGATAATCTACAAGTCCCGGCGTTTTACTTTATTATGCAAGCAGCAATTTTCAAAATAAATTTGAGTTTTTTATTCAATTATTTTTGTTAAGATGTGGATCAAATTTTTCATATGTTCACATTTGATTAATTTTTTTTACTGAAATTAGGGATTTCTCTTTACTGTAAAAAAAAAAAAAAAAAGACTAACAGTACCTACGAAATTATTTCGAAACTAAAAAAAGTAAACAAAATAGTGATAAAATATTTCCCAAACGTTAAAAAAAAAAAAAAAAAAAAGTAATTTCATTAAATAAATAAGTACTGAAAATTTCGTTTGAATCGGATAATTTCCTGACAAATATTTTGATTTTCGAAACAGTGTGTACTTACTGTGTAGGGATTTTTTTGCTTTTATTTCCAAAAAAAGAAAAAAGAAGCCTCCATTTTGTGGTACCTAATTTGTGTCATCATATGTCTTTATGGTAAAGTTCGGATTAAGAAAATAGCATAAAAACTTTAAAAAAAAAATTTAAAATGAACTTTGTACGTAAAAGTATTTTTAGACAATTGCTTTATTTTTATTTTTGCTATTAAAACCAAAATTAAACCTGCAGAAAAGATATTCAAATCATTCCAATTAATTAAAAATACCTTTCGTTTTTAACAATTTCGTGGTCACTCAGGTTTGTTTGACTAAAAAAAAATGCTATCCTACAAAAAAACTTTAACACTAATTAAATAAGATGTGAGGCGGACTTTAAATTACGATGCATATAAAAATATAAGAACATGCCATGTTTTAAGAATTTTCTTTCCCCGATTAAAAACACCTTATTATTTATATTTCAAAGACTATTCTTCTGTAAATTTCAAAATAATTTATTTTGAAAAAGAAACAAGTAAAAACATCTAATTCTTAGTTTAAATCTGAGTATTCGACGACAAAAAAATTGTTCAATTTTTTAAATTTATAATAATAATAAAGAAATAAAAATACAAAGAATAAAAAATACGATGAAGGGGGAACATTTTTTCTGTAAAAATATTTTCTATAATTTACCTTTCTTTCATTCAATCATGTCGACCTCTATTCTTTTTCAAATTCAGTCCGTTTCTAAACAAGCGACACAATTTTTGTTTCGTTCAATTCATAATATTGAAGTTGAAAGGAATGACAAACTGAACGCAGAAAGAAATGAAAAGGGCAACATGAGAAAATAAAATGTTTCATGTGATAACAATAAACGGACAAATAATTACTAAAAACGGTGCAATAGATCATAGTGTCCCGTGTGTAAAAATCACGTTACCTGCGTTTTCGATGCCAGCTTGAAATCTACCGTCATTTAACATTATCTCCAGCTATAATTTTGCCTTTGACGGTCACATCGGTATATAGCACCACTCCGGAATATTATTTACTTCAATGACATATCATTTTTAACAACCTTACCACTTACGTTTCAACACTTGGCTCTGACGGACCTGTGAAAGCGAATTCATCGGTTGCTTATGTTCAAAAAACTCATCATGCAGACACCGACGCGTCAAGCAACCAACGACACGGAAATTTGACACGCAAAAATTGACTGATCAAAAAGCAGTCGATCGTCATCTTGCGATGCCAACCAATGCCCAACTAATCACAGAAGAGTGGGCACCTCTTCAAGAGAACATGCACAAAGCTGTAAAAACCATCGGACACACAAAAAGATGCCCACAAGACTGGTTCGACCAGAACAATCATAGGATCTCGAAGCGAAACGAAAAGCCAAAATTGAATATGAATCCCACCCATCATCTCAACAATTTGGAAAGCCAAATTCTATCCTGAAAGCAACTGATATCATTACCAAGACTCAAGACATTCGAGATGTCAAGGACACTTCTCTATCCTTTTCAATCGTCATTCTACTGCAGTGTCATATTTCTTCAGACGCGTCCCACAGCACCCAGTGCGACTATGGATGTCTGCTAACCCTACATATCATTATTTTGAAGCTGCGCTTAAGTTTATCCAATGCTTTAAAGCCCCGGAGACTGATACTCCCACCCCGGAACTGATCAAGCATAACAGATTACCTGTCATAACAAGAATCTTCCTCATTCTCTCATGGATCCGGGAAAAGCATGAAAATTCATCAGATCTGAAGGATGCGAATATCGTCACCGTCTTCAAGAAAGGAGATAGAAGCGTTTGTGGAAAATACCATGGAATCTCTCTCCTTTTCATCACAGGAAAGATTCTCACCAGGATCCTTTTCAATCGCCTCCTGACCTTGTCAGAGGACATCCTCCTTGAAAGTCAATGTGGTTTCAGAGCCAATAGAAGAACCATCGATAGAATTTTCTCTGGGAAACAAATGCAGGAAAATGCAGAGAGCAGCAAAAAAAAACAAAAAAACCCGGGAATGATTTCCTACGACCTTGAAAGCACATTTGTTAGTGTTCTAAGACTAGTAGCAGGTCTTCAGGATGCCCCGAGAAATTCACTTCGCTCACCCGAGGTCTACACCAAGGGAATGATGGGATGACCAACATCAAACCGACCTTTCGGATTCCTTTTGTAGAGGACCGTTGGGTGGCGATGTTGAGTAGAAGTAGAAGAAGACATGTGAGTAGAAATTTCCTGCTTGAGGGTCCAACTACATGAGAAAGCTGGACTTTAATTAAGTCCAAAGAAGGCAAAGAAAAACAAACACAAGACCGATAAATATATGTAAACAGATATATGTATTAATAACAAGAAAGGTTACAAGTTACATGGACAGTTACATGGACAGGGTGCGTGTGGTAAATATGTGTGTGTGTTGTGTTGTGGTGAGTGTTCGTATGTACGTGTATTGTTCTTAGCGTGTTCCCAGCATTTGGGAAACGCTGTATCTGTGAGCGTTCACATCTGCGAAGTGGTACGGCTGAAAGCCTGAGGGAAAAAGAGATTTACCTCAAGGTGGCGGCCCAAAGGCTTTAGGGAAAAAGAGATTTACCTCAAGGTGGCGGCCCAAAGGCCTGAGGGGAAAAAGAGGAAGAGGCGAAGGGTCAGCGAGTATTTATAGCCAGGAAAGAGAGACCCCTGGTGAAAGGGTTAAGGAGCTAACTCCGACACTTTTCCATCATAGGAGTCTTGAAACAAGGGTGCATACTTGCTCCTATCTTTTTCTCCGTCTACTTAGCGGCAATGCTTCAGAAGATTCTAGACAGCCTTAGAATCAGCCTTCGATACCGAACCAATGGTGCTCTCTTCAACATAGCCCCCTTCCGGTACAGTAAACGCACGAGTCACAGAGCTCTAATACGCCGGTGACATCTGTACCCTGGCCCATGAACTTGAAGACCTCCAGAACTCAGCGGACAACTTCTTCAGAGCGTACATCAACATCAACGTGGCTAAGACCAAGGTCCTACTTCAACCACGACCAGGACATCAAACCACCACTTAGAGAGTGTTGGGATTCGTCTACCCATGTGTTCATTTTTCCTTGAGTGTAGGGAATCCAAACATTAAAAACCCATCTTTTAAATGAAACATAAAAAAAGCTTATTTTCTGAAGGAAAAGTAGAAGTCACTTGAAATAACTTTTATTCTTTTGTAGAATCAGATTCCTACATTGTTTTAAATCCAAAAATTGTGTAAGTTAAACACATAGAGGCTCCCAGTCACGTATAACAACTGATGCACTAATTGGTTAAAAATATCAATTAGGTGTCGACACCTATGTCCGAATGTACCGCTCCAAACTTTGACCTCGAGTTGACGCCACAAAATATAAACATGTTCTCGTTCTCGCTTTCCCACGTGACCAAGAGAACAAATAAAAACGAAACTTCGACGCGACTTGGTCAGTGGGCACTTAAAATAGCGACATTGAGGCATTGCAGAAGGCGCTTGATCGGTACGAGAAGGTGACAGGGGCCAAAGATAAACCGCGACAAGTCGTCCGGCTTGCGGTTAGGTGCCTGAAGGGTCGCTCTTCCGGGCCGCTTCTGGTTGGACGGACGGTCCTGTCCGCATTCTAGGAGTGTGGTTTGGGCCCGACCTCCAGCTGGAGAAGAATTGGTCTGAAACGAATAAAGGTCGATTCCGCCGGTCAGACTTGGAAACGACGGAGGTTGTCCGTGAAGGGCAGGGCGGAGGTGTGTACTACATACATTTTCCCCTGATTCTTTATCGATTGTCCGTACTTCCTCTCTGTAAGACCCACAGGAAGGCGCTCGAGCGATTTATCCTCCATTTTATGGAGGGGGACGCGGTAATCAGGTCGACAGACGAGTCTGCACTAAACGTCCGTGTCATGGGGGGGCTGGGAATGCCGCACCTGCTGCAAAACATCCGTGCCTCTAGGTTGGCTTTTACGCCGCGCATTGACTGGAGAGATCCGATTCTGGAGGGGATTGTTAGGGACGCCTTTGGCCTTACCATCAGTCCCCCATCTCGCGGGTTGAGCGCGGTCGTAAACCAGGATCAATCGGTTTTCCTTCGCGAGTGTCGGTCGGCCTTGAGGGCCGTTCCCCGGTCCAGTGACCTTTCTCGGCCTGGAAGGTCTTCTATCGTGAATTAGTGGAGGGCCCGCGAAGGATTCCCTACGAGATACGGCGCTCGGCTTGTCGGAGGAGGAGTATCGCTCCTACTGGTCTTGGGCGCCAGCGGCGGATTACCTCAGTAACCCTGAGTTTTCGCTTAGCTGGCGATTGGCTCGGAATCGGCTGCCTCTCAACGACAAGGTTTTCATATGGGGCTTGGCGGATTTGCCAGACTGTGAACGTGTGTGGCCTTTGGTTTAGAAGAAACGGCTGCGCACGCCTTCTACCATTGCCCCCAGGTCCGCCCCTTATGGGACCATGTCGGCGAGCTGACGGCTCGTCTCGCTCCCGAACAGCTTGTGTTCATTGATCGCGCATACGCGTGTGACAATGTGTCGCCCCCGTATTCCGGGATGAAACGGATGGTGTTTCTGACGCTGCGAATGGCTCGAATGGTGATTTGGACGACGCGAAAGGAGGAAGTCTTGCGAGGCAACCGTCTTTCTCATCAGGATCTGATCCGATTCTTTGAGCATCAGCTCAAGATGAAGATTAGAACTGATAGAAAACGATTGCATTCGACAGTCTTTAGCGAAAGGTGGGTAAAAAGAGGCGAGCTTGGTTCGTGTGAACGGGGCTAGCCTTGATTTTTCTTTTAGGTCAACCTATTGCACATCGGGGGTGGTTTCCTGTGGAACCCTCCCCTTGGTTGGGTTAGACAAGCTTCAGTGTACCTAGTTAATGTGAGTAAATGTTGTTCCTGGCCTGCATCCCGGCTGCTCTTTGGTTATGGTCCAAGTCGAGATTCCCAAACTCCCCAGTTTGTTTTGGCCCCCTTTTCATCTCGACTGGGTCAGATTTATATTTTCCCATTCCAGCATAATATTTTATCCTTTTCCCACTCCCTTAGCGAGAGCGCCTCTTGATTTGTCCCTGGGCAGAATACAGCGGCCCTCTGTTTTTTTTTAGGGTTGGACGTTCCCTACTAACATTTGTTATATTTAGTTTGCATTTTTGTTTATTTTAAGTTTATTATTGGGTTCATCCCCTCCCCTCTCATTTATCATTATTAGAATTTTAGGTATATTTTATATCTTCATCAAATTTTTATGGCATGGGGGCGCGATTTTGCAGGTCCCCTTGAGAGGATGTGGTATTATGGTGGATGAAGGATTGAATGGTGATGGATGAGTTCTTTGGTGAATGAGTAAATTGTAATGTATGAATGGGTCGTGAATCTGATTAGCTAGGTATAAGATAGTTAGTGTTGACCAGCCTCTACCCCCTCCCTTTTTTGGCCTTTGTGCCACAATTTGTACTTTTTGTACGAATAAATATCGTGGGCACTTAAAATATAGAACTAACTCACTTGACTTCAGTGGAGATCAATTCAACAACAAAGGAGACGAACCAAATTCTTCAACGCGACAACAAACCTTGTCTAAAATTCTAATGCTTATAACGTTAATTACTAAAATTAACATAAATCCAGCTTTACAAAAAAAAAAAAAAAAAAGGAACTGTTTGAAAAAATATTTTTATTCCACAACAAGCATCTCCGGTAAAAGAGCGACAACTCTGTAAAAAATTTTTGAGTCAAGAACAATACTTTTTTTCTATTTAATAACAAAAAAAAAACAAAAAACAACTGTTTAATTTTCCTATAACAACAAGTGTTTGCGAGTTTTGAGTCGCCACCATCAACGCTGCCTCTTAACGTAACTGCTTCTCTCATCGAAGTTGCCGCTCCCAGACTTGACTGGTCACCTCGGCTGTCCAGCTTCAGCATGATAACACCTAGTCTCCTGAATCTTAACGTTCACATCCTCTGCATCGGCAAGTGGGTTATTTGTGGGTTTCGATTTGGGCCTTGTTAGAATTAGCCCACTATAAGCGATGAATGAATGAGTAAATAAAACACGATAAATCACATCTTAAGAACAATCAAGCCTGAAGTATAACAATAATAATTTATATAAACATTAATAAGTGATGTGGTATTGTACAAAAACAGTAGTAATGTCTATAGATGGCAAAAGGTTGGTATTTAAGTAAGATTATTTTTTGTGTTACATTTCAATAAATACAAGAATTTGTAAAAGTACTTATGTGTTTTTGAGGGAGGCTAGTTTCATTTGGTAATATGTCCTGTAAATAAGTGAAAGGAGGTTGAATGTATGAGAGAAGTAAAAGGAGTGAAAATGACGAAAGAGGTGTGAGAAGTGGTAGTGGTTGTTGAAGCCGAGATGCCTTTGATGTATCCGCTCAAAGTTGCAAGTGTTCGTCTCTCTGTGTCTTCTCTGAGTATCTCCTGTTGGAATCTCTCTTTTTTCTTTTAGATAGGGGTCTATTTATATTCTTAGCGAAGTTGAAAGAGGCTCCATTTAAGTTATTGATTATTTCAGGCGCGCTCATTTCTTATTGGTTAACGTATTATTAATATTGCAATTAATCAACTTCAACCGAAAGTTATGCGTGGAGCCTATTGCGAAGTTAAAATGTCTATGAGCACCACAATATTCCGCAACGTGTTCCGCCAAGAATGGCGATCACCAATACAGCAGGTTTCGGAGAACAATTTTAACATACTTTACAAAACATAGTTTGACGTTTTATTTTTGGCTTTAAAAATAAGAAAAGTGATGACGATCACTTCGGTGTAGCACGATTATTTACTCAAATGACATTGATTGACATTATTATTGGAAACCACACTTTTTTGGTAAAAGTCTAGAATCGGAGCTATAAAAAAAACTGAGACCATAATTCATGAGTTAAAGCTTATATTGTTTTAGTATGTTTTTTTGTTTTTTTTTCGAAATATATATCATTCAGGTATTATTATTCTCTTTCGTGCGAATGCTTGTTGATTTCTTGTTCTCTGAGAAAACGCTTTTTAGATGAAGCTCTGATTGCTATTCGCTATTGTTTGAGTATGATGAACTAAAAAGATTCAAATCAACAAATTTTCATAAATTATATTATAATTTATGAAAATAATTTTGTTGATTATATAATTTCGTGATTGTGCCCCAAATCATTTAGAGATCCCATTCAGCGGAACAACCATGATCGCCGTAGAACGTCTTTGGATGTCTGCTTTTCAATCTATCAGGAACAAATTCTGCAAAGTAATCAAATTTTATTAAATTCTTCAGAATTTGTTTCAATTCCTCCAAAGAGCTATTGTTGATGAAGCACAGCACTCGTCGTCCGCAGTTATATTTTCTTTATGCAAGCAGAAACAATGTATCATCCCCATTTTTTGTCTGAACCTCAAGTTGTTTTTTTTTATTTTATTTATTTATTATTCTTCTTACATCCGTACAAAATCTGAAAAAGTAAACTGTAGTCACTTAAAAAACAACAAAACAAAAACAAAAAAACAAAAAAAACACTAACTGTATTGACAAGAAGATTACTTTCATTTTTGCACATATGAATTATGACCTCCGATTCTACACTTTTTACCTCCCCCCCTCCGCAATAAAAGCAAAAAAATCGACACCCCCTGTTTTTAGTAAAATATTTGTCAAAAATCAAAGAATTAATTAATTATGATTATCCGATTCAAACCAAATTTTCAGGACTTATTCGTTAGTGAATCAATACGTTTTTTTTTTGTTTTTTTTTTTAAACTAAAGTTTATTTTATTAAAAAAAAAAACTTGAAATATTTTTATAGAGGTTTGTTACCCCCCCTTACACACACACACAATTTCGATATGGCGTGAGTACTTTTAAATTTTGCGGGTGTGGAGGTCGTCCAAATTTCAGTAAAAGTTAAAAAAAACAGTTATGAAATGTCAAGTGTGAATAAGCGGAAAAATCAGTACCGAAAAAATTCAATAAAAATTCCAACAATATTTTTGTTTGAAAACGCATAACTTAAACTAAACACGATATTTTCTTACAAGTTCGAAAAAAAAAAGAAAAGAAAAAAACATAGATAACAATTGAATAAACATTTATTTTTTAAAAAATGCCTCGCGATTTTTCAGTGCCATTTACTGCAGTGTAGTGTTCATTACATTTGGAGTTTCTTTCAGGGGCCACGACTGATTTTTAATAAAAACAAAGTTTTATCATCAAAATTCAAAATCTTTGTTATTATTTCCGAGAGACTAAATGATTTTTTTTATTGTTATTTTTAAATTATATATTTTTTATCCTGTTTAACAACCAAAATTTTGGTTAAAAAAATCTCTTTTTTTCTTCCGTCAGCTAGATGGAGGGCAAAGATGATGAGTAAGAAGAGCTTTTTCTTTTTTTTTAGCGTTGAAAAACATTAATTTAGAAATCCTTGTAAGACTCAGGTAATTATCGAATTTTAAGGACTTCTTCACAAATGGATGAAATTCTTTTTAGAAGTATTTTTATTTTTTTTTTTTTTTTTTACATCTGTTTCAAGAAATTAAATTTTGTGCCGTTTAAAAAAATTTTGTGCCGTTAGTTTAAAAAAAAAAAAAAAAAAAAAGAAGCAGAACTCTGGAAAATTTTAATCATGAATTTCTTTTTGTAAAAGACCAAGAGGACCCCAGTTTCTGAAAATCTCTGAATCGTAAAATTAAAAAAATGCAATAAAACTGAGACATTAATTACAAAAGGCTTTACTTACTTTTATGAATAAGATATAGACACTATATTGTCTTACGAATTTTTTTTTCGATGAATAATGAATTTATTCAAAAATTTTACCATTTAAAAAAAAATTAATTATAATAATTTATAAAGTTTTAAATCTTTTAAGATTCTTTCTTACTTTGCAGAGGCAAGTCAAACAATTCATTGACCACCAATATTTTTAAAAGAATTTTGAATTTTTTTTGTTTGTATAAATGTGCCGATTTTTGTAAATAAGGATGTCCATACATGACATTGCTAGAAAATAAGAAAGATAACTGTAGTAAATTTAATGCCAGAACATCTAAAATTCAATTAAACATTAGATGACAGAATATTTTCCAAAATTTTAAAGATTACTGGGTATTTGAGAATTATATAAAAAAGGTGATTCTGTTATATATATATCAGTAAATTTTACTGATATATCTACTGTAGAAAGAATTAAACTTCCATCTGTCAATAAAGTAATCAACCTGTCAACACCTAAAATAAACAGCTACTGTAGTTTTAAAAATGCATTTCTGCAATATTTTAAACTAAAAGTAAGGAATATTTGTTTCACATTAGATTAATTAAACTTTATATCAAATAATATTCCTCAAATAAAGTTTCAGAAATGTATATTTTAATTTTGAAAGATTTTTTAATAAAGAGAATAAAATTGTGATAAAACATGGCTAAAAATAGCTCTAAAATCAGTAATTTTAAGCAATTTCAAAACAAAAACTCTTTCCAGTCAATTTAAATTAGTTTTGAAATATAGCAAAGTATTTTGCTTATTGGAAATATTCAATTTAAAAAAAGCTTAGCTTGAAATTAAAACTAAAATATTTATTTATGTCATTTCTGGACAAATCTTTATTCTGTCTTATTAAATCATGAAATGGTAGCTGTCTTGAATGGCCACTCTTCTAGATCTTTTTGCATTAATGCAGATGTTACCCCAGAGCTCTATTCTTGGACCTACGTCATTCCTAAATTTTCATAAATGACCTTACTGGTGTCATCAGTTCTCAGTTTGGTATTTATGCTGATGACCCCCACCTGTCTTAATAGTAAGAATAATCAGCTCAAATTTGCAGCTAAATAAAAAAAAAATAACCTACAATCTGTTGTTAAATGGGACAAAGAATGGCTTGTTAAATTTAACACTTCCAAAATGAAACTACTCTCTTTTAATCATCTGAGATAACCCTTTATTACCTTCCATTAGTATGTCTGATGCCAACCACCAGGAGAGCGGCTCATTGCACCTTCTTGGACCAATATTGTCCACTGATATGAAGTGGAAAGAGCATATTGAATCACTTGCTATGACTGCAGCTAGGAAAGTTGGTTCACTGTGTCAAGCAAAACAATTTTTTTTGTCAGAATCTATCTCATATGTAGATACTCCTGGTACTCCAGCTATATAATTGGAGATTCTTGATAAAATCCAAAGAAGAATCTGCAGTGTTATTGGTCCTGACCTGGCATTTCAGCTTCAGTCATTTTCCCACAGCCATAACATAGTTTCCCTGTACCTTTTCTATATAATACTTTCATGGTAATTGTTCTGATGAACTTTCTTCTATGGTACCTAAACTTTATGAATTTAAGTGAAGTACTAGAGTGGCAGCCAGGTCTCATCATTTTACTGTATGTTCTTTGCCAGCAGTTTTTTTTTTATCCCATTTCTCACTTGTAGAATTCTCTTCCAGCTTATTGCTTCCCTGTCGACTTTGATCTTCAAAAATGTAAATACAGTGTCAATCATTATTTTCTGTTTTCTTAATTGTTGTTCTTTTATTGTCTTCTTGCCTTAATAGTATTTTTTTTATTCTCTAACACTCAGTAAACCCTTGCATCTTAGTGGTTTTATTGCCTTTCTTGGGGTGAAAAAAAAAGTTCAAGAAAGATTTTTCATTTTTAAAAATTAATTTTAAATCTTAGTTTATCACGTTTCTGTGGCAGTACTAAGTTTCTTTTATTAAATAAAGATGTTTGAAAATTTAAAAAATGTTAAGTTTAATACCATTTTCCACTCTGGAAATTTTTTAAAAGAATTTTATTTGTTTTCTCTTAAGTAATAGATTACTTTTGGTATGAATGTACAAGAAAACAATTCTGATATCTTGTATTGACTGACTTTTTCTTTTTATGTGCCATGTCCTTTCAAGACATAGGCGATCATGGCTCTCTCCACTTCCCTCTATCCCTTGCTGCTCTCAAGAAGTTCCTTCCCTCTGCTTCCTCCCCCAGACTACGTTCTGTCATCCACCTGCTCAAGCTTGTCAGGTATGCCACGAGCTGCTTTCCCTTGTCTCTCTTTCCCTTTATTTGACCCGTGAGTATCAGATTCTCCAAGTCCTCCTTCCTCATTATGTGTCCCAGAAACTTCAGCTGCCTCTTTCTGATTTTAAGTATAAGCCTTCTCCTTGTTCGTAACCTCTCTAAGGCCTCATTGTTGCTCACATGCTCAGTTCATATCCTTAGCATCCTTCTGTAGAACCACATCTCTGTCACCTTGAGTCTCTTCTTCATCTTTGAGGAAATCGTCCAACATTTGCTGCCATAAAGATGAACAGATGTCACGTAACAGTTCAGTATTCTTTTCTTTGTTACCAAAGAAATCCTCCTGTCTTGCAGTACTCTGCCCAGCTTTTGAAATGTGTCCTTGGTCATCCCAGTCTACGGATCTCAGTGTCACACTTACTGTCCTCTGCCAAGACTCTTCCCAGAAATTTAAACTTCTGTATCTGCTTGATTCCAGTGTTCCCGACCTGCAAATCACATTTCAGGCTCTTCCTCTTACTAATAATAAACATGCATGCATAGGAGTATTATGATATTAATCTAATTTCATATCTCCCGTTCAGTCAGTATAAAAACTAAAGTTATTTATTTAATAAAAACGCATAGAATAAAAAAAAAAATTTACTAGTGGTACATAAAAAAGAAATTGGAAAAAAGAAAATTTAACTTTAAAGAAATAAATTCTTGATTATCGCACTGCTGGTCTTGCATACATATTCAGCTTTTACAGTGTAACCCGGATATAAGAAACCCGGATATAAGAGAGATTTTCTCTGGTCCCAAATTAGAGCCTGTGTTAATGTATATAAAATAGACCAAACCCGGATATAAGAGAAACCCGGATATAAGAGACTTCTTCTCTGGTCCCGACAACTCTCTTATATCCGGGTTACACTGTATTTTGTCCCCACGCCTTTTCGAACAAGAATAAAATGATTGTATTTTTACTTTGTTGTTTGACTTCACAGACTAGCATGGATAAATAAGACGTTATTTTCATTGTTTTAAGTAAAAGACAAGCATTACTTTTAGAAAATACAGTTAATTGATCCTTAAATTTACTAAGAGACTTTGAAGTACATTTTTAGGACAAATATTGGATTCTAAACAGAATATCAAATTTGTTGTTTATATTTTTATATACAATGGCGGCTTTATGAGTGACTAAAAAAAGTACTAATATTTTAAAATTGCCTCATTTATTTTATTTATTTATACAGAGAAAGTAATTTTTCATATATATTAGTTTTAGACCATTATCTTTCAAATAGAACAGTAAGTTTAAAGAAGGCTTATAAAATGTGTTTTTTTTATTTTTTAGAAAGTCCATGGCAGTATCTAGTTTTAAAAATAAGAAACTAATCATTAAAAAAAGAATATTCTCCAGTCTTTAAATTTGTTTTTAATCATATTTTTAGGTTTGGTTTATTTTTCTGCCACTAACACTGATGATGAGTTTGCCAATGTAAAAATGAATTTCTGATTTTAAACATCTTTTTAAAATAATATGGGTCTTTTTTAAATCCATCTGTTTACAAAATAGGCTAATTTAATCCGTACTTAATCAAATCTTTTGATTAAATATATCTTACCTTTGATGTAATGAAACCAGCATTTTTAAACAAGTGCTTTCTGTTTTGTTTTTTAAGAACTTGGATTAAAGATAAAGTGATTTTTATATTAACTTCACCTTTTCACTTGTTAATTATTGATACACTTCTCATTATTTCCTAAATTCACCAGTGAAAATATGGAAGGAAAATAAATGTCAAATTTAAAAATCAAACAATTTATTTTTCTGATTATGTTACCTGTTAGCAACTAAGCACCATGAGTTAGTTTAAGAACATTTTTCCCTTCTGACCACCTATAGATTTATTAGAAATTAAAAAAAAAAAAGTGAACAAATTTATTCTGCAATAAAGTATTCAAGGGTGACAATTTGAAATTATATCTTAGATTGTCTTCTGTAATGTGTATTTGACAGTATTCAATACAGCATGGTATAGGCAATACCAAAGTAGTTGCCATAGCAATCAACAAGGAAGTAGTGGGAACAAAGAAAACAATGGAAGTAACAGCAGAAGTAATCACCTGCTTCTACTCTATCTTGCTATTAAGATACAGTAGGTTTTCTTTTTCTTTTGCTACATCTAAAGTGCTTTTGTAATGTATTGTTACTCTGCTTTTAACATAACATATAAATGAGAGGCATATGCTTTCTTTTATTTTGCTTCAGATGGTGGATCTGAACTCAGAAATTATCAACTTGAAGAACTACAAATACACTTTAGAAATAAAGCAAGTCTGAATGCACACAAAGTGAATATTATTCTCTGAACTAAATCAGTGAGTTTTTTAGAGGAATATTTTGAGTGATAGGTACATACATTTTTATTTTGGTTCACACTGTAGATCCTAACTCACTAATATTATTGTACAATTTTTTATTTTGTATTTCCAACTTGAAGAATTATCAATTGAATTCGTTTATAAAGTATAATTAAAGTGAATAATAATTTCTGTTTGGAATGATTGTTTGGTGATTAACAGACAAGTGAGAGAAGCAAACTGTTATTGAGTTTGCTAAATATCATTTTCAGGTTAGAGATCCTGATCACAATTTCAACTTAAGGGCTTGGCTGATACTTGTGGCTAATTTGCAAAAGCTAAATGAGGGTAAAATGAACTGAATGCAGGAAATGAAATATGTGCTAAAAATTACCTATGTCTTCTGGATTCTGTTAATGCTACTGAAGTGAATCTGGCTGATCAAAATCATCTACTATACAATTTACTGCATGTCATGGTCATATTCTGAGACCTTTCAAAATTCATTAGAAATAGTTCAATCTCCTAGAAAGCCTGATTTTTTTCAGAAATTTCTATGCAATCCAGATCTTTTTCTTGGTAAGACATCCGCAGACAGAACTGATATCATAGCAAGAATGTTTAACATCAAACTAAAGGCACTATTTGATGACCTCAGCAAACTCTCTCTCCTTGAAGCAGTTAAAGGATACTGTGCAATGTGCATTTTCCTCATTGTTACAGATTGAATGCATGTACAAGAACACTGAATCTATACTAAACTGATTGTGCATTCCTGACAGTTTTTTTTATTAAAGGGCACAAAATTGGTCATTTCCTTAACCAAAGGAATAACATCTTTGAGAAACTTCATAAAGGTCAACAGGGAGTGTGTGATGTCCTAGTAAATACAAAGTTTTCTTTAATAAAGCACAGAGCATGTGGCTACAGTGTGAGAGGACACCTTGCTATGGGTCATTCCAGTTAAATGTACAACACCTCTCATCTTTTTTTCATCCTTTACTTATAGTTGTAATCCATGATACAACAATAACATAACACATTAGTAAAATGAAGGAAGCAACACATTATGTAATGGTAAAGTATAAACCAATTCTTAAATGAAACTGTAAAATCTTTATTAAAGAGTGTATCAGTCATGCAGAACTGCAAAAACAGACAATAGTTCCAAACAGACACTTGCAAATTGATTTGTTTTTACAGGTTATTAACATTTGCAAGTTATTTAAAGACAGAAAACATTTTTAGAATGTAAGAATGTTTTGGTGAAAATAATTATTTACTGATACAAGTGCTACAAATTAACCCATAGCTGGGTTGGAGAAGTGGGTCCATACCTTTGCCAAGCGTATTTGTGTGTAAATGAATGTAATGTACCTGTATGGAAATGGAACCTGGTTCTCTGATTTCCAATTCTGATCTGTTATTCATTACACCACCTGCACATCCAAGTTGACAGCACCTGGTATTCACAAGCAGTCACCCATCAGGGTACTGACCAGGTTCAACATATTTAATTTCAGTGATCATATGGTCATAAGTTGACACATGCAAGAGTTAAAAGTAAAAATGTAGCTACTGATATGTTGAGATTGTGCACCTAGTGAGTTTTGCTGATATGACAATTTATCTGAAACCAATTTTCCTAAGACATTAGCAACCAATTATGAGCCATGACCATCAAATCAAATGAGAAAAGGGATAGTGATCAGATACATTATAAGTGTCACGAAGAGTTTGATCTTAGCTGTCCTTCACCCAAGAAACAGGTAAGGATGACTGACATGATAGTCACTGGGACGGTGGTGAAAGAAAATACAGAAAACAAAATAGAAGAGGTGCCAACTACTATTCACTTTGAGGATGGCCACTTGAGGGTTTTTTTTGGGGGGGTATTATTCAGCAGTAAATAAAATAATCACAGATAATAAGCAAAACATTTTTTATTTAATAGCTGAACATTCTGGTTTCATAAAAGCAACTCTACAAAAACTAAATTAAGTCATTTAAATTAATCATGTAATTTTTTTCTTCAAGTTATACAAAGGTAAATCTATTTAAAATTTCTAAACTTCCTCAATGAAAGTAACAGGTTCTCCTGTTGCATCACTATTTAATAATTATTGAGTTTTAGTTGCAGCTAGTCCTATTATAAAATACTTTTAAATAGTGGGAAACATTTTGTCTCACAACTGATTTTTGATAAATGGCTACTTGTCTTAGTTCTGAGCATTTAACAAATTTATTTTTTATTTTTTTCCCGCTCAAAATGTCTTTTCACAATTTTTCATTTTGCTATTATTTTCTTGTATTTTGATTAAAATTAATTCTGAACAAGCTTCAGTCATCTAATTATTATATTTTTAACTATATGGACAATCAAAAAATAAGTCCTTTTTTTCCTTATCTAAACTTTATTTTCAACTGTGTCAAAAGTATTGAAAAAAGCTTTATTTATATGATTATTATCATATACAACAGCAATTGCCTACATATTTAATTGGATGATGAAATTAAGAATACTTTTCACTTTATTTTTTTGTACAAAAATGTTCAATTCAGTTTGGCACTTGGAATCATCATTATAAGAAATTTTGGTCCACTATAAAAACATTTTATCGTGATACAAAGAACAGTTTTTTTTCTAATTTCTCAGAATTATTAATTGACAAAATTTGTACTTTTGCAGTAAGGAGTTCATATTAACAAATTGAATAGAAAAATTACTGCACAAAATGACAAAATGAAACTAGAAGTTAAGGAAAGACATTTAATTAATAATAAGTATAAAGGTCATCAGATGATTACTTTCTAATTCTTAATGTTGCCATCTTCTTTGGACATTGATTTTATTTTTCAAAGGCTGAGAGGTCTACAGACTTGTTCATTTGTTATGAAATGATCACATTTAAATATTCACATTGATAACATTGTGAACTTTCAAGAGAATGTCATTGTATATTTAAGAGAGAAATATTTTAACAGAAGTTTGACCAACAATTTAACTTGTGAATTTACGAATAGAATAATCACACAAAGGTTGGTAATGAACGATAATACTTAGGACAAGAACAACACATATAAGATTCACCAGCAGTGTGTAGAAGTAGTCGTCAACTGCTTGAAGTGAGTCAAGTGAATTCCACAATGAATCTCCAACTGCAGACCAACATACAGTATTTACTACTGTATTTATATGAATGAAGATATAACCATTATCATCTGCAGTTATGCTACAACATAAAGTGAGAATCATCCTTTTGTCATTAAAAATTTTCATATAGACATCTTTAAAAAATTCTGTTATTTTCACCTAATAAATATAAGAAGATTTAATGACTATGACATTTCATCAATCTCCCAAACTGTCATTGTCACTAATGTCAATCTAACAAATTTTATTTAATTTTTTCAATAAAAAAAATAATTGAAATATCAGGTTTATAAAAAAAAAAAGTTGTGAAAAAAGGATGTTTTTTTACTCTTCAATTTTCAAAATGATGAATAAATCCAGTTTCATATGTTTGAGATTTACTAAAATTCTAAAAATAGCTTTTTAAAAAACACTAAAAAATTTTTGAAGTTTTTTAAAAAATAACAGAAGCTGTCATAAAATTAAAAATCCTTTTGATTTTTTTTTATCATTTATATTGATTTATTAAACATTGCAGAAAAATTATATCAAAAATTGACAAATACATTTTTTTTTAAAAAAAAAAACATTTGAAACTTTTGTTGTTTCAAAAAATAAGATTTGATAAACAATGAAACAAATATTAATAATATTTTCAAAAATATCTTAAATAAAATAAATGATAGTGTGAATTGAGCCATCGATTGAAAGTGAGAAAATTTTCTGCAATGTCCTTAGATACAAACCCAAATACTCAACAAAGAAAGAATTGGTGAACAACTTCATATGTAAACTTTTATGTAATTTCATGTTACACATTTTGTTGATTATGGAATGAATGGAGACAATATTTTACAAAGAGTTGCATGCATTCAGTTCTTTTTTTTTTCACAAAAAAAACATAATTTATTCTTAATAGTGTCCATCAATAATTTTAAATAAAACTTTAAATTGCATTTATAATTAAATAATGTCTGGCAATATTTTAATACATTTTTATTTTATGATATATATATATAATATTTTTATTATCATATAATATGGAGAGGTCCTGTTTGTTTGGTTTGTTGATATAAAAACTCCTTGTCCTTATAATATAAAAATAAATATAAAAATATTATAAAAAAAATGAATAAAAATTCATATTTTTAAATAACAACTTGATTTTAAATGATTTAAAAAAAAAATAAATTGAAAGACTAATTAGATCAAAAATTTATGTTAATAAAACAGATAATTTTTATTTTTCATACTAATTATGTTTTAAAAAAAAAATTTTTAACCAAAACTTCAAAAGTTTTCTGAAATGGATAAAAAAAAAAAATTTTACTTCAATTTTCCTTTAGTCAAAAAAATAATAAAAAAAAAAACTTAAAAGTTTGGGGCATTTTTTCTTTATAGAAAGCAAAGTTTTTTTTTGAATTATCAGAAGAATTTTACAAAAAAAAATTTTTAAAAATAACAATTTATATTAAAAACTATTGATTATATAATTTTAAAAGATGTTATATTTTTAAATTTAAAAAACTTTCTTTTATAGATTGTTTTATTTTTGAAAAAAGTATAGTTTTTAAAAATTTTAATTTTTTTAGCATCTGACTAGAAAATATCATTTCATGATGGAATGTTATGGTCAGATATGTAATGTTTAAATGTTATTTTTGCCATGTTTTAAGCCAAAAGCAAACATTGCATTTCCAAAATCCAGTTCATCAATCATTAAATTTACTAATTTACTTTGAAACATATCTGAGACAAATATAGGATTTATTAAAATATTTAAATTTTTTTAACATTTTTTTTAGTTTTAAACCTTATTCATTTTGATTAATCAGTTTCTATTTAAAAAATGAAAAAATATATGAAATGAAATACACAGTTTTTGATGTTTTATATTTTATGTTGCACTTTCAATACAGTTTTCTTTTTAATAAATTTTTTTTTTCTTCTAAAAAAAATTTTACATTCTTTAATTTTAAAAATAAGCATTGGTTCAATGAATTAAAAATACAGTAATTGGATTTCAATTAAAAAAATTTTCACTGGAAAAACTGAAAATGTTTGAGCATTAAAATAAAATCAAGATTATAAAATAAATATGATATTATGTTTAAAAAATATTGTAATTTAAAAATCCTTTAAAAATTTTATAGATCAATCGTTAAAAAATATAAATAGATTAATTTTGAAAAAAATATTTAAGGATCAAAAATCATTAAAAACCTTTTATTTTTTTCCATTCGTTAAAAAAAATCAAAATTAATAGATCAAATTTAAAAAATGATGTCAATAATGATAATCCAAGAAATTCAAACAGAAATTAAATTTTGTGCAATTAAAACCAAAATTAACATATAAAAATCAAAAAACATTCAAGTCAATCTATCTTTTTTTTTATGAATATATGCCCATTTGATATTAAATCAAAATGGTTAAAAATCAAAAAAATGGATGACTTTATTAAAAGCATTGTCCTATTCCCACGTTGTGTTTGACTTAGATCTGAAAAAGGCTGAAAGGATGAAAGAGTTGACATTTAATCATTGATTTAGTTTGGTCCAGTCAGAATAAAAAATTACAAAAAAAAAAAAAAATAAATAAGAAAACATTTATATAAAATTTCATGTACAGAGCTAATGGTGACAATTATCAAAAACCTGGTTCAGGAAATATATTCTTCATGCAAAGTTGATAGTCTATTTAATGCTTTGAATATTTTGTGACACTTTGGAAATCGTGATTAAGTTAATTGTTATGTTAATGGAACACAATCAAATTGGAAAATTTCTTTTCATGTGATCAGATATTAAAAATTTAAATTCTTTTTGTTCTTGTCCAAATCTCAAACATTCCTATTTTATTTTATTTTCTTCCTTCTTTTTTTATCTTGGATTATTTTTCAAAACTGGCAAAATTTTTGACAGAGCTTGGGGTTTATTTAAATCTTTTATAAATTTCATTAAAGTTGTCCTTTGATTCATCTGAATCAGCAGAAAATTGGTTACATGTCAAATTTTTTCAAGGGGTGAAATTTTATTCCTTTTAAAGTTATTTAAATTTTAAAGAATATCATTTTGAGTTATTTTCTTTCAAAGAAAATATTGATCTCAAAGAATGTTCTAATATTCCAAAAAAATTTTATATTCCACCTAAAAACACTTTGAAATTAATCCCGTTGAATAAACTGGATTTTTTAGAATGCATAGATGAACAGGCATACATTTTCCAATTATTAAATTGTTATATTTAACATTTGAAAATTTTCATCATTGGAATTTAATGATCCATTTTCACAATTTTCTCAATCAAAATTCATCAATTGTATTCAGAATGACACCCTTTTTCTTTTAAAAACATTTTGGCTCTTATCTAAAGAAATTTTGTTTCCAGTGAAGAAATCATGGGAAAATACTTCTTTTTTCCACAATCCAAAGGACAAAATTTCAATGGATTAAGAAACAATTTGCAGAATTTTTTAATATATTATTCGACTGATTTTTTTCTTACCGGAAAATGGTACTTAATTTTAAAAACAATAATTTCAATAAAACATTACTCAAAAAATTCCCAATGGTTCATAAATTATCTAGATGGATGGAATTTTTTTTGGTGTTTTGTTCAAAATTAATAATTGCCATTTTAACATGATCAATTCATCTGAACTCCTGACTTGAATTGATATTATATGTCTTTAATTTTTGGTCAAGAAAATAATGATCAATCCATGTTTAAAAAATTTGAATCAAAAAAGTTAAATCTTTAAAAATGGATTTTGTTGGAAAATCAGATGTTTTTGCATTCCTTTTGTTTATCCTAATTTGAAAAAAAAAAAAATTTTAACAAAAAAAAATTGAACCTCATCTAAAAAAAAATTGAAAAAAAAATCCCATTCTTTAAAAATTTTTCATCATCTTAAGTTTGTCACAAAATTTCAGTATTAAAATAAATTTTTAAATTTAACTCTTCCAGCATTTTATTTTTTTCAAACTCATTCAGTCATTTGACTAAAAAAGTTCATCCTATGGAAAAAAAAAAAGCTAAATTAAAAGATGTTACAAATAAAATTCATTTTTTAAAAGGAAAAAAAATATTTCTTGAAGCTTTTATTTTACATTTAATTTCAAGCTAATATATTAAATTTAATATTTCCAATAAGCAAAATACTTTTACTGTATTTCAAAATAGTAATTTAAATTGAACAAAAAGTTTTTTTTTTTTTTTTTATTTTTTTAAAGCAAAATAAAATAGCTAAATTAATTGCTCTTTTTTTAGTTTTCTTTCATCACAAATGTAATTTCTTTATTAAAAAAATCTTTCAAAAATAAAATATACTTTTTCTGAAATTTTATTTGAGGAATATTATAATTTAAAGTATAATTAATCTAATTTGAAAAAATATTTATTTTAAGTTTAAAATATCACAGAAATGAATTTTTAAAAACAGTAGCTTTTTATTTAATTTAATTTATGTTTCATGGGTTTGACAGATTGATATTTATCTAATGTTGTTCTATAGGAGATTTACTCATTAAAAAGTAATTGAATTAATGTGAGTGCCTTTTATATATAATTTTTATGTACTCAGTAACCTGAAAATTTTAAGAAAATATTCTCCAGAATCTAATGTTTTAATGATTTTTAAATAAATTTGTCTGTTAATTTACTATAGTTATCACACTTAATTTCTGGTAACGTTGTGTATGGTCAACTGTATAGAAAATTGGCACATTTATACAAAGAAAAAAATTCAAAATTCTTTTAAAATTACTGGTTTGTGATGATTTGTACTAACCTTTTCAATTTATGATTAGGAAATATAGTTTTCACTAAATAATATCATCTAAACGGAACAAATTAAAACTGAATTTTAAAAGATTAAAAACTTTTAAACTTAAGTTATTTTAATTAAATTTAAAAAAATGAGAACAAATCTTACAAAAATTCCTTATTTATCAAAATTTTTTTTTTTCTTAAATAGTGCCCTTAATATATCTTCTATCTAAAAACAATTAAAAGCTTTTCTAATTAAATAATATCTTAGTTTGATTTGGAAAAAAAATGTATTTATGCACACTCAAAAACACTGTGAAATTCTTTTTTTTAAATACATGTGCATTGCAGATTGTAACAAGCTTTCAAATTTATGATCTGTAAAGATAGATCTACTTAATAATAGCATTCCCTAAATTGCACAGATTGAAACTTAATTTTAAAATATTTAACAATTTTATCACATTTTGTATTTAAAATTGAAAAAGAAAAGAAAGCAATTCTTGTAAAAATTCATTTTTCATTGGAAAAATATTTTGGCTTCAGACAATATTGTCATTTTTATTCATAAAAGCCGTTAAAAGCATTTTTAATTAAATAATGCCTTAGTTTTATTGGGTTAAAGTTTTGTATGTTACAATTCAGAGCTAATTTTTCCGTAACTATGCGATTCCATTTAAAAAAAGAAAAAAAAAATCAATGATTTACATTCTTCAAAGTCTTCTGCTTTTAACTAATATAATCAATAAAAGTTACGCCATCTTTTTTTTAGTTTTCAAAACCTTTTTACTCTCTTAATCAAATATTGTCTAAATTACGATTTTTGTGTAAGTTGTGTCAAAAATCAATGAAAAGTGTTGTTATTTTTTTCAACTTTTGATTTTTTTTATAGTAAATGTTTTTCTTTTTAAATGAAAAAAAATGTGGAACCAAACATTGCCATAATCTTTGTGTCAAACTTTCTGAAGTTCTTAAATGTCTTTTTTTTTATGAAAAAATTCATCAACCCCCTACTTCAAGGTATTTTTCTTTTGAGTGTTGAGTCAGTCTGCATTTCCAGTAGTTCCATCTGTAGATTTTCTTCTGCCTGAGCAACATCAAAAAGTGAATGGTGCTGAGAATATTGCAAACTGATTTTCAAGATGAAAAATCACAAAATCTTTGCTGAAATTCCTTTCAAAGCAATTCCAGGTAATTGTCGTACTTAGCAAAGATAAATACAGACTCAGTATTGGCAGTTTTTTCAACTCCTTTTCATAGGAAAATGAATCAAGTTTTATGTGACAACTGGGACTTCAATATCTTTTAATTTTGCAATGAAACACTTGATATCATCATATAACTGAGTGATGAATCTTATTTTACCTTGTAATTTCAAATTAAGGTCTTAATTGGGTAGTAATATCCACTGAAAAGCTAGATCTTGGAACCAGATTTCATTTTTCAATTCATTTCATCTTTTTTTGACATTTTCATGCAATAAAAAAAATCTTTTCAGTACCTTGTGACATGAAAGCGCCAAACTTCTGTGTAGAAGGGGATGTTTGTGAACTGATTATTCATGTCTTCCAATAATTGGCTAAACTGATGGTGATGCAGAGCACGACCTCTGATATAGTTCACAGTTTTTATGACAAAACTCAACATATGATCTAATTTTAAAATCTTAGAACTTAAGTTCTGTTGATGAATTATACAGTGAAAATGCTTGAATGTTGAATCTGGATATATGTTTTCTATTTTTGTACCTAATTTGGCAGCAACACCATTATGTCTCCCAACCATATTGGCAGCACCATCAGTAGATAACCACACAAGTTTACTCAAATCAAGGCCATACTCATGGAAAAGCTATTCAACTTTCTCAAAAATGTTCTGGATTATTGTAGTATCATGCATTGGGACCAGTTCAATTAGTTTTTCATAAATTTCAAATTCATTGTCACAAGCCCTTATGAAAATGGTGAGCTCTGCTATTTAAGCTATGTCAACAGTCTCATCCAGAACCATAGAGAAATATTCAAAACTTGATGATAGTCTTCAACTGTCAACTCAAATCACCTGCCATTTCATCAATCCGTTCAGCAACAGTGTTCCTGTTTAATGAAATGTCTTGAAATAAGTGTGACTTCTCTAGATATACAATTTCAGCTGTTTTTACAAAACATCACTTTATGAAATCTCCTTCACTGTAAGATTTTCCACTGATAGCGATCATTTTGCAGAGTTCAAAGCTTGCAGTAACAGAAATAATGTTGCCTTTCCGAATTTTTGTAAAGCAACTCTGTTGCTGTATTAACCTAACCTTGAATTCCTTCACTTTTGAAACACGCATATCTCCTTCATATTTATCATAAGATCGATGGTTTGTTTCATAATGTCTTTTCACATTATATACTTTCGGCATTGCAATGCAGTGATTGCAAATCAAACAGTTTATCTTTCCATTAACAGTGCTACAAAAATACTGTAATTCCCACTTTTCTTAAAACACACATCCTTCTTCAGATAATTCTCTCTTTTTACGAGATGGAGCAGAATCCGACATTTTTAAGGTAAGATATTACAAAATTATGAATGTTTTCACTTTACATTTGTTCTTATTTAGTTGTCAAGGATGATCACATGATTAAGCAGAAGTTAAAAATACTCACTGACATTTGAAAACAAAAAACCACTGAGATAGAATAAACAATCTAATTAAAACAATTGAAAAATAAATCTGTTTTTAATAATTTGCGTTACCAACATAGACAAAATTTTCGATATACCACAGCTATAGAAACCTTTGTGAGGTCCACCAAGATACATTTAAAGGGCTGCAGTTTGACACCACCCAGTTTGACCACAAAGTGACTCTAATAAACCTGTTCATAACATGAGGATTATCATTTTTGAATTAATATAAAAAAAAACAACAGCTCATCAAAACAGCCGATTACGACAACGGATTACAGAATGAATTTGAAAGAAGGAGAAACCCATTTTCAGTTTTATAGATTTTTTCTGTGGAAAAGGGACAAAAACTATATTTAGGTGCAATAGCATAAAAAAAAAAAAGATTATAAGCAGAGCTCTGTAAAAATTGTTTATGATATATAAAAAAAAATTTGAGAAAAATATTTAAATGGGTATGTTTCAGGGAATCCCATTTTTAAATGTTAATCATGACATTAACACGATCTTTCCCAGAAACTGTAACTAAGGTTTGCTTAGTATAGTTGCAGTATAATCCCCAGGTTGGCTCTGTGGGTGTTGAATAAACACAAATGGCCTGAGTAAATCTTCAAATAGGGGATTAATAATAATAATAATGAATAATAATAATCGAAATAATAACCAGCTATACATACATAGATAGATAGATATTCTATTCTCCTATCGTAAGAGATCTTGTCCTCACTCTTGAGGTATGTACCTAGTTCTTTTTATTGGGAGATCTGAGTCTGAACTGATCTTCATTCTGATCTTCCGAATCCATGTCAGATTTGTGCATACTATCCTCCATAGTTTCTTTCCTACTGTGTGTTTGCTTTTGCCATCATAGGCACTCATTCTTTCCTCCCTCTCAAGTTTCTTCTCACTTTTTACTTCTCAACTTCTTCATCATCACGTTAATCATCTAAGTTTTATTTGATCAGAATGAGCCAATAAATTCTGTCCATTTGTTGCTATAACAGCTGTATTATGTCCCTTTCGTACAATAAAGTTCGCTTTCTCGGGACTTGATTCTCTGTCTTTTTTTGTACCATGTTTTCTCATTTGTCAAATAGGATATTGTTATATAGAATATCGAATTTGTCTTCTCATCAATGCAGAGGGACTTTACACTCTACTTGCATGTGGAATAGTTCCATAACTCAGTAATAGTCTCGGTAGGTAGTTATTTATGCTGTCTCTGGATGGAGAAAATGCCTTCAATCCCATTTTCATTGCCTACACTATTCTCTCTGCAATTCTATTCAATTGCGGGTGTTATGGTGGTGTTTTATAAGAGAAGCATCTAATTTGTTTTAACCATGAACACAAAGTTTCATCACAAAATTCTGGTGTGTTGTCAGAGACTAACATTTCTGACTCCCCACTTCTGGGAAATATTTGTAATATTTGCTTTATTGTGGCTTCTTTCCTATCCTGAACCCTAACAACCTCAGGTCACCCAGAGAATGAGTCAACCAAAATTAAAAAATAGTCCTATGCCTTTAACATGCGCATGATCCATATGTACATGGCTCTTTTTTCTTTAGGCAAGTAGTGTATCTTGGTTTGCCAAAAGTCTTTTATTTCCATAGATTTTTGTACATGTTTTTTCTACATCATAAGAATACCCAAGCCACCATGCCTCTAATTTTAATCATCTCTGTGTTGCTATTATTTCATAATGAACATTCACCTTTTATCATGTCTTTTCTTAATCTTTCTGGTAGTATTAAAATATCTCCATTGAATATAAGACTCTTCCCTATAGTTAACCTGTGCCTTTCTCTTTATAGGGTCTTTCTACCCTAGAACCATCTGCCCATTTGTCTCTTTTTATTCTATATGCAATTTTGCTTAATACCAGATCCTGTAAGATTTCAAATGCAATATGATTGGAGTAATACATCAGTTTCAGTCCATATTTTATCTTCTGAATTGTTTGATCTTTCTAATCATTCATTGTCGAATTTTAGTCTTGATAGAGGAATAGTGTTTCTTTTCACATATTCGATGTTGAAGTCAAAGGCCATGAGCTTTATACTGCATCTTAAAATTATAGATATGGCATTAGGTAACTCTTTTCTCGGGTAAAAAATAAACACTAAAGGTTTATGATCAGATTTCAACGTAAATTTTTTGCTTAATAAAAATTAGTGAGCTCTGTGTTCCTTATGATAGCTAATGTTTCTTTTTCAGTGCTTGAATAATTAGCTTTGTCTGATGTTAATCTTCTAGGTACATTATAGGGTGACCTTCTTGAGACAAAAATACAGCATGCTCACTTGCCTCTGTAGTTAAAGTCACTTCCTTTAAGATCAAATGTTCTTTCTTTAAATTTTCTAATGCTATATTCTGCCACTGAGTCCGCTTAATTTTGATATTCTTTTTACGTAACTCCACAAAGTGATTCTGTTAATTTACTATATTTTAACAAATAAAAATTGGATAACCCTAAAAAGATTCCAATTCTTTTTTATTTGTGGGTGTAGATATCTCCGATATCTTCTTTATCAAATTTGAGTCTGGTGAAATTCCATCTTTAGAAATCTGTCACAATCTAATACACATTTATGGCTTCTTTAGGGGCATCCCAGCATTGTTTTTAATTTGTTTAAAACATAATCCATTTTTGTTTTAACTATTCTTTACTGGAATCACTGATGCATATATCATCTTGATAAATGATTATATTCTTAACATCACCAGTTAGTACATTTTCAATTGCTCTCTGAAAAATAGCACTTGCTGTTTTTACACCCTAAAGTATACAATTCCATCTTATCAGAGAATTAATCATAGAAACATCTTTATATTTTTTTATCAAGTTTTATCTGGTCATAGGCAGATTTGAGACCAATTTTGACAAAGTTTTAATTCCTGACTATGTATGAATAGCAGTTTCAATGTTAGGAACAGGGAATGAATCAGCATATTTAGTGATTTACGTCTATTTTTCAATCTGTACATATTCTTAAATCTCCATCCAGTTTTCATAAAACAGTGGATGAGACCCAATTTCTACCACCAGGGGGGAACATGTTCTAAAATTCCTTGCTCTGCCATTATTCTTAGCTGTGTAGCTACTAAAGGTAGAATGTGAATCTGCAGTTTGCAAGATTTAAAGTAAGAGGGGTGACTATATTCTTTTAATTGAAACTTGCTTTGTACATTTTAACATTTCTGTGTCATTTCTTTCTGACTTCACACTGTTGATTAATTTTGTTGTATCAATTTTTAAGACATCTATTCTTGCATTTCACTATTGTAAGGGAAATAATTTTGAAGCAGTTGCTGGTCTCAAAAAGATCCCTCAAAACAACCTAATATTTTGATGAAAGGGCCATCAAACTTAGTTTCAGAAAACTTCTCTTTAATTTGTGTTTGCCTATTCGTTCCCAGAAATTTATTGGGATTAAAGTAACATCACTCCCAGTGTCATCTTGCATAAGAAAAGTTATACCATTTAATTTAATTTTTTCAGTGCTACTCAAGTATGTGATTTACCTTCCAAGTACTATCTTCCAGAATAATACATCACTAAAGTATGTGATCTGCAAGTTGAGAAAATTCTCTACATTAAAATATACATTAAAAATAGATATATACAGAATAAAACAAAAAGGACCCGTCTTTATTTAATATACTAATATTCTAAACAAATAAAACCATATGATAAAAAAAAAAATAACAGAAGGAAATTATTATTTTAACTATCAGGGAAGGGAATAATAATTTTTAAAAATAGGTCTAGTTTATATAAAATAAAAAAAAATTAAAAAATTTTTAAAAATCGGTCTGGTTTATAAAATCTACCAGAAGCCTTTATTCACTGTGTGTTACTGAAGTAAAGTTGCACGTGTAGATAATTTTCTTTAAGGTCGATCACATATTTAAGAAGAATCATGCATGTAGATCCACATACTTAAATAGCACCGTTTTTCTCTGGCACTTTTCTTTCTAGGTCTTTGTGTCACATATACAGATTGATATAATTCCTGAGGAGGTTTCAAATTTTCACCCTATTTTCTTTTCATATCTGCAAATGGAGTGAAAATGATCTTTCTTTTCACAATTCTAGCCTATTTGTCCAAAAGCTGGACATTTTTACTTGTCCTGTTCATGCTCCTTATTGTAGTACTTGCATCACATAAGGCAGTTCAATATACTTGCATGCTTTGGCATTGCACTTAGATGTATTGAATTAATTAATTCTAATTGTTGCAGAAACTATGCATTTTATTCAATTTGATTTGTCCTAAAATTTTGTGTTTAGATGAAGCATCAAACATACCTTCTATTAATCTCAACTGTATTAAGTCATTTTCTATCGTCATTTCTCCCATGCCAAGTTTTTCAAAGCCACAAAATCTGGAGGACTCTTGTAACTTGTGTATATTATTGTATTATTGCTTGGCTCTTGTTTGCTTGCAAGGAACTTTATCCTCTCTGTGATAATCCAGTATGTTTTTTGTTTGGTCACAATTTTTTTTTATAATGTTCAATATTTCTGAAAACATTAGATCCTCTAATTTTTGGGGATATGTCATGATGGAAATCTTTCGAATGGCCTCACAGCCTGCTGAAGCCAAAGAGATCTGTAATCACATTACACCCTCCTGCAACTTTGTTATACTTTAATTTCTTGGCCCTCATCTGAACCTGAAAAACAACAAATCCACATTTCTACAAAATCTGGTTTGCCCAAAAGTGTTAGAGATCCTCTAGACAATTCTATGTTGCTGGGTTGTATTCCTGTCTGTAATGTAGTAGTAATTGTCTCCCCATGTCAACTGGTTTATTTGTAGTTATTTGACTTTATATAAAATAGGGTAATAAGTCCATTTTGCATATCTCACTACAGTAAGCATAAACCCTTTTTACCTTAGGTGAGGTTTATTTTCGACAGTGTCAAATGTATTGAAAAAAGCTTGATTTATATGATTATCATATCCAACTGCAATTGCATGCACATTTGGTTGGCCAAATTAACAATACTTTTCACTTTTTGGCATAAAATTTCTCAATCCAGTTTGATATTTGGAATCATCTTTATCAGAAATTTTGGTCCACCATAAAAACATTTTATCATGATACCCTGAACAGTTTTTGCTAATTTCTCAAAATTATTAAATGGCAAAATTTGTACTTTTGCAGTAAAGAGCTCACATTAAAAATTATCAAATAGAATCCAAGAAAGTACTGCACAAGATGACAAAATGAATCTTGAGGTGAAAAAAAGAGATGAATTAATAAGTATAAATGTCATGAGATGATTTCTAATTTTTAATGTTGCCATCATCTTGACTTTATTTTTCAAAGGCCGAGAGGTCTACAGACCTATTCATTTGTTATGAAATGATCACATTTAAATATTTACATTGATAACATTGTTAACTTTAACAAAAGTCATTGTATATTTAAAAGAGAGAAAAATAAATATTTTAACAGAAATATGACCAACAATATGCACTTATGAATTTACTGAATAGGAAATTCAAACCTGTGTTGTATGTGTGGTGGCCTGTCATTATTGTGTACACTAGGGCCTCTTAAGCTGAGGTGCATGGATTTCAGAGTTTTAAGGGGGGGGTCTGTGAGGATCAGATAAAAATTAACATTTATATTCTCCATACAGCCTTTATCCCAATCAGTGGTCTACCATTGAAAGAAATAAAAGAAAATGCATCCTGCCACCACTTTAAAGACAATGCACTCACCTGCTACTTATACTGTTGGGTCCATGTTTACCATTTAAATCTGTATCATCATTCTTTGCACAATCGCCATCATTTGCCACTCCGTAAGAGTAAGTGATAATTCTCATTTTCCATGGTTTATCATGGTTTGACTATCTTCTCATAAAACCTGAAAAATGCCACAAGTGAATATCAATGGGGAATTTCATATGATGTATCAAACTTGACTTCTCTGTAAAGCAAGCATCAGATGTTGCAGAAAAACATAGCTTCTAAGTGCTATTCAATATGTGTGCATTTATGGTGTTTCAAACATGGGTGTTGTAAAAAGGAAGAACCACACATTTCTCAAGAATATGGTTTCTCTCCAGTATGTATTTGCTTATGCTTTTTCAGATTTGATTGATCTGAAAAGGAAGAAGGACACTCATTTTTTTTTAATCATTTCACCCCAAGCAAGGCAATAAACCCACTAGGATGCAAAGGGTTACTGAATGTTAGAGAATATGAGAAAATCTACTGTTAAGGAGAGAAGACAATAAAAAAAATACAATAATTAAGACAGAAGATAACGACTGACATTGCAATTACATTTTTGAAACTCAAAGTTTAATGGCAAGCAAGAAGCCAGAAGAGAGTTCCACAAGCGAGATGTGATAGAAGAAACGGTTAATATAGAACTGACAGTTACAAATTGTAAAACGATGGGATTTTGCTACCAATCTAGTATTGGACTTAAATTTATAAAGTCTAGGTACCATAGTAGAAAGTTAATCAGAACATGAAAGTATTTATAGAAAAGGTACAGGGAAGCTGTTATGGCACTGGGAAATAGATTGAAGCTGAGAAGCCATGTCAGCACCAATAACATTGCAGATTCGTCTTTGGAATTCATCAGAAATCTCCAAATATATAGCAGGAGCACCAGAACAGATGTGAAAGCAATATTCAAAGCATGAATGAATGGTAGGACTTATAAATACATAAGATAGATTTCTTCACAAGAATATGGTTTCCCTCCAATATGTATTCATTCACTTATGCAGATTCAAATATGCCTTACGTGAAAAAGAAGAAACACAGACTTCATGTGAATATAGTTTCTGTATGTATCCGCTTATGCATCTTCAAATGTACCTTCTGCAAAAGTGAAGAGCCAAAAACTTCATAAGAATATGGTTTCATGTGAGAATGTATTCAGAAATGCTTATTCAACAGAGATTTTCTTGAAAAAGAAAAGCCACAGATTTCACATAGGCATGGTTTTTCTCTAGTATGTTTATATTTATGCCGCATAAAATTCGATTTTTGTGAAAAGGACAGACCACATTCCTTGCAAAGATATGGTTTCTCTCCAGTATGTGTTTGAATGTGCTGCCTCAAAGTTAACTACACTGAAAAGGAAGAACCATAAACATCACAAACATATGTATTTGTATATGTTTCTTCAAACATGACTTGGCCAAAAAGGAGGAGCCACACATTTTCCAGGCATATGGTTTCTCGCCAGTACATCGTAGCTTATGTGCATGTAAACTTGATTGTTGTGAAAAAGAAGAGCTACAGATTTTACAAGAATATGGTTTTTCTCCAGTACGCATTCACTTATGGCATTTCAAAGTTAAAAGTTGTGCATAGCAAGATCCACCAATGTCTCAAGAATATGGTTTCTCTCCAGTATGTGTTCGCTTATGCTGTTCCAAACTTGACTTCAGTGAAAAGGAAGAACTACAAATTTCACAGGAATTTGACTTTTCTCCAGTATGTGTTCGCATATGCAGTTTCAAACTTGATTGTTGTGAAAAGGAAGCACCACAGACTTTACAAGAATATAGTTTTTAATTAGTATGCGTTCGCTTATGCTCTTTCAAAAATGCTAACTGTGAAAAGGAAGAGGTACACTCTTCACAAGAATAAGGTTTCTCACCAGTATGTGTTCTGAAATGCTTCTTCAATACAAATTTCCTGGAAAAGGAAGAACCACACACTTGACAAGAATATGGTCTCTCACCAGTATGTATTCTTTGATGCACTATCAAATGTGACAACTGTGCAAACGAAGAGCCACAAATTTCACAAGAATAAGGTTTCTCTCCTGTATGTGTATGGAAATGCTCTTTCAATACAGATTTCTTTGAAAAGGAAGAGCTACACACTTCACAAGAAAATGGTTTCTCTCCAGTATGTATCCGCTTATGCTGTTTCAAACCAGACTGTTGTGCATAGGAAGAGCCACAGACATTGCAAGAATAAGGCTTCTCTCCAGTATGTGTTCGTATATGCCGTGTCAGAAATGATTGATATGAAGAATTTTACACATTTCACAGAAATACTGTTTCTCTCTAGTATTTGATTGCACTTGCATCATCAAATATAACTTGTTTGAAAAGGAGGAGTAACCAACTTCACAAGTATACCATTTTCCATTAATGCAGGTTTTTAGATGTTTTTCTAAAACTGAGCCATTGGAAAATTTATATCCACAGTTTTTCAACCTATGTTCTGCTGCATTGTTTTTTTTATATTTTCTGTATTTCAAGTCAGAGAATAATGATCCATTTGTATATGCCAAACGATCATAAGTCTGTGACACCGGAGGATATATAAAAAAAAAAAAAAAGGGGAGAGAGAGAAAGCTAAAATTACTTATAAAACATAGAATTTCAGTAAATTAATTATATTACCATTTTTTATATTTTTATTGACTCATGTGGATCTCAATTTCTGTACACAGTTTTTATGCTATAAACCATGTTCTTAAAAAATCAATCTCCTTTAGACAGTTGCTGATATGTTAGGGAAGATACCTTAGTTTAAGAAAAATTGCAGATCTCACTTCTATATTGCATCAAATCCATTATTATGCCAGATACAGTTACTGCTTCTTGTAGTGATATTTTAAATTCACAATTTTATATATATATATATATATATATATATATATATATAACGTCATCCACAGACAGACTGTTTCGCTGTTTCACAGCTCATCAGTGTGGCTAGACATCCAGTTGCCTCTAGCTAGGATCAAAACCCGACTGAATTGGTGTCAGTCAGAGATTATACCACTAAGCCGTTGGCGCACAGCAGGGATGAAGGTGGATTTTAGCGTATTTATTTTTAGAAACATGCCCAGTGACTGACAGCGACTCAATTCGCTTTCTGCGAAGAGTCTTGCTATATATTAGCTATAATAGTCACTGTTTACAAACCCACACCTCCTCCCCAGAGAGCTCAACTGAAATTAATTTTTCAGGAGCCAATATATATATATATATATATATATATATATAGATAGATAGATAGATAGATAGATAAACCTAGTGAGCCAGACAAACCTACCCAGGTTTCACCTAAGTGCAATATGACAATAAATATTGTTGTAAAAAAAATAGTACTTTCCTCTTATCTAAAATTCTTTGGAGAGAAAGAGTCACTGTGATTGTTCTGCAATCAGTGTAATCATGAAATAATGTCATTATTTCAATAAGATAGAGCATTTTGGTACAGATCTTAATAAGATTTGTGGATTTGTTTACATAGTCAATCTGACATTATTGGCCACCTAATGATAAAAAAAAGATTGGGTCAAAAAGGTTTTCCAGAAGAACAAAGATTTTAATATTTTAATTCTGTAATAAATTTTTCATGCTAAAGTATGTACCACCAAAATGATAGATGATTTTTTTTTCAAAATGAAAGCAAAAAAATGTTACCCTCTGTTGTAAAAGATTTGCTAAAAAGCAAGAAAATATCTGATTTAAATAAAAATTTTCAGTACTTATTTTTTAATGAACGGACTGCATACTGAAGAGGGTATTAGAAAATTTTATGGAAATATTTTTTTTATGAGGTTAGCTTCATCTGCCACATTTTTTTTATATCGCCTTTGTATTTTTAATTCAGGGATGTAGGTGTTTATATGTAACATTATTATGAAAAGGTCATGTGTTCTAAGAGTTGTCCTCTTTGTACAGAGAAATTCAATTGTCTCCAATTTGTTATTCATTGCTTATGTTTCAACAGCTTTTGAACATCATACCTTCAGTGTTAAAACTTTAAAATTTAAAGTTTTACTTTTTTAATTTCTATTTCACAAAATATTTTTATTTTATGTATTTATTGTAGTGTGGTTCATAAACTGAGTTACTCTATCATAGTATTTCATCTCAGTTATTAAATTTAAAAATTAATCTAAGAAAATTTTATAGTATTTTAAATTTTATTATTTTTTCATAAAGATTCTTCAAATGTAACTAAAAGTCAATCAAACATAATTGCGAAAATATGAAACAAGAAAAAAAAAGACCCGTCATTAAGAAATGCTTGCATAGTGTATACTAAGTAATATTTGTTTCAAATCAGATTAATTTAACTTTAAATTTGCTAATTTTATTCAAATAACATGTCAAAAATATATATTTCATTTTTGGAAAAATTTTTAAACCGATAATTAAATTTTATTTTAAAACTTTTTAAAATGTAAGAAATAGTCGCCAGTAAACTTCTTTTGAAATCAACCAAATATTTGACATTCCAATTTATATAATTTGGGTACCTCCATGAGATTGCTAAAAAAAGAGCATAGCATGATGAAAAAAATGCCAAACTTGACAAAAACAAAATTTTATGATCTAAATAAATGAAGAGGAAAGACCAACGTTTTTTTAATTATTTTAAAAAAATTTTCCTTCTTTTTAGAACATTCTAAATTTTGATTAAAAAAACCTTGTTTCTCTTTCTATCACCGGAATTAGTAAAATAACATATACAATTTTTAGCACTTTTTTTTTTTTTGTATGACACACATTAATTTGGAAAATCTTGCAAAAATAAAAATAATTGCCAAATGTTAATGAAACTTTCAGAAACTATTCACAGATGATGGAAATTATTATAAATATGTTTTTTTATTAAAGTAATGGCAGAAATATTTTTTATATTTATTAACCTCCACCCAACTAATTTTATGAACTCTAGAAATTCAGTTGCATTCAGTTTAGTGATTATATTAGTTAAAAGCACAAGGCTTTGAGGAAAGCAAATTATTTATTTTTTTTAATTGGACCCCCTCTACCTGAAAATCAGCCCTAAATTGTGACATACAAAATTCAATAAAACAAAAATATTATTTAATTTCAAATGCTTTTATTTGCTTTTAGTTGTTTTTATGAATATGGACATTATTTACTGAAAGCAAAAGTTTTTTGATGAAAAATGAATTTTTAATACAATTATTTGTTATTTCTTTAAATATTTTAGATTTTTACATTTAAGTTGTTAAATTATAAAATTAGTTGAAAGCTAACATTCACTTTCGTAAATGTCCTTATGAGATAGATCATTTTTAGCACTTTGTAAATTGTATCACTTCGTCCAATCAGAAGACCCGTTGTAATTAAGAAATGTAATTTTGTCTTCATAAAAATCATTAAAATGGCTGTAATTAAAAAGTATGGAAGGTCACAAGCAATAAAACGTCATGTGGCTTGAATGTAAGCATTCTCCGCTGAATGTCCATTTCATTATTGCAAATTCTTCATGTGAAACACATGTTGAGCATTCTGAATTAGCTTTTTTACTAATTAAAAAAATTTGAACACCATCCTAAGCCATTTTCAGCAGCAACATTACTACATTTTTAAAAGTACCATTGATTTCATTTACATATTTCATTGCAATTTCAATTTTGTGAAGTTGTTTTAGTTTTCAGTGAGTCGTCTTATTTTAATTTTATGAAATTTAATCTTACACTCAACAGTCTTATTTTTATTTCTTTATAATATATTTTCCATAATGCATCATATATGTAAAGGTGAAAGCTAAGTACAAAAAAAAAAAAAAATAGAGCACTGAAAGTTTTCCTTAAAAATAACGAGGTAAATAATTTGTTCCCTTAAATCTAAATAATTTCTCTTTTCTCCTTCCGTAGAATAAATTAGCCTCACGTAAGCTATCAATACATGATAAAAATGTCTTTCATCACTTGTCAAGTGACCCAAAATGTTATGACCTCTTTGTTTTATTTTCAAACTACATCTTTTCGGAGCAGGAACTAAGTTAAGCTTGTTTCAAAATATTTTAAACATAATTTCTGATTTCTTAAAAATGAATTTTCTTTAAAAAAAAAAATAACAATTTTTATTTTTTTGTTTCAAAGGTTCTACACTTCAGAATAATTTATTTTGAAAAAGACTAGACAAGTCTGTAAAAAAGTATAATTCTTAGTTTTTAATATGACTATTCATCGGCAGAAAATGTGACTTACTGCAATATTCATTACTTAACCTATCTATGTATGATAATAAAGAAAATGAAAAATATAACGATGGTCGAAGAAGGAACATTTTTTCTTTCTATTTAGTATTTACCTTTCATACATGTCGACTTCTATTCTTTTTTGTTTTTTACACATTCAGTCCGTTTCTAAGCAATTGGCACATTTTCGTCTTGTTCAATTCATAATAATAATATTGAAGTCGAAGAGAATGACAAACTGAACGCAAAAAGAAAAGAAACGGGCAAAAGTCAAAACAAGAACAAATAAATTATTGCAGATTGCTGAAAACGGTGTAATAGATCATCGCGTCCCTTGCATAAAAATTAAATCTTTCGGCGTCTTCAATACGAAGTTTAAAGCCTGCCGCTCTCCAGCTATAATTTTACTTCGGACGCTTACTGTTTTCGTAAAAACGACTCTAGATTCTAGAGTCGTTCGAGAAATTTATAATGTTATTTGAGTAAATAATATTCTAGAGTCTAGAATATTATTTACTCAAATGGCATTGGCATTATTATCATTACTACAAACTAGAGCAGATACGGTCATACACTGTTGAAAAACAATTTTAAAACACTTTAAAAAAAAACCCTTAATTTGACGTTTTAATTTTGATTTTTTTTTAGTCAGTTTTTTATGAAATTACTTAACTAACAAAAACTCAACTCAGGCGAGTGTTGCATTTAACTTCACCATTCCACTCTTGATAATAAATAATTGACGCACTTCTCAATATTTCCCACATCGACCCGAAATCAGAAAGAAAAAAAAATGTTTGTTTTTTAAATTTGACATTTTTGTTCTTCCATATTTTTACATACGGAAGAACAAGTATGTCAAATTTAAAAAACATTTTTTTTTTTTAGCTATCGGATTATTACATTACAACTAAGTAAGAACCATGAGTTACTTTAAAAAAAAATTCTTTTGAGCAGCTACAAACTTATTGGAAATTAAAAAGTGGACAAATTTATTCTGCAATAAACCATTCAATGGCAACTTATTATGTTCAAATTATGTTTTTAGACTGTCTTCTGTGAATGCTAAATGTGTATTTGACAGCATTCAATAAATAGTGCACGGTACAGTCAATGTCAAGGTTGTCCATGATAGTTTCCATTGCAATAGACAAGGAAGTGGCAGGAACAAAGAAAACAATGGGGTCACAGCAGAAGTAATCAACTGATCCTTTTTGTAATTTATTTTGTCATATATATATATATATATATATATATATATATATATATATATATATATATAAATATATTGTTATATCTGAAGTGGTTTTGTAATGTACTGTTAGCTTGCTTTAAGCATTAAAATAAATGAGAGGTACATACATATTTTATTTTGATCCAGACTGTGGATCTTAACTCAGTAATAAAATTATAGAACTATTTGCATCTCCCACTTGAAGAACTACCAATAAAGTTAATAATGTTTAATTAAAAGTGAATAATAACCCTGCATAAATTGAATGACAACTTCAGTAGAATCAACAGAGTGTATCACAGTTTTAATCCTATCCACAATGTTCTCCCATTGCCATTTAGGAATGATAGTTTTGTGCTTAACATGCAAATGAGAGAAGCAAGTTTGCCAGATATCATTTTCAGGTCAGAGATCCTGATCACAATTTCAACTTAAGTGCCAAGGCAATGTTTGTGGTTAATTTGTAAAAGCTAAATGAGGTTAAGTGGAATGGATGTGGAAAAGGAAATATGTACTAAAAATTACCTGATTTTACTGGGTTCTACTAATACTACCCAAGTGAAGCTGGCAAATCAGAAAGTCATTTACCATCCAACTATTTACTGCTTGTAATGGTGGTATTCTGTAAGTGTTCAAGATTCATTAAAAATTGTCCAATTTCTTGGAAACCCTGATCTTTTTGGGAATGTCTATGCAATCCAAATTGATTAAAAACTCAAGTCACTCTTTCTTGGTAAGACATCAGCAGACAAACCTGATATCAGTGCAAGAGTGTTTAACATCCTAAAGCATCATTTGATGACTTCATCAAACTCACACTCACCCACTCTCTCTGCTTGGAGCAGTTAAAGGATACTGTGCAATGTGCAGTGCATTTTTCACACTGTTACAGTTTGAATGCATGTACAGGAATATTAAATCTGTACTAAATAGAGCATGCATTTCTAACAGTCTTTTATTAAAGAGTAAAAAAAAATTGGTCATTCATTTATTTATTAGATTATTTATTTACACAATTTATTATATTAGTTATTGGAATGGTTTTTAAAACATCAACTAATTTTAAAACATCAACTAATTGCCAATTGATTCAAACTTTCTGAGATAGTAAATAATAAGGATTTCTTTATAGTTTGTTCACATATTTTAAGAATTTAGTAAACATTTATAAATTTATGAATAAAAAAGTTTCTTTATAAATTGGTAAATCTTACTTATTATAAAACGCAGATTGTGTATGTGTGTGTGTGACTGTACGTTTATAGATTGAATCGGATTTCCTACATTTTTCAACCAATTTCAACAAAACTTCACAGGACTACATAAAATTACCTTGCGGTGGTTCTGACAGTGCCAAAAATTGGAAAAACACAATTTTTTTTGCATGAAATCAATTTGAAAACACGATTAAGAGGCATCACGAGAATGAAAGGGAGACAACTCATATCAAGTTATACTTATTATAAAACCCAGGTTGGTTGTGTGTGTGTGTTCGTTTATATATGGGATTGGATTTCCTACATTTTTCAACCAATTTCAACAAAACTTCACTTTTTTTTGGCAGGTAGTGTTTCTTATTGTCTTGCACACTTTTTTCTTTATTTTTACATTCAGAATGCTTTAAAAATTCCATTTACAATACAATTGTTTATAATAAAATTCTATTCAATTGGTAGACTCATAACGATTGAAAACAATGTTTTTGTTTGAGTTTGGGTTTGACCAATTCGTAAAAAAAAACATGTCCGTCAACCTTAAACAATAATCTTTGTCAATTTTATTTTTCAGTCTTTATGATGGTCGATACTTGATCTATCTCTTACTGTTACATCCCCGGGCAATGCCGGGCTCTACTGCTAGTAATAAATATTACATTAGCTCTAACTGTATTAGTTTTTAGAATGTTGTAAATATAAAATTATTCTTGTAAATAAACAGTTTAATAGTGTTTAATATATTTGTTGTCAATTCTTAGTTACAAAAAGAAAATGTATAAATTCACTTTGCTAACTTTAGGCTTTATTACAATTCTCATCATCACTTTAAAGCATTAAACATTGCTAAAGATTGATTAAAAAAGGTAATTAAAAAAGCAGTGTGATGGGAAAAATCATCCTTTTGACACTACGTCTTATTGCAGACATATTTATCCATGTTTACCAACAGTTCTTTTGTTCCTTACAGTTAGGTATTTCCAAATTATTTTTTGTTCTAGTTTTCATACAATAAAATGTCCCAGAGCCACTCAAAGTAAAGGGATCATAAATGAGGTTTTATTATGGACATGCAAATTACAATCATATATAGGTTAGTTAATTGCTGACTCTAGACTTAAAGGCATTAATGTTGTAGTTATAAGAGAAGCATCCTCTTGGGAGTTTGTTCCACAAATTAGTGCTTCTGGGGGAAGATGTCCAAATGGTACTTCCTTCTTATCAATAGAATGAGGCTCTTCAAGAACTACCTTTTAACTCTAGACAGTTTTACATATCAATGCTTCTGCTGGTATTCCATTTGTTCTTTTCTAACATTGGTATTTAAGGAATACTTTATGAAAGCCAGAATGTTCAGCAATTATATAAAAATGCTTTATTTTATCTCTTATTAGTTTATTTAGTGCTTAATAAAAAAAACACTTAAGCGAACATACATTAAGTGTGCTCATTCATTAATTTCTTTTTCTAGGGGTTGAAATAAATACAGCATTTTAATATAGAATTGCTGAATTTTCTCAATAAAATTGTAATAATTATTTAATAATGAATGATTAATGTACACAAGCTGATACATTGAAATCTTGGATTAATTTTCATATCTAATCAATAAAAAATTGGTTTGAGAATTATTCCATAATATTTTTCCTCTGCATAGCTTGAAAAAAACTTATACAGTTTATATAATTTTATCACAGTCAGTTAAGGTAAATTTTATGAAGGTAGAATGTTCAGCTATTAAATAAAAACGTTTTGAATCCAACCTATTCTTATTTATATAGTGAAGAAAACAACAACTTAGCGTGTCGCATGTATTCTACGACAGAAAATGTGGCGATAAAGAAAATTACTTACCAAACAAAAGGGCACATATTCCACATGACATGCGGAAGATGGAATATTTGAATTAAAGAAAAGGTCCATCACATGAGTCGCTATAAAAGTATTTTGATATGCAAATTACTGGACATCCTTTCCCAGCTGTCGGGGAATGGAAAAAATGCTTGGCCGATAAACGCAGTTGGTGTTCTCGAATTGCAAGGAAGAATTTCGGGTATTTTGGCTACCACGTATGTTGGAGAATGAGTTATTTTTCTGACTGGTTGCGTGCATTGTGATTTGTGAGATAGTACCTGCGAATCGAGTTTTTGGCATTTCTTATTTCAATTGTGCTGGATTATCAATGCATATAAAAAGAACAATTTACAAAAGTGTTGTAATTTTTGGCTAATCCTCGTCGCCAAAATGTTGTAAACTAGGGAAGGTTGCTGAATAGAATAATCACACAAATGTTGATAATGAATGATAATACTTAGGACAAGAACAACACATATAAGATTCACCAGTGGTGCATAGAAGAAGTAGTCAACTGCTAGAAGTGAGTCAAATGAATTACATAATGAATCTCCAACTGCAGACCAACATACGGTATTTACTTCTGTATTTATGTGAATGGGGACATACCATTTATCGTCCATAGGTATGCAACAACAAAAAGAAACTCAGCAACAATTTTTATATCAGAGAATTGGAAGTGAGCCATATGCTGATTTCCTTAAGAACTTTATAACTGCGAAGAAATAAAGTGGAGACAAGGTGGAGTAATGGATAGCAGCCCAGATTAAGGAATCAGACTATCATTGCATTCACTTATGTGCTAGTAGCTTGGCAAAGGCATGAATCCATCTTTTCTCCATCAGCTATGGATAAAATAGCAGGACATTGGGCCCTATAGCCTTGGTTGGTAACCAGTCTAGGAGAAAAAAACTCTGAATTCAAACCATCTGCTACCTTGTAGATCTATCTATCTTCCAAGAGAAGGGATGGGGTAATCTCAATATCCCTGGTGCAAAAGGAACCAGCAAGCCTTGATTGTCACTATGAACCACAATTGTGAAATAGAGGCAAGTGGTAACCACAGTAGCATAAAATGCACTAATTGAATAAATGATGAAGAAATCAAACATCACCAAAATAAGAAAGACTTACATTGAAAAAAGACATTTATTGATTTTTAAAATGGTTGTTGTCAGGAGTTGTATATATATACATATATATATTATGAAATGGATTAAGTCCAACAATTATTTTAATATATTTTCTGTTTATACATTATTTTTATAGATACACATATTTAAGTAAATGCTCTGTTTATAATAAACAGTGTTAACTACATTTACCAGACTGAATGTCCAAGAAATACTGTAGAAAATATGTCCTCCATTAGGAATCGAACCTATATCAGAGGACACATATTTTCTATGATATTTCTCAGATATTCAGTCTGGTAAATGTAATTAACACTGTTTATTATAAACAGAAAATTTACTTAAATATTTGTATCTATAAAAATAACATATAAACAGAAAGTTACATATATACATGGCCTGAAGAGTGCGTTCAAGCATGACACATACTGCTGCTGCTTTGGTGTTCACTTCAGTGTCCACTTTTATATATATATGCACACACATACAGTGTGTAGCAGAAGTGTAGTGCCACGCCTACATTTTCTCCAATTCTAATGGGTCAATAAATATATACTAAAAATAATAGGACAATTTATCTATCGCATTTCACCATAGTGAATTTTTTCCTACACTTTGTTCAAAAACAAGCTTTGCTATAAAATCACTGATTGGTCCATTTTTCGTCCAATTGGATATTTTTCATGTATATTCAAAAATATATCCAGCGTCTATGCTGGGAGCCACCCTAGGTAGTATAAATATTGGATGCATTCCAAAAAACCAGTTAGTAGTAGTTCCAGAACCACAGTTGAGTGTACCCAGAGACAATAGATCTCATCTACTCACTTGTGTATTTCATCCTACTCACTCCGCACGTACATACACAATACAGAACTTTATTTGATACACCACCAGTTCTTAGTGGACATACCAAGTTAAATCAACTTTGTAAGTTGCAACAACTGAACAATTTTCTAAAAGAAATACACTATTTTCAACATTGAACTCTGAACATTTTACTCAGACAAATTTTCTTTAAAATATTTCCTTACAGTCAAGGGGAAGCTACTTTTATCTCCCTTTTTCACTCATATTACAACTACTTTGTATTATTGTTGAATTTAATATACATATATTTATTCGTTAAACAAAATTGGTTCTCATTGTTTTTTCCTTGATATTTTAAATATTATGTATGAATGTTTATTACCTTCTCAACACACAGCCACATTGATCTATTTAACCACTTCAACATTGGTGACCACAACACTCAAGAAGCAAGCATTCTACAGGAGTAACACATTTTTTATTTATTAGCTTTTATAGAACAAGAATAAATTACAGTAGTTTAAGAAAATTTATAAGTATTGTACATCAAAACAACATTATTTGTTATGATTAACACACTAATTAATATGATCAACATGATCCCTTTCATGTTCAATACAATACTGAGTCCTATCGGCAACCCACCTATAAACCAACTGACACATTTCTACATTAATTTCAGAAAATTTATCAGAAATTGTTTTAATTCAGGAATTGTTTTTGATTTCAGCCTTTAAACAAAATCTTTCAGTACGACCCACAAGAAAAAATCTGGTGGTAGTGATTTTGATGGCGCCTCTCAATTGCTTCCTGATGTCCGATGCACCTCAGTTCAAACAAACAAAAAAGACAACACTTTTGCTGCACTTTGTATACATGTGTATGGCATTCATAATGAATTTTCTTGTATATAAAAGTGTTTCAAACATTTATCAAGAAAACAGAAATATTTTATTTTGCATTTTGTGGAGTAAAATGAGAAACCTGAAATTATCAGCATTGGTGAAGCATAAAAATGTGGATGCAAAATCATGGAATGCAATCCTAATGATTGTTCCAAATCTGTCACAGAGGTTTGAAGCCTCACTACCTTAAAGGATTCTTAAATGAAATTAATTTTCTCATTGTGGAAAGTGAATATTTCATACATATACTAATTATTTTTAATGTTTTATAAGAATATATTTTAATAAATGCATGTTCAGGTATCAATCATAAAGGAGAATTTTCAAGTAGGGAACATTCATAAAGTTGATTAAAAGAAAGATCTACATGCTACAGTTGAATATCAATGTGGGATTTCATATGTTGGACCAAAAATGATTTATATGTAAATCAAATTTTTTCACAAGAATATAGTTATTCTTCACTATATTTTGGCTTATGCAGTTTCAAACTTGAACATTGTGAAAAGCAAGAGCCACACACTTCACAAGAATATGGTTTCTCTCCATCATGTATCCACAGATGTTGCTTCAGAGTAGATTTCCTTAAAAAGGAAGAGCCACAGATTTCACTATTATATGGTTTCTCTTCAGTATGTGTTCACATATGATTATTCAAACCTTTCTTCTGAGAAAAGGAAGAGCCACACTTCACAGGAAAATGGATTTTCTCCAGTACGTGTTCATTCATGTTGCCTCAAATATGCCCTTCTTGAAAAGACAGAGTCACACATTTCACAATGTTATAGTTTCTCTCCAGTATGTATTTGCACATGCTGAATCAAAGTTGATTTATTTATAAAGCAAGAGCCACGCACTTCACAGTTATATGGTTTCTCACCAGTATGTGCTTGATGATGACATTTCAAACTTGAGTTATCTGAAAAGAAATCACCACACACTTCAGAAGAATATGGTTTTTCTCTAGTATGTGTTTGCATATGTCTCCTCAAAGTAGAAGGCAGTAGAAAAGAATATCCACACACATCAAAATTATATGCTTTCTCTCCTGTATGAATCCATTTATGTATCTTTAAATAGGTCTTTGTTGAAAAGGAAGTGTCACACACTTCACAATTATATGGTTTCTCACCAGTATGTGTTCGTTTACGCATTGTCAAACTTGACTGTTGAGAAAAGGAAGTGCTACACACTTCACAAACATATGGTTTCTCTCCAGTATGTGTTTGTGTATACTGCATCAAAATCCAGAACTGTCAAAAGAAATGGCCACACACATCACAATTATATGGTTTCTCTTCTGTATGAATCCTTTTATGCATCTTCAAACATGATTTCTTAGAAAATGAAGAGCCACACACTTCACAATTATATGATTTCTCTCCAGTATGTGTTCACTTATGGTCTGTTAAACTTGTCCATTGTGAAAAGGAAGAGTCACATACTTTACAAGTATATGGTTTCTCTCCAGTATATGTTCACATGTTACCTCAAAGTTGACTGCCATAAAGAAGACCCACACACTTCACAGGAATATGGTCTTTCTCCAATATGTTTTCTGTCATGCTGTCTCAAACAAGCCTTCTTTGAAAAGATAGAACCACATATTTCACAAGTATATGTTCTCTCTCCCATGTGTTTGCTTATGCCGACTCAAATGTGACTTTTTTGAAAAGGAAGTGCCACAGGTTTAAAAAAATATTTTTCAACTTCAGTATACATTTTTAAATGTTTTGAAACTTGAACTAATAGATAAAGTTGGATGACAGTTTTCAGGCCAATAGTTATTTTCTGAGTTTTCCAATCAGCAAAGAAATAATGAGCCATTCATGTAGTCCAATATGTTCATATGTTTTTTTACACTGGAAAATATTAAAAAAAACAAAAGTGAAAAATAAAACCTTTAGTTATATTTAGTATACAATTTTTTTTAGAATGGATTTTTATTAATGCAACAGATTTTCATCACTTTAAGTGGATGGTCATATGTGAGTAGGTGTTCCATTTATTTATTAAAAAGTATATTTATTTTCATCTACTGGCTTGAATATTCTAGAAATTTTATTAAAGAAAAAATTGCACTCTTAAGCAGGAATTGAACTTGCATCTCTCAGGGCAGAAGGAGCTACCATTTAAACCATTGAATTGTATACATGGGGATTAGTTAGTTTATTCCATAGAGACGATGAAGTATTATGGTGCTTGTAGTTTGAAAGGTACGTATAAAAGTGTTGTTTTGGTGTAAGGAATATTATTCGTACGATTGGGTCAGTGTTTATGGCTAGCTAAGTTATAATTAAGACAGAAGAAGACCGTCCTCTCCCATTCCCCTATTTCAGCCTTGTGCCACATTTCTGTGAAATTGCAGAATAAATATCACTACCATTTAAACCACTATGCCTTTCCACTTGGCTACAGAGAACAGTCAATTAGTCAAACCAATTTCAGGCTTTCAGCGGAATTTTTCCTGTTATAGATTTCTGAAAGATTTCAGCTCTACACATATTTTTGTATCCAAACAAACAAAAAGAATTTTTTTTAGAATGGATTTTTATTAATCTGACAGATTTTTATCACTTTAAATATTATTTTTAGTGGATACTTATAAAAATTTCATAAATTATATAACCCTACCCTATTTTTTTTATTAATTCATGTGGATCTCATTGGGTTTTTTTGTACATAGATTCCTTCACATTATATGACAGGCAGAATAATTACACAATCTTCACAAAGAAGAAATCAATAAACAAATCTAATAAATATGCAATTTCTTTTTATTTCTCTATATATTACCTTTCATCTTTTCCAATAAGAAAAAATGCCTCTTCTGGAAACAAAATTAAGTTTGTTACTGATTAAAGAACTGAATTATCATTCCTTTTCCTGAAACAACTGTTATCTCAATCTGGTGAGATTATCAATGCATATAAAAAAGAAAATCTGCAATTTTTAAACTTGAAAAGTGGAAGTAAACTATACTAAATTGAAAAGTGGAAAAAAACTATACTATTCTGATATTACCAATAAATCCATTTCTATAACTGTTGAGAAATCAAACTTCCCACAAACTGGAAAGTTTATGCTGATGAACATTGTTTCATCATTCAATTTTGTTTCGAAATTTTAACCCACATATAAATGTGCTATTCATAATGAACTTTTCTACAAGTAAATTCATTTCAAACATCTGTTAAACAAATATAAGAATATTTTCTTTTTGTAGAATAAAACAAGGCACAGATTAAATTGATGAAACAAGAAATCTGAAATGATCATTGTTCTGTTACACAGTACAGACACCATATTATTTATTTCCTTTTTGTTTGTCTCTTTTTATGTTAGGTACTTTTTAGATTGGTCACCGTTTTGACCACTTCTGGTTAGCCTTTAACATGAGGAACCCAACAGCACATATGTGGTTGGTAGTTTTATCCTCCTGATTTCACCACCAAAGTTAACCATCATCACTTTGCCCTTTTGGTTGTTAATAAACCAACTGGTGTATGAGACTTAGTCTTCTTCAGAGTTTTAATTGCCTTAAGGCAATTATCTTGCTGTCTTTGAGAGTACACAGGTGTACAATAAAGATGCATACTCTTGGGGGCAGAAGTACCATATTTCAGTTATCTTTAACAAAATGAGAATTGCTATGAGAATAAATTCAGAATTCTAAATTTACTTTTATCTGATACAAAGTTACATGCAAGACCCATCAATGAAAATATACAGTATCATGAAAAAATCTTCAGCCATTTAAAACAATTGTAAATTTTCTAGTAATTGTGACTTATATAAGTGGATGTTTTTTTTTTTATTGTGTTGTCTACAGATGAAAGTTTAGCCATATTGGAGTCATTTTCATACTTAATTATCACACGTTTTAGCAAGTGTTCTGAATAAGCAAAGATGAGGTGTGACTGAAAAAATAGCTATTGTCACCTGACATTTTTGTTTATTCTTTTCTGTTCCCCTGCTAAAAGGCAAATATTTTTTTTTTTTCAGAATAGGACATATTTTTTCTTACATGACCTCAATTTCCTGCATTCTTTCATTACTTGAAATCATAGTGAAAATTTTCAAATAAACTCCTGAAAGTGGCCAAGAACATGAACAAGCAAGCAATCACTAACAAACTTGGAATGTTAAGAAGTGGCATTTCAGAAATTCTCTTGAAGTCCCAAAGCACTGGAAGTGTTTTAAATCAACCCAACTATGGATGCCTTTAAAAGCTGCAGATTTAGATAATATGGTGACTGCCTAGGGCAGTAAAAAACCTCAGGTGCAAGAAGACTGATAGACAATTGATGGATGAGTGTGACTTGTTCAGTTTGGTGTCAGCAGATAACACTACATCTGCATCCTTCAAGAAAGGTTCATTTCAATGAAGAAAGCAGTTTTAAACAAAATGCATTTGAAGGTAACATTAAGTTGGTCAAAGAAGTATCAACTGTGGGATGCAAATGCTTGGGATAAGATCACATTCAGTGATGAAATGAAGATGATAATACATTGTAATAGGTGTGAATTTATCAGAAGCCTGTCAGGAGAGAAAAATGGCTCATGTTACATAATAAAAACAGTGAAGTTTCAGGAGTAAGAGTTAATTTTATATCTACATAAAAGAGATGTTTGAACAAAATTAGTTAAAATTAACAAAAGCTGCAATAGTGCCAAACACGTTCGGTTGCTGAAAGAATAGTTGATATCAGACTTGGATGAAGGTAGGATGTTCTTAGTATTACATAGCTCCTGTCAGCATTCCCACATTTTTAAAAAAATACCTGGAAGAAACTTTACCTTCCAAAGCCAGTGAGTGTTGTAAAACAGATTCAGCATATAAAAAGATCTAAAAAAAAGTCAACAAAAACAACATCCACAAAGAAGATGCCTAGGATCAAAGTGTAGTAGCTATTCCAGTAGCAGACAGTCTGCCCAGGCATCAGCAGTTCCAGCCAGCCAGCCATCATCATTAGTAGCTACATACAGCCCCAGTTCACCATTGGCCACCACTTCAGCCAGCCAGCCACCTCCAGCTAGCCATCCTTGTCAGCAGCAAAGCTATGTGATAAACTGTCCTTTTCAGGACAACAATTGTCAATGGCTACAAAACTGTCCTTCTCAGAACAATACTCTTCTCACCTTCTACATAAACATGTAGGGATATTATTTTTGCCTTGTGCACTGTAACCTATATTTTTGTCAATTTTTTCTTAAATTTTTATCATACATAGTTTAAGTAAGGAATGTATTCATAATTTAAATTTTCTAAGTGACGACTACTCACTTTTTAAAAGAATTATACATTTTTACTTGTTTTTAAACTAAAAACAATGTATATAATTTATAAAATTTATATATCATTTAGAATTGGAATAAATAAAGAATACATGTTTTTAACTGAGGAAAGAAAATTTTCTAAAAAAATTTTTTTTTTAATACTTGTAATGATGTAACCAATGTAATTGTAATTTAATGTCTATTTCACTGGATTGGTGTTACTTTTAATATTTTATACCAAAATTGTACTCTTTCTGAACATGTGAGAGGATGTTCCAGTGGTGTAGTAGATAGCTACTTGGAATGACACTCAAATTCCAGTCAAGTCCATTATGTTCACTTATGTGAATTTCTCAATAACCTTGACAAAGGTGCAATGGACCGTATCGGCGAGGTTACCATTATGTAGAGTTTTGCACGTCAGCGATGTTGTTGAGTATAAGTAGATGAATACATGTGGGTAGAAATTTCCTGCTAGCTGGTCCAACTACATGAGAAAAATGAAGACCGATAAATATATGTAAAGAAATATATGTATTAATAACAAGAAAGGTTACAAGTTACATGGACAGAGTGCGTGTGGTGAATATTATGCATGTGTGTGTGTTGTGTTGTGGTGAGTGTGCGTATGTACGTGTATTGTGCTTAGTGTGTTCCCAGCATTTGGGAAACGCTGTCTCTTTGAGCATTCACATCTGTGAGGTGGTAAGGCTGAAAGCCTGAGGAAAAAGAGGAAGAGGCGAAGGGTCAGCGACTATTTATAGCCAGGGAAGAGAGACCCCTGGTGAAAAGGTTAACGAACTAAAGGAGAAGCTAACTCCGACAAAGGTATGGATGGGTCTCATCTTCCCCCAGGTATGGTTTAAATAGCAAGGTAGCCTAGGTGAAAATAATCCTTTATATATTATACCAAATCAGTAACATGTGACGATGCATTTTTCTTCATTCTTTTTTGAAACATGGAATATACATTGAATTATTAAAAAATAATCTATTAATACAGGTATACCTCACCCTACATAAGTAATTGGTTCCAGAGATCATGACTTAGGTCAAAAAACAGCTTAAGTCAAAATAACCACACTATAAACTGCAAATAAGCAATCCCCATTGCATTTTACAGTATTTATGATATGTATGTACAGTATTCTGAATAAAATAATCAGTGATATAGCCTTATGCTTAGCATTAGCAAAGAAGGAACAGTCTGGCAATTTTTTCCAATATAATCCAATTTCATCAATGTTAAAAATCTGTTCAGGAAGAAGCCCATTTTTTTCAATGATCTTAGTCAATGCTTTAGGAAAATCAGCTGCTGCTTGTTCATCAGCTGATGCACTTTCACCTATCTTCTTAATAGAATGATAACTTCTTCATTTTTTAAATATCATAAACCAGCCTTGATTAGCTTTAAACTCTACATCTTTCTCATCTGGGTATTTTTTGTTCAGGTCCTCAAACAAAAGACAATGTTTTCACTTGAATGATTTCTTGACTAATAGCAGCACGCTGATGATTCAATCTATCAATTCAAAGAGAAAGAAGCTGTTCCATCTCTTCAAAGATTTTTCCTCTTTTCTTATTGATTCTTCATCCCTGGGGCATCAGATTTGATATGTGCCAAAATCTTATCCTTATTGTGAACAATCGTCAATACAATTGTCTGACTCATTCCAAAAGATCAAGCAATCAATATAACCTTTTCACCTTTTTTCATGGTGTTTTATCATAGTAAATTTATTGTTCAGCATTATAGCATGACGCTTAGCACTTGCACTAGGAATTTTCTTAGGAGCCATTAGGGCAAAATATAAAATCAAAAATGAATGAGAATGAGAGAGTAGGCAATAAGCAGACATATACATGTGTATACATAAATTAAACTAGATTTCAATTTCCCAGGAATCAAATGATAGATATTGGAACTACTGTGCAAAATGCTAGAATTGAGCTCTTAAAGACGGCTAAATAAGATGACAACACAGAGTCACAGATGTTTTCATATTTCATTCTCTAGGATTTATGATGCTTACATTAACATTTACTGTAAATGTACATATTTTAATATGATTTTATATATTTTTATTCTTATTTATTTTTATGTGCTTTCAATGCTTTTCCAGTGATATCACAACTTCAAAATTTGTAGCGGACAGATGTAAAGTTGAATAAAATGACTTAAACTTGATTTTTATTTTTCCATATATTTTTTTTTTGACAAACAACATATAATCGAGAATGACTTAACTCAAAACGGCATAACCTGAGATATACCTGTATATGTTCCCATTGAGAGAAAATATTGTATATATGTATATTTTTCAAATTTTGAGGCTTGTTTTCTTATCTCAACATGGCTAATTTGGTAAGGAGGTGGCTCCTTGATGTTATTGGCCTATGCAGACAATCCCAGTACACAGCACCTTTGAAAACCTTAAGTTGACTTAGGCCTTGTGAGTGAAATTGAGTAGATGATACTATTCAGTCACCATCAACTGTTGTGCTGCTATGAAGTCACAAGTCGCCATAACTGAGGATTTTAGTGTACTGGTCTAGTTCAAGTTGCCGATCATGTTGGATGATGCACTCTTGCCTAAAAACTGTAAAGGAAAAGGATAGGCTGTGTGTGTGTTAAACAAACACAAATATGCTTGAACAGGGAATGTCTAGCTGTCCTAACAGAGAGGTGTGCTCATTCACAAGCAGCTGACTTATATTGTTATATATATATATATATATATATATATATATATATATATATATATGAGGAGAGAGACATAGAAATTTTATACATAGTTTCTTAACAAACCTATGAACTATTATACTTTGAAAATTTAATCCTGTTTGTAAATACTTAGCCAAAACCTTCCATTTAATGGAGATGTTTTTTAACACTCAGATACAATAATAACATATTACTGATTCTTACCTCCAATAAGAATAAATGTTTATTGCAGAGACTGATAGTAATTCTCAAGGAAGGCATAGAATATCTTGCGCTATTTATCAGTGTTCATGTTGCCTTTGATATAAAGTTAAAACATAAATTAATTTCCACTTAATAAGCACAATATGAACAGTTTTATGATCATATTTTTCTCACATATATTGATTGACTGATTTTTTTTTTTTACACCTTATCAATCTTTTAAAGGTTATTTAAAGACAAAACGTATATTTGGAGTGTAAGAATAATTTATTTTATTTTATTTTTTTTTGAGAGAATATTCTTAACAATTTTTTGGAGATGATAATGATTTTTAGATATAACTTCTACTATTTAATCCATAGCTGGGGAGAGAGATAAGGTGCATTTATACCTTTCCTAAGGTGATTTGCATATAAGTGAATGCAATGAACCTGACTGGAATTTGATCTTGAAAATCTGAAAAATCCTTAAAGAAAACAGATATATCAGGATAGATGGTCTGAATACAATGCATATGCAAGAACCCTGAATCTTTAGTGGGTAGAACATGCATTCCTAACATTACATAATATTTTATTAAAAAGCACAAAATTGTTCACTCCCTCAACCACAAGGAATGATGCCATTATGAAATCTCATAGAAAACATCACAATGTGTGATATCCTAGTAAATGCAGAGTTATTTCCCCATAATAATATGGGATAATCCTATTTCAAATAGCATAGCCTTTAGAAAGGAATGTCATAGATCTATGTCACAATGCATCTCTTGCCCAAAACTGGAGGTCTATTTCAAATCTTGTTGTTCAACTGCAAACAAAGATTTTCAGTTTTGGTTTGGGTTTGCATTAGTTTGATGCTGTAATTGGTCCAAGAAATTAATCCTCTTTATCTTGGTATATATTTTTTCTTTACTAAGGTTTTATTACAATTACAGTTCGGCAGAGTTTCAGATTCATCATGTTCCACCTCATTAACAAGGGTCTATGAAACATTATATTCATTTTAATTAATTATCTATGTTAAACAGTTTTAATAAAACAAAAACCATACTGGAACTATGAATTTTGGAATAAAAATTTGACATGAAACAAAAATAAAAGTATCTTTTTATTTTATTGCTTAGAAATAAAGTAACTATTTTTATGCTGACATATTTTATCATAGTTTTTTTATGATTATAGAAGTACCTAGAAAAAATGGCTCTTAAAAATACATAATTTAGCAGCAGAATTAGGGTTGATGTTTCATACACCTTGTTTACAAGATCTGAAAATATCAGATTAAATTTATTGAATTTAATTATGGCACTAACTTTGCATAAAATTCTGAATAAATTATTTTTCCTTAATTCACTAATAAAAAAAAATATTCATTTTCCCCTATTTTATAAAAAATAGTAAACTAAACTAGAATTCAACATACTTTTTTAAAAACCTTTTTAGAAAAAAAAACACAAATTATTTATGAAAAAATTAAATTCTATCATCAATACAAGATGCATTTAAGAAGCATCCAACTTTAAGTTTCCCACCAAAACTAAAGTCACATGTGCAAAATACTTTTGGTGAGAGGTGATGCCACCCTCCCTGTGTATGTATGAAAATTTTACATTAGTAGGCTGCACCATTTCCCAACTGTTATGCCTAGAGTATAGATGTGTAGTGCCTGCTCATCAGATTTTCATTTTTATGCAAGATTACCAATACTGTATCAAGTTTTGTCAAAAGCTTGGTGATGCTCAAAAACAAACCACCCAGAAGATTCAGAATGTCAAAATGTCATGGGCAAAACTCAGATCAAAAAGTGGTAGAATTGCTTCAAACATGGCCGCACCTCAATGGAGAATGACAGGCCATCCACAAGCTGAAACCAAACTGACTGAAAAGATTCAGCAAATAGTCATAGAAAACCATCATGTAACGTTCCAGGTTTGGTTTGGTTTGGTTTGGTTTTTGTTTTATGGCATATCAACCCCAATGGGTTATTTAATGCCAACAAAATTTTCATTGCTGGTAATATTTTGTTTTGTCAATAATTTTTTTTTTCAAAAATGTGTTGCTGGATATATTTTTTTCCTCCAGAAATTTATTGCTGGGAAATAATTTCTGGTATTAAAACCTATTTTTACACATAGTTTCGGTGTTAACTATTTGCCCATACCTGGGGCCCTAACAAGTGCTACCACCCCGGGTCAGGGCAGACCTGGGAACACTAGCAATTAAGAGGTGGTTCTGCGCTCCTCAAAACCTCTTGCTGTTGAACATAGTTTATCGTCTTACTCAGGATGTGGATGTAAACAATCCAGGAAATGAAGTGGGAATAAGAACAGGATCAGTGCATTCTATTTTATCAGAGGATTTGTGCATGCAGAAAGTGTCAGCTGAGACATATGGCCCAGAGGATAAAAGTGTTGGTTCACTGGTTCAAAAATTGACCTGAACCAGAGTCATGAGTTCAATCCTTGGCCTCAGTGGTACAAAAACGTGGAGAGTTGACTAAAACTGAGATACCCAAAAGGCATGGTACGTGGAATTAGAACAATTTACCCCCATGGACTAAATTAAGGGTTTGGTTCAAAATTATAACAAATATCAGGAACATACAACAGCCAAAACATCATGAATACAACAGTAAAGATGAACAATGTAAAGAGTTTATGCTTTCTGCTAGAAATTCTCTGCTTTTCGGGAAGATCACCTAAATTAAGAAAATCACTACAGCTTTCGGGAAGATCACCTAAATTAAGAAAGTCACTACAAGAAAACCATAGTCATTGGGAGGGAATAAAAAGGACATAGCTCCTCCATAGCTACATAGTTCCTCCCAGCAGGTGCACAACATAAAAAATTCCACTAGATCAAACAAGACAGGTGAAGGAGATGAACAACAAAAATAGCCTTGCATCTTCCAGTGAACTGTAATAATTGTTATTGTGATTACGAGTTAAAGTTTGCATTTGGCTTAGAATATAATCAACTATTTCAGTCACTATGTTGTAGTGACCGAGAAGTGACAATATATATTACACAGGTGATGATAAATGTATTGTCTACAACAATGTGGAGAGAAAACAGCCCAGAGAATGCAAAATGCTAGTCTGCATCTGAAAAAGTTAGGATTGGAAAAGCTCTTTCTACAAAGTTTGACACTGAATTAAGGTAAGTATTGTGCCCAATTTGACCATTTATGGGCATCAGCTGATGAAAAGCATCTGGAACTAACCAATCAGAAGGTTGTTATCTTCCATCAAAGCAACCCAACAGAAATCTGTACAGCTTGACTGAAATATCCTGCTGCACTTGCAATGGTTACCTGATTTAACATCTTCAAATTATCTTAATGAGTAACACTTCAATTTTCTGAAAGCATGTGAAAACAACAGACTGATTTATGACACAGAAATGGAATCATGAAGTGGAATCAGGTTGCCAAATGTAGTGGAAAAAATAACACATATGGATGAAATGTACAAATATGGTGATTTTCTAAGCATAGCTTTGATGTGGCACAAGGCCAAAAGAGTGGAGTATCCAGTGAGAATCAAACTCACTATTCGGTCGTAATTGATCTTGTGAGATAAACTTGGTAACCAGTACACCATGGTGAAGTGGAAAAAAAAAAAAACACAAAACAAAAGAAAAAAGTGTAAAAATATGTAAATACTTTATTTCAAAATCACTTAAAAATGCTACAAACATTTATTGACATTGAATATTAAATTCATGAGGATTTTTTTAGCTGAAATTCCCATCTTCATAATTGTCAATTCAGAAAGAAATTATATGCCATGGTAATAATTTTTTTCAATGGAAAAGAATAACAAAAATTGATTAGTACATTTTTGAAAGCATTTGTAATTTTTGCTGTTTGCATAAAGAAAACTAAAATCTCTTAATCAAAATAAAATAAAAATATAAACAAGAGAAATACAGATTACATTTCTTAACAAAGAAGGAATTGGTGAGCAACTCCAAATATAGTTATAACTGCTTTCATTTAATCATCACAGAGAACATTTTCAGCCTGCCATCAAAATAGCTGATGCTAAACTCCAGGAGAGCAACACTTTGCACTTTCTTGGACTCCATGGGGTGGAGTGATTATATTGAATCAATTGCCAATTCTAATTGAGGAAAGTTGGTTCACTGTGTCATGCCAGAGAATTTTCCTCATCAGAATCTGTCTTGCACATTAGTAAATCTATCATTTGTCCCTGCATTGAGTAGTGCTGCCATAACTGGTCTGGTGCTCCTACAATGTATCTCAAGATTTTTCACAAAATTTAGGGAAGGGTCAGTTAAGTAGTTGATCCTGACCTAGAATATCGACTTCAGTCAATTTCTCACTGACATGATGTGCTTTCCCTGACTTTTCTATGGGTGTTTTATTGGCAACAGTTCTGATGAGCTTTTTTCCTTTGTCTCTCAATTGCATAAATTTAAATGTGCTATTAGGTTTCACCATTTTACTGCCAAACAAGCGAGATGCATTCAGATGTTCTAATAGTTGCTTTTCTTGAAGTTCTTGCCCATGGAACTCCCTTCTCTGCCATCTAGAACCTTCAAACATTTCAATGTGAAGTTGGTCAACATCTTCTGCCTGAATCCTATTCCTTTAATGTCCTTTTTCTCATTTCTCCTCACTAAAGTCTTGTCACTCTATTTCACTCCCTGTGTGTTCAAGATGAAATGATTAAAAAAAATAATAGAGAATAAAATGAACTGAGTTTAATTCCAACCATGAAAGCAAAATAATAGATAAGAAATATTACATGATGTTTTAAATATCAACTTAAATGTTCTTTGCATATAAAACTTATGAACATTAGTCACTTTAGAATGCTACAAAATAGTATAAAAATCATTAAGCTAACAACAAAAAATAATAATTTCCTGACACTGTAAAACACATATGGAAAGGAAAACTTACATACTTCATAAGAATATAGTCTTTCTTATATATATATATATATATATATATATATATATATATATATATATATATATATATATATATATATATATATATATATCCACATAAGCATATTCAAAGCTTCCTTTTGGGGAAAGCAAGCATTACACATTTCACAGGAATATTGTTTTTTTCAGTATGTCTTTCTTGAAAAAAAGAAAAAAGTGACACACATCACAATTATATGTTTTTCCACAGAAAGTGTTTATTTATGAAGTGCCATTAAGAAAACTAAAATCTCTGTATTAAAAATGAAAATATTCACAATTAGTAACCAAGAAATATCTGCAGAAAAAATATTATTCCTTGTAGTGATAAGGAATGTAGATGGAGAGTAAAATTTCTTTCAATAAAGAAGGGATTGATGAACATACTGTTATATAAATTGTATGGAATCTCAAGTGTTACACTGTTTGCTGCCAATAGAATGCACTAAGACAATCAGTTTAATTGCTACCATATTTATTTTTCCTTCCTTTATAGACTATATACAAGAGACTGATGACCAAAGATTCAACCAAAACATTTTACAAACACAACCAGCCTATCTTAACTCCTTTAACAATGTATGCAAAATATTAAAAGATTCCTATTAAAGAATAATCTTACTAATAATAGAGAACATAGCTGGAGAGAGAGAAAATTGAAGGAAGCTGTCAAATAATATTCAGTCTATTGTAAAGTTGGTTGTTGAGCAGAGAAAAAATTGCAGAGACTCATTGTACATAGAAAGTATAGTGTTATCTGTGTTACATTATGGAAAATGCAATCATGTTATATATTTTCCTTGAAATGAGATGAGATGACCTTATTTGGCACCACATTTAGAAATAGGTGCTGTGACATTTTTCATTATGAATTGGTCATTTATAGAATGCAAATAGAGACTGGCCAAAGCATTGCAGTAACCCCCAAAATAAATTCAAGATAATAAAAAGAAGTTTAGACTTTTTCAGAATTATGGAATGTAATCTAACTGATCATTCCAAATCTGTCATAAATGTTTGAAAGGTCATTATCTTAATGGCATCTTAAATGTAATTGTCATTTACAGTGGTACTGTCAATGTAGAAAGTAAATATTGATACTCGTCCACTCATGATAGGTTTACCTTCAGTTGAGCTGAATATATTTAACATCATATTGAAATTGGCGATATGACATTTTTTTCTTTATGGATGGGTCAGTTCCTTATAGCAGAACACACACACACAAAAAAAAGACTATCCAAAGCAGAAGGTTATAAGTAAGTTCAGGGTAATAAAAATGTAATTCAAGTTATTGTTCCAATTCTGTTGAAGTTTTGATGAATATTTTCATTATTTGAAACCTCATCAGCTTGAATCCAACTTTTCATTTACACCGGTATTTTTATTGTGGAAAATCAATATGGCAAACATGGACTTTTGTGTCTGCAAAAAACAGTGTCAAAAAGGAGTTTTTCCCATGACGCCACTTTTATTCTAACTACTCCTTCACAATATTTATTGTTTTAAAAAGTAATGATTATATCTAATAAAACCTAAACATATGATGAAAATGAAACAATGAAAACAATGTAATATCTCATATGATAGAAAAAAATTACTTCCCTGTAGAAGAAGAATCAGATACTTCACAAAAATATAGTTACTCTCCAGCATGTTTTCTCTTATGTTGTTTCAAAGTTGACCGTTGTGAAAAGGAAGAACCACACACTTCGCAAGAATATGGTTTCTCTCCAGTATGTATCCGGAAATGTTGTTTCAAAATAGAGTTCCTTGAAAAGGAAGAGTCACACATTTCACAAGAATATGGTTTCTCTCCGGTATGTGTTCGCTTATGCTCTCTCAAATTTATCAGTTGTGAAAAGGAAAACCCACACACTTCACAAGAATATGGTTTCTCTCCAGTATGCGTTCGCATATGTACATTCAAATGTTCCTTTAGCATAAAGGATGAGTCACACACTTCACAAGAATATGGTTTCTCTCCTGTGTGTGTCCGCATATGGATTTTCACAGCTGCATTCTGTGAAAAGGAGGAGCCACAAACTTCACAGCAATAAGGTTTTTCTCCAGTATGTGTTCGCACATGCTGCCTCAAATATGCTCTTCTTGAAAAAGAAGATCCACACACTTCACAACTATATGGTTTCTGTCCACTATGCCTTTGCTTATGGTTTTTCAGACTTGACGGGTCTGAAAAGGAAGAACCACACACTTCACAAGAATATGGTTTCTCCCCAGTATGTATCCGCAGATGTCGCATCAAAGTAGGCTTCCTTGTAAAGGAAGAGCCACAAATTTCACAATTATATGGTTTTTCTCCAGTGTGTGTTCGCATATGGTCATTCAAACTTCTCTGTTGTGAAAAGCAAGAGTCACACACTTCACAGGAATATGGTTTTTCTCCAGCATGTCTTCTCTCATGCTGCCTCAAATATGACTTTTTTGAAAAGATAGAGTTACATATTTTACAAGTGTATGGTGTCTCTCCAGTATGTGTTCGCTTATGCTGATTCAAATGTGCCTTTTTCAAAAAGGAAGAGCCACAGATTTCACAAGAATATTGCTTCACTTCAGTGTACATCTTAGAATGTCTTTTGAAAGTTGAACTATTAGAAAAAGGGGAGCAACAGTTTCCAGACCAATATTTATTTTCTGAGTTTTCTTCCATATTTTCTGCATTTCCCATCAGCAAAGAAATAACAAACCATTTATGTAGGCCAATATGTTCTTATATCTTTCAGACTAGAGAATATAAAAAAAAGAGAAAAATAAAAATTTTAGTTATATTTAGTAGACAATACAAAAATTCCATAAATTAATTATATAATCCTATTTTATATTTCTTATTAACTCATATGGATCGCTTTTGTTGTACACAGATTCCTTCATATTATATTCCAGTTACAATAATTATGTAGTCACAGAATAATTCAATAAATAAATCTAATAAATATTCAAATTTTAATTTGCCTATATATATATATATGGCTGGAGAGAGAAGAAGAGGATTCATACCTTTCCCAAGGGTATTAGCACATATGAGTAAATAGCAAGACTGACTGGGTTCTATAGCCTTGGACATCAACTAGTCTAGGAGAAGGGCAATTCTGAATTCAAAAGCCACGGAGGGCCATTTGGGGATGTAGTGCACCAGGTCTCTGTATTTGGCCCTTCAAAAAGTGTGGATGGTTCTACACAAAACCTTCACCACTATAATCAAATCACATGTGGTGGTATCTGCTTGACCCTCATATGTTGAACATGATGGGAGAGTCAAATGAATATGTCTAGTTGCACTGAGGAGTTGTGATACAGCAAAACAGTACTGTCTGCGAATGACATAATTTAGCTCTTGCAAATACATTTCAATTGAGCACTGTTGAATGACAAGCTAATTCTATAAACAACAGCCACCTGCGCTAATGCAAAGCTCTTCAGTAAAATGAATCGAGCCCTATGTTTACATTCATAAAAACAATACGCTAGATTTAGCTAGCTCATTCTGTCGAATGAAGACAGCTCAGTGGTAAAAACTCTGAAACCAAATCACTTGGGTTTCAATCCTGGCTTGAGGCATTTGGATGTCTAATTGCACTGAGGAGCTGTGATACAGTGGAACAGTACTGTCTGTGAATGACACACACACACACACACACACACACACACTCCTTTCATCTTTTTCCGTAAGAAAAAAAGATCTCTTCTAAGAAAACACAAAAACTTTTTCCTTTTGTAAAATGAAACAAGGTGGCGCAAATTGTTAGCATTGATGAAACAAAAGTAAATTTTGAATGCAAAAGAAGCAATCTTAAATGGTCTCATTCCAGTTATTTTAAACAAAATGAAAACTGCTATGAGAATAACTACAGAATTCTAAATTTACTTTTCTACAATACAAACTCACATATAAGATGTAAGGGTGATCAAGGACAATATAGATACTTTGCCAAAATAATGATTTCTCTGAAAAAAGATTACTCTTTATTTTGTCAAAATGGATAATTCTATCATGATCATTTCATGAATTTCTAATTAAAAATTCAAGCAAAATTAGCCAGAGATAATATATGAAAATTATTCAATGTACAATGTGCTGTTTCTGAATTTTCTCTAGTTTCCATCATCTGTGTATTTCTATTTAGCACTGTGTATTCCAACAGATTTGTTGTCAGATTTAATTAAACTATGTTATGCTTTATAAGAATTTTACACAATGACTAACAGGATTTAAGCTTGCAAAACCTCACTAAAAATATTTCTTAAAAATTCTAGTCAACAAAATTAAATCATGTTGGCTCATAACAATGCACAAAAAAAATGTGAATTTGGGTTATATTACAATCAGATCACTGAACAACAAAGAACTTTTTCTCTGTTATCTAGATCTAGCTTTCTGAAATATTTTGCAACAAAACATTCTTTTGTTATTTCAATATGACAGAATGTTTTGGCACAGTTTTTACTCAATTTTAAATTTGGTTGTTTATATTTCAAATGCAAATCGGAAAGTTTTTTTTTTTTTTTTTTTGCTGTAGAAACTGCAATAACCAGAAACAAAATTATCCTAAACCTTAAATAATAAAAAAAAAAAAAATTTCCAATTCCATTTGTGGCCCCCATGAATTTCTATGTGATCGCAACTACTTAATTTGGGAATATCTGTTCTAGAAAAAAATTATGCTGTTCTCTAGTCTATATGAGGTAAAATGCTTATGAAACTACTGAAAATTTGAATTTCAATCAGGTTCATTACATTTAATGTGCAAATATCCTTGGAAAAGGTATGAATTCATCTCTTCTCCCGCCAGCTATATTAGCAGGGGAAACTGGATCCTGTGTAGCCTTGGTTGGCAACAAGTCTACTGCAGAATGAAACAGCAATCTACTATAAGAAAATCTTCTTCCTAGTCAGTCATGCTAAAAACTAAAAAGTCATCTACATTTGAAACCTTACAGACTATGCATCGATCAGTCACTTACCAAGATTTTGCTTTTTGTGCTTGGTCAGCAAGATCTCCAGACATCACCGTGTGTGATTTTTTTTTTTACTTGTGGGGGATACGTAAAAGATCGCATTTATGTTCCACTGTGACCCACTAACCTCAATGACCTTCTTAAAACATCGAATAACAACAACGATCAACTCGGTCAATTATTTGATTTTTACAAGAATTTCTAAATCAATGTTTTTTTTCAGCGTAAAAAAAAAAATGACGCTGAAAAATTTGTTATGGTAATTTATAGTTCGTTCGCTGACGCAAGAAAAACAAATTTTTTAACCAAAATTTCGAACGTTCTTAAAAAAAAAAAATACTGAAAAATAATTTAAATATAAAAAAAAATACTTTGATATTTTCTTTACTCTTTTTAACAAAGATTTTGACGATAAAACTTTGTTTCTGTCAAGTTTGGGCATTTTTCATCATATGTTTTTTTTTTTCAGCGAATTACAGGTATCTAAAAAAAAATATGCTTTTCATTTTTTAAATCTATATTTTTAACCTCAGGAATTAGTTTTTTGTTTTTTTTTAGAGGTACCTACTTTGTTTAAAAATAAACTATTCACGTAAAAACTAAAAAAAGGCTTCTTTTATAAACTAATTTCCTTGCAATGAAAACCAAAATAATCAGAGTATCCAAGGAAGATATTTAAATTATCCATTGCAGTAAATTATAATTACAGGATGAGTCATTCAACTAAAAATTTCATCAAAAACAAAAAAAGAAAGTGTAAGTAACTAAAAAACACTAATGCAGTGAAGTGAACTTTAGTTTTTAGGGCTAGGTGAGTAGTTATTGCCTGACAAGAAAACTTCTTAAACCGTCCGAAAACGGATACTCCTTATTTAACTTATGCATAATTATATAGATCAGAAAAATAAATAAATGGAATAAATAATACAAAAAATAAAAAAGGAAGAGCATTTTTCGAAAAATGCTCTTCCTTTTTTAAATTCTGTACAGAAATATTATTTTTTTACCTTTCATACGTGAAATGATGATTCCTATCTCGAATTCGGTCGATTTCTAAGGATTTCTTGGGCAATCGACACAATTTTTGTTTTGTTCGTTCAATTTGTAACAATAATAATAATATTGATGCTGGAATAAATGACAAACTGAATGCAAAAAAAAAATAAATAAATATGAAAACGGCAGACTGGAGAAAATGCTATTAAAACCGGTGTAAGCGAACAACGGGTCCCTTATGTAAACATCCGGTATCTTTTTTAAAAAAAAAAAAAAAAGAAGAATTATAAGTACTTTACGTCCCCCTCCCCCACAAGAAAAAATCTTTTTTTTTTTTAAGCTTTTAGTTTTAGTTTTAGTTTTAATTCCAAAATATTAAATTTAATATTTCCAATACGCAAAATAAATTGGTTGGAATGATTTTTTTTTTTTTTTAAATAGATAAAAAATATCCATCATATTGACAAATCTGTCAACACAACATAATTCTCTTTATTAAAAAGATATTTTAAAATTATTTAAAACATACATTTCTGAAACTACATTTGAGGAAGATTAACTGATTTTAAATTTAATTAATCTAAATTTAAAGAAATATTACTTACTTTTTTTAAATACTAATGTTCACTCAATACAAGGACCAAGAGCCACTCAGGTTGTTTTAGTTTGAAATATCAGAGAGAATTTTTTTTTAACAAAGAGATGGGTGTTTTTATGAGGTGTTGACAGATTAATCTATCGCTTAATATTTGACATTTTTAAATGATGTAATGAATATGCATACACCTGGGTTCCCCCTCACAGTAATATGATTGGCTGGTGTCAGCCATAAATACAGATTGATGTGGAGGTACATGGACTACGCCTATTGTCTTCGCCAATTGCCTATACCTATTGCCTACCAGTACGACAAGGACCAGTCCATTATGGTAACCTGCTAGATTGTCCTACCTGGTTACATTAGTCAACAACCAACTTTGCTATTTTCCAGGACATATCATTAAGTAAAGCACAAATCTAAAAAATATAGAAAAATATTGTTATTTTATTGACATTTAGGTACAATAGCTTTATAGTCTTATTAGGATGTTTGTTAAGAAAATGTTAAAAAATTACCAATAAATTTTAATCTTACTATAGTTGCCACGCTTGTTTTCAGAAAATTCTGTGTATGGATGTCCATATTTGCAAAAATTGGCACGTTTATACACCGACCAAAAAAAAAGAAAAAAAAGAAAGTAAAATTCTATTTAAAATATCGGGGGTCACTGAATTGTAATAAGCTTTTCCATTTATATTTAGTAAATATACCAAAAATTGATTATCATCTAAACGCTAAAAATTAATACAGAATTTTAAAAGATTTAAAATTTTATAAATTATTCTAATAAAAATTTTAAAAATTGAAAACAGTTCTTGTAAATATTCATTATTCATCAAAAAAATTTTTTCTTAAAACAGTGTTCATATATGTCTTATTCATAAAGTTTTATTACATTTTTTATTTTATGATTCAGAGCAGATTTTCTGAAACTGGGATCCTGTTTGACAAAAAAAAAAAGAAATTGATTATTTAAATTCTCCAAGTATTTTTCCTTATAACTAAAAAAATTAATTCCTCAAAATTTTGTAAAATTAAGTGAGTGGTAACAGATGTAAAAATTTTTTTTTTTTTTTTTTTTTTTTAAAAACCAAGATTTTTTAAAAAAAGACATTTCCAGAATAATTTCATTCATTTGTGAATAAGTTCTGAAAGTTTCATTAAAATCCAACAATTACTGAATTTTTGCAAGAATTTTCAAATAAATGTGTTTTTTCTGTCACAAATAGATGCTCAAATTTCTCATACTAATTTATGGAAACCTGTTGACACAAGAAAAACAAAATTTTTAACCCAAATTTCAAAGGTTCTAGAAAGGATTAAAACTAAAAGATATTTAATAATAAAAAAAATCCTTTGGTGCTTCTGCTTAATAATAATAAAAATATTTACAATGAAAGTTTGTTTTAATTAAGTTTGTGGCATTTTTTCATCAAATATTTTAGAAAATCTTTAAATATAAGCAAAACAAATTTTTTACTCCGGTAAATTTTGCTTTTGAATTTCATAATTTTCATCAAATTTTTAGAAAATCTTTAAATATAAGCAAAACAAATTTTTTACTCCGGTAAATTTTGCTTTTGAATTTCATAATTTTCATCAAATTTTTAGAAAATCTTTGAAAGGTACCTAATATTAAGTATAAGCAAAACAAATTTTTTTTAATCCATTAAATTTTGAATAAAATTCGTAAATGATATAACAAAAAAGCTGATTATATTTTCTGTTGATTGATTTATGATGTCCCAATAGTGTAGCACTAGAGATTTTTTTTTTTTTACCTAACTTCAGAATAATATTTTTCTCAATATGTATATTGCTGAAATTTTTAAATATCAAATCAGTAACATATGCAGTAACAGAATGCATTTTTATTTTTTTTTTTTTTTTAAATATGGAATCTACATTGAATTATCAGAAAAAAAATCTATTAGTATGTGTCTGGAGAAAAAGTTGCTATCAAAAATGTTTGCCTTTGGTTGAAATTAAATATTTGATTACAGCAATGGATGGAGATGTAAGTCCTGGGTATGACTATAAACTACATCTGACAGCAAGGCCTCTGATTGGGAGATTGGAGGTTTTCAGGATCATGGCACCATCTCTTAATTGCTGTTGTTCCCAGGTTCACTCTGACCTGGAGTGGTAGTACTTGTTGGGGTGCCAGCTGTACACAAATAGTAAACTCCTCCCACCACAAAAAAAATACTATGAAAGTATAAAAATACATTTTTATAGTAAAAATAACAGCAATGTATTTTCATATAGTTACCAACAATACCTATTTATAATTAAATGACCAGCAATACATTTTATAGTAGAATGAGCAACAATAGATTTTATTTGTAGCTGAAGGCATATAATTGCATTCAAAATATCTCGGCATTAAATAACCCATGATCTGCCACTAAACAAAATCAACCAATGGTGATGTAATATCAATGACTTGGCCAATGTAAAAGTCGAAGTAATAGTATATTGCAACCCACTGGTTTTGATACTTGTAACTGAAGATCATTTGAAGTGGTTATTCTTTATCACAAATGCTTTCAGCTACTCAGATTCACTAAGTGCCTTTTCATTCTTCCTTTAGAAGTGGAGATGAAATTCAATTAAAAGTTATATCATTGTAAAATCTATTCCCTTCAAGGTTTTCTTAACTTTATCAGCAACTTTTTAATACATTGCAAGGAATTTCTGGATGTAACCAAGCAAATCTAAAAGTGGACAAAACAGACTTGACCAGTCATAAAGTATCTGCAAAAGAAAGGTGTAACTCTCAAGGAAATTCATGAGGACATGGTACAGATGCTTGCCGTGGACTCCCCTTCTTATGAAACTGTTAAGAACTGGTCTGCAGAATTCAAGTGGAGCAGGGACAGCATAGAAGGTGACTCTCAGTTAGGTCATCCAAAACCTCAACCACTGATGAACAGGTTGATGTCATTCAATATATGGTTTTGGATGACCAATATCTTACTGCCCAGCAGGTAGCTAAGTCCATAGGCATTAGTTCTAGTTCAGTCCATACTGTTTTAACTGAGATCTTGGGGATGAGCAAGCTGTCTGCAAGATGGGTTTCAAGAATGCTGACAACAAAGCAAAAGCTGACAAGGGTTAACATTTCCAGGACACTTCTGATTTACTTTCAGGCTGACCCTGAACATTTTCACCACAGATTAGTAAATCAAGGTAAGCCTGGGTTCAGAACTTCAAACTTGAATCATAGATTTAAAGCAAACAGTGGAAAAACTCTGATTCTCCACTCTGAAGTTATTCAAGCAGGCAGTGTCTTGCAAGTGTTGGCAAGGTGATGGCTTCTGTTTTTTTTTTTTTTTTTTATTCTGAAGATGTAATGACAGACTATCTAGAAAAGGAAAAACCATTAATACTATGTATTAGAATTTAAACAACTGAAGGAAGCAATCAAGGTGAAAAACAGAGTGAAATTGACAGCAAGTGTGCTCTTGTTCCAGGATAATGTGCCTGTTCACACTGCTCAGGTTGAAGTAGCTGAAGCAGTCAGCTGTGACTTTAAATTGCGACCTAATCCCTCTTACTCACCAGATTGTTTCCTAAACTTAAATTCCATCTGCATGGTTGGCATTTTAGAAACAGTGATGAGATCATATGTGCTGTGGAGGGGTTTTTGGAGGACCAGGACGCCACCTTCTTCTGTGATGGGATTGCAATGCTTAAGCATCATTGGACCAAGTGCATTGAGGTCAAGGGGCAATATATTGAAAAATAGTGAAAAGGTGTCATGTTTTTCCAACTCCTTCTGGGCGAGGCTATGAACTTTTTGAATGAACTTCATATGTAGCAGTCTTATATAGAAAGCTTACTAAAATAGCTGGTCTTAAGTACTTTAGAAGCATGGGTCACATGCAATGCTAATAGGAAATTGTTAAAAAAGAGCGTCATTTTATGGATGTCTAATTGATCAAAATCCTCATTCAAACTGTTAATCAGTTATAACAGCACACACATTCCATTTCACTCAGTTTGCACTGCCATCTTTTTTTATCGAAATTCTAGCAGTAGCAATGTTGAAAACACACTTGCATTTTAACCATCTCTCAATGCCACAAGGGAAGAAAAGAATTTGCTGAAGTCAAACTGCAGAAATGTGACAGTTGCAACTTTGATATTTTCTCATCATTAATAGTTTGTTCTTTCTGTTAGAAATTCATCATCCAACCACCACCACCAACAACAATAAAATAATAATCAAGCAGATCCCACAATCAATTAACTGCAGTTTATTTGACAATTCTCCTAATGAAACCATCTTCAACAAAGCCGAAAAGATCATGAAAGTTTTAAAAGATAGTGGATTTTCAGCAACACTTCACATACACAGTAAACAAACAAATGTAAGAAAAATATTCATTAAACCCTCACAAAGAAACCATCAAGGACTCTCCACAAAATATTCAACAGAAAATTCAACTATGGTTGCACTGAGAACACAACACACTAAAATAGCACAAGAGAAAAATAACCAACAAACCACCCACACAAATCAAACCCATCTGTAGCTGCAAAGCAAAGAACAAATGTCTCTTATATGGCAAAACAATATACCAGGCCATTGGAAAATCAGCAGATAATGAAGAAAAAAATATACATAGAAGTAATTGAGGGATCCTGGAAACAGAAACTATACACACAAAAAATTGTTTACAAATAGTAAGTATGCAAACAGCACAACCCTTTCTAAACATATACAGAAAATTAAAAAGAAAAATCAAACTACACCAAAAACATCATAGAAAATAAATAAAAACATCATCAGACTACAACAATAAATCCAGGAACTGTAAACTCTCTCTAAAGAGAATTAGCTTCCCAGACTAACACAAATAACTAAATAAACAATTAAAACTTATCTCTAAATGCAAACAAAAACAAATTTCTAGTCCATTACTTAACAAAGAAAACTAAAAATAAACCCCTTGTAAAATACCATCATAAAAAATGAAAATATATGCACTATATACAATGCAGATCATGAAAGATACTTTAGATGAAAAGCCCATACTTTAAACTAAACAAATAAGATAACACTGAAAAAATTTAAATAATCAAATAATAAATTAAACTATGAATGCATGCAAAAACACAGGTAAATGTAATAATAATAATAATAATAATCAGCAAAAAATGATTTTGTAAAAATTTAACAAACACCACCATGAAATAGGTACAAATAACCACATTCTAGTCCAAAATTATTTCTACACAATAACCTGTAGAATGATTTGAAATATAACCATTACTGCTTACCCAATAATTGTTAGGATAATACAATGGCCTTTGCTACATATAATACACCATTGATCAGTATATATAAACAGTTAAGCCAAAACACAACATAATTGGCCTGAAGATTGCATATAAACATTAAACAGAATTTCACATTGATTCACATTTATTTCCCATTATGTTCCTGTAAGCTGGTAGAGAAGTAAAACTCTGATAATTGAGTTTACTTCACTGATATAGGTACTTGTGATGATAGAGTTTAATTTTAATTTTTGAGGAAGAAATTTGCATCAAAAATCACTTTAAGAAATATTGGTTATGTACTTTGATTTTTGCAGGAAAAACTTTTGATTTTTATTTTTTTTAAATATCAATATAAAATTAATTATTGCAATTTTAATTAAATATGAGAATATTGGTCCTTTTTATACTTTCAGTCATGAAGGAAAATGGAGTCATCTTCTCAAAAATAGTAAGTTTTTAAAGTCATTAATGAACTGTTCTGACAACTTCCTTTTAAACACTTGAAAAAAAGCCATTTTGAAAATGAGAAATTGGTAATTTCTGAAGATTAAATATTATTTTCAAAACAAAGAACTTTTATAAGGGATTTAAATTCAATTTCTAAAAACTACAGGAAATTTATTTTGTATAAAATAAAAAAAAAGAAATCAACAGAAAATCAAAATACTAATATAATATTAGTAACTTTAGAAATGCATCACCCTTTTTTTCATAGCAAAAATAGGGGGATTTTTTTTCTTTTCAGAATCATTGGTCATTTTGCAGTTCTTTTTCTCCCATAATTATTGTTGTAAGAAACATTTGTTGTATTTTTCAATGGGGGTCATGTGAAAATATGAGTAAATTTTCTTACATAAATATTCTAAAAAGGTGACATTTCAACATATCTTTCTATAAAACTGATGAATGGATGGTGAACTTATAAATGTTTCTACATGTGAAAAATGAAAATGGATAAAACATATATTTTTATCATTTGAGACTTTTTATTTCTGTAAATGTAAAAGCACTGTACAAATGGCAAAAAAGATATGTGCCATTTATGGAGATGGTTGCATAGGTAAGAATAACGTTCATAAGTTCTTTCCTAATTTCAAAAGTGGAAGTGATCGAGAAGACCAAGATTGTTGGAGCAGGCTTCTAGTGATTGACAATAAACAGATCAAAACAGATATGAAAAGTAATCAGGATGATGCAATATCAGACATCACAGGAGTTCTGCAAGGCATTGGAAAACACTTGGATAATATGTGTACCATACAATTTAACAGAAAGAAAATTTAATGGACAGTATTTTCATGTCTGATTTCTGTTAAAAAATGAAAAACACATACAAGTAAAATAACATTTTCAAAATTATGTTAAGTAACCCACAATAACTTCTGTGTAAAGGAAGAGTTACAAAATTAATAACAAATAAATGGTTACTCTCCTGTATGCATCCATGTATGCATTTTCAAAGATCTCCTGTATGTGTTTGCATATGATTATTTAAACCTCTCTTTTGTGAAAAGGAAAAGCCACATACTTCACAGAAGAATGGCTTTTCTCCAGTATGTGTTCGTTCATGCTGCCTCAAATATGCCCTCCTTGAAAAAACAGAGTCACACATTTCGCAATGGTATGGCTTCTCTCCAGTATGTATTCGCTTGTGCCTAATCAAAGATGTTTTATTTGTAAATGAAGAGTCACACACTTCACAATTATATGGTTTCTCTCCAGTATGTGTTCGCATATGGTTATTTAAACTTCTCTTCTGTGAAAAGGAAGAGCCACAAACTTCACAGGAAAATGGCTTTTCTCCAGTATGTGTTCGTTCATGCTGCCTCAGATATGCCCTCCTTGAAAAAACAGAGTCACACATTTCGCAATGGTATGGCTTCTCTCCAGTATGTATTCGCTCATGCTGAACCAAAGATGGTTTATTTGTAAAGCAAGAGCCACACACTTCACAATTATATGGTTTCTCTCCAGTATGTGTTTGATGATGAAGTTTCAAACTTGAGTTATCTGAAAAAGAAGCACCACACACTTCACAAGAATAGGGTTTTTCTCCAGTATGAGTTCGCATATGCCTCCTTAAAGTAGAAGGTAGTAAAAAAGAATATCCACACACTTCACAATGATATGGTTTCTCTCCTGTATGAATCAATTTATGCATTTTTAAATAGGATTTTGTTGAAAAGGAAGAGCCACATACTTCACAATTATATGGTTTGTCTCCAGTATGAGTTCTTTTATGAGCTGTCAGAATTGATTGTTGAGAAAATGAAGAACCACATATTTCACAAAAATATGGTTTCTCTCCTGTATGTGTTCGCTTATGTGTTGTCAGACTTGACCGTTTAGAAAAGGCAGAGCCACAAACTTCACAATTATATGGTTTCTCTCCAGTATGTGTTCGCTTATGATCTTTCAAGCTTCTCCGTTGTGAAAATGAAGAGCCACAAACTTCACAATTATATGGTTTCTCTCCAGTATGTGTTCGCTTATGATCTTTCAAACTTCTCCGTTGTGAAAAGGAAGAGCCACACACTTCACAAGCATATGGTCTTTCTCCAGTGTGTTTTCTCTCATGATGCTTCAAATATTCCTTTCTTGAATAGTTAGAGCCACATATTTCACAAGTGTATGGTCTCTCTCCTGTATGCGTTTGCTTATGCTGATTCAAATGTGCCTTTCTTGAAAAAGAAGTGCCACATGTTTCACAAGAAAATTGTTTCACTTCAGTGTATGTCTTCAAATGTCTTTTGAAATTTGGATCATTAGAAAAAGGAGAGTGACAGTTTCTAGACCAATATTTATTTTCTGAGTTTTCTTCCATATTTTTCGCATTTCCAATCAGCAAAGAAATAACAAACCATTTATGTAGGCCAATATGTTCAGATATTTTTTACACTGGAAAATATTTTAAAAAAATAAGACAAAAATTTAGTCATATTTAGAATACAAGACAAAAATTCTATAAATTAATTATATAGCCCTACTTTATATTTTTTTATTAACTCATGTGGATCACAACTTTTTTGTACACATTTTCATATTATGTTTCAGTTACAATAATTATGCAGTGTCAGAAAAATGTTGCAAATAAATCTAATAAATATACAATTTCTTTTTATTTCCCTATATATTACCTTTCATCTTTTTCAGCAAGAAGAAAAATATTCCACTTCTGGAAACAAAATTAAGTTTCTTACTGAATAAAGAATTGAATTATCATTTCTTTTCCTGAAACAAACAACTGTTATTGCAATCTGGTGAGATTATCAATGCACATAAAAAAGAAAACACAAAATTAGAAAAGAAAATCAACATCAATTTTTTAAACTTGAAAACTGGAAGTAAGCTACATGCCGATTCTATCAATAAATTAATTTTTATAACTGCTAAGTAATTAAATTTAACTAGGAAAGTTTATGCAGATGAAGGAAACCAGAAAATTTTTTATATTTTTATTTGCTTGTTGTGGTAATTAAATTGTTTTCATTTCATAATTTTAATCCACATCTAAAGACATGCTATTCCCAATAAATATCCCTACAAGTAAATTTATTTCAAATATTTTTTAAGAAAACAAAAGAATATTTACTTCTGTAGAATAAAATGAGAAAGTACAAATTTTCAGTATTAGTGGCTCAAAAAAGAAATATGAATGCAAAAGAAGCAATTTTAAATGTTCTTAATTAAATGAAAATTTCTGTGAGAATAAATTCTAAATTTACTTTTATACAATACAAAGTTACACATGAGGCTCATCAACAGCAACATACAGTATTATGCAAAAGTCTTCAGTCATTTTAAATTAATGTAAACTTCTAATATTTGCCATCATATAAGTGGATGTTTTTATTGTGCTATCTACAGATTAAATTTTGGTTATATTGGTGTTATTTTCATACCTAATTACATTTTTGAGCAAAGGTTCTGAAAGGGGGAAATTGTGAGACGACCCACAAAAATGGCTGTGCAAAAGCTGACACAAGTAAGTCAAAGCACATGTAAAAAAACAACAGTGAAATGGCCATTGCAAAACATGCACACAATTTTGAAAAATAACTTTTAAACTTCAGTTAATGAATTTCATTAAGACTTTTGTATTTATTTACTGATTACTGAATTTATTTAGGAAAAAGCTACTTTGTAAAAATGTTATGGAGAAATTATTAGAAAATTAGCAATTAGTTTTAAATTTATCATTGGCATTCTCTAATTGTCTTATAATATTGTGCATGAAAGTCTGCATTTACAAAAATTGACACATTTATACACACACACAATAAAATTAAAAAATACTGGAGACCATTGAATTGTAGCAAACTTTTCCATTTTTCAATAGTTCAATTTAATAATACTATCACCTGACTGCTACAATAAAGAATTTTAAAAGATGTAAAGTTTATAACTTGTTCTAATTAAAATTTCAAAAAAATGGAAACAAGTCTTGTAAAAATTCATTATTCATTAAAAACAAATTATTCTTAATAGTGTCCATAATATATTTTATCCATACAAGCAATTTAAAGCTTTTCTAATTAAAGATATCTTAGTTTTATTACATTTTTTATTTTATGATTCAAGGCAGGTTTTCTGTAACTAGAATTCCTATTTGACTACATTTTCTAAAAATGAAACATTTCAAAAATAATTTTATCATAATTTCTGAATAAGTCAAGAATTTCCAAGTCAATGTTTGTCACTGATCAAATTTCCTGTACAAATTTAAGGTCCCACATTGATGCCAGAAAAACAATATTTTAACTGAATTTCCGAGGTTTTTCTAAAATAAACCTCAGTTTGTGTATTTAACTTAAAGGAGGAGTAAATCAGGACAGGTAAAGGTCTTTTGGTGTCAGGCACCATTTCCATCTGTAATACTACCTCACTTAAATTCTTCTTCTCACAGCACACAAATGTTTGCACATTTATGGTCACAATGTGACATAGCAGGAATATCTAAGTATTTTTCTGGAAAAATAAGATCGTTGACTTCCAGAGTCAAGCAAACAATTACAAACAACTTTTTCTCTCACAAGAATCACTTTATAAATGGGAAGGATAGATATACATCAGACTGAAGACAGATGTTTAGTTTGCTCAGACAAGGCTTTTTTTTGTAGGACACATCAGAGACTAGTGCTGATTGGAGCCACAGTTATCACACCCATAAGGAAAACCCTTGGTCTTCCCAGGACATTTTTCAGGAATGGTTTTCTGAAGTACATGTGAAGCAGATGTGTAATTCTTCACACTGTGCTACCCTTTCTTTATGAATGGTATATTTTTTGCAAAATCTTCCCACATGTCCACTTGAACAACAAAATTAATTTGGTAGAGCAGGGCTGCTCCTTGAGGAAAAGTTTTCTAGCACCTATTTTGACCCATAATGGCCTGGGATATTCTTAAGTTGACCTGACAGTGACTTGCTGCTGCCAGAGGGGTAGAGCATTCCTCCAAATTTTCATTAATCAATTTTTTTTTTATTTATTTATAAGGGTATCAATGCCTGGATAACTATGGCCAGTTACATACATTAGTTCTCTTTGTAAGGGAACTGGTAGCCAGCCAAACACAATATGGCTTATTATCAAATAACCCGGCATGCCTTGCTCAAAAAAATATAATTGGTAGCTACTTTTTAGTTCTAATAAAGCACACCTGATTTGGTTTTGGTAAACCTTGAATGGGCATCAAAATTTGGCTGAGCTGACAATAACTGTTGAGACATCTGATCCAATATATTTGGTATGTCTAAATACTCCTCCTCTAACAACTTCAAAGCCACAGAAAAATTAGCTTCCGTAGAGGAAAGGTGCTTCATTAAATGAATAGCCTGGAGTTTTTAGGCAACTCTTTAACAAACAAAATTTTGTAAGCTTTGAGCAATAGCCTTCTGCATAATTCCCAAAACTTGCTAAAAAGTTTTTGAAAGCAAACTGATCATTCAACAGTTCTCCATCAAAAGTTGGGGCTTTCATGTACGCTCTAAGATCAGGAGTAGTTTCAAATTCAACTATTTTTTCCAAAACATCTTTCCTGTCTTTCAGCAGCACCCCCACTAAACCTCTCTGCCAATTCATTCAATCTTTAGAAAGTGACCATCCTAAATTAGAAAGCAAATTCCAATATATTATCTTGGGGCCCTGCTCCTTCACCTGAGCTGTCCAAACTTACAGCTACCATTTCATCCTCCAGGTCACCAAAGCAATTCAATCATATCCTTATTAATTTCTGGTGTTCTTTAAATACACCTAAGGACATATGACTTTGTCCATGTAGGCTCCACAGTTCTACATTTAACTTTCTCCTCAATATACTCTGCTGTTGAAATCAACTATCCAGCTCTGAAAAATCTAACAGCCATTTTTGGCCAGTACAAAGTTCAAAGAAAATGATCAAAACAGTTCCTTCAAAACTATAAAAGGCTATGAGGCACAACACTGTTAGTCTGTCGCAAAAATGCTGGAAAAGCAATAACAACAGATTACGACTAAATGTTTCAAAATGTTAGAAATTATAAGTATAACAGAGACAACGTAGTAAAATATTCAAAATGTTGAAGAAGAAAAGAAATAAATTTTAAGGGAATATTTCAGTTGGTTGGAAAACCGAATCACCTGATAAGGAACAAAAAAAAAAAGAAAAAAAGAAAAGAAAAAGAAAAAAAGAAGCCAGTTATTAACAAGCAAACAGGAATATGAAAAGAAAAATGCCACTGCATGCTTACTCGGTTGCCAGGGTTTCAAATTATAGTCTTGCCACAATGCCTTTTAACACTGTGACCAATGCCTGTTAACAATTTTGGGGTTTAGAGTGTGTTATTCCAAATTGGTAGCTGAATAATGTTAGTGAATTCTTGTCCAACATGTTAAAAAAGAAATAAAGAGCAAGCTAAGACCAGTCGTACAATAAAGAGCTTGACACAGTGAAGAGAAGTCAATGCAACAATGGGTTAGTGTTAAGAATATCCCTCTGCTAAAGAAAAAAAGTTCCCCTTGGGGTGAAGATAAAATGAATATGAATTTCTAAGGAATACAAGTGTTGAAAAATTTCAACACACAAGGAATAAAAAGAAAAATAATAATTGTAGTCTTTCTCTAGAAAAGACTACGGTAATAGCATTCAACAAGTGGGGGTGGGGAACAAGTTAAATCTCTTTTCTGCTTGTAGAAAACAGTTTGAATAAGAAGATGAATAAGGTCTGGTAGCAATACTTCTCCAAGGTCTGCTCTTGAGTTAGAAAAAAATATCCGTCCCTTGTATATTTTCTTTGGTTGCAGAAAGTCTTTGGTAAGCCGAACTATACCGGAGCAAAGAAGGAAGGAAAAAAAAAAAAATAGCCCATAACCTGTCGAAAACGAAAAAGATATAAACCAAGCCAGCTTCAAGTTGGCAAGAAATTTCCGCCAACGTGAAATATCAGGCAGAAAAACCAAATCACGTATGCATATATGCAACTGTTATTTTGCTAATTTTACAAGTCCTCCACACTCTAAAGGGGAGGGCTCGTTTCACTGAAAGTGAAAACCAATCAGCAGATAACACTAACAGGAAATAAAATTTCTTTCATTAGAAAGCCTGACGATAGAACTTGTTTTTATTAAGTTTAGGACATTTTTTTTTTTAATCAAATATACTCATTTTTTAGCGAATCTTTGGAGGTACAGTGTAACCCGGATATAAGAGAGATTTTCTCTGGTCCCAAATTAGAGCCTGTGTTAATGTATATAAAATAGACCAAACCCGGATATAAGAGACTTCTTCTCCGGTCCCGACAACTCTCTTATATCCGGGTTACACTGTACTACAATTTTTAAGTCTTCACTCTTCATTCAAAAAAAGAAATTTTTAAGTTTTGAATTATTAATTGTCAAGCAAATGTGGACTAATCGTTCATCTAATAGTGAAACTTTGAAACTAAACAGAAAGGAAAAAAAAAAAGTCTAACACCAATGCAGTGAAACAGACTTTTAGTTAAAAAATATTTTAGAAAAGTTTCTATTCCTCGTTATGGATTCTTTATTCAAATTCCAAATTAAATTGTTATTATAAGTAAATTATTTCAACTAAACAAGTAAAAGTTTATAATTCTTCTAAGGTGAGTACTCGTCGCTTGAAAAGAATACATTTTTTACTCCTTCATTACATATTTATTCATAAGAAAAAAATACTGATGCATGAAGTTTGAAGAACGTTTTTTTGTAAGTACACAGCAATTATTTTTCTTATTTACCTCTCGTCCCTGAAACGATGATTTATTCTGGAATTCGGTCGGTTTCTAAAGATTTCTCGGGCAATCGACACAATTTTTGTTTTGTTCGTTCCATATTGAAGCAGGAATGGATGACAAACTAACTAAATGCAGAAGGAAATGAAAAGGAAAGGGCAAATAATGTGGATGAAAATGTTATTGCTAAAAAAAAAAAAAAAACGGTGTAAGAAAACATTGCATTCCTTATGGAAAAAAAGATTGATATTTAAAAAAACGAATTAAATTAAAAATGAAGTCAAATATAATTTTAAAATTTTATTAATTACACCCGTCTCACTTTAGAAGTGAAATTTATCTTTTCATATGTTTTTTAGGTTTTGAACATTCAAACAAAATCGTCGGAAATGACTCGTTTTTTAGTTAACAAACCCCCAAAATCTAGCGTAAGTATGGGGAACGCTGGTCGGGGAAACTACTTAAAACGAGTAATTTACGACATTTTTGAAATATTCATTTCTGATTGTTCACCGCAAGTATGTGAGAGGCTCGTTTCTGAGCCAGATTTGGTTGTTTGGTGGTCTTGAACGAGTGGGTAAACGTCAACTTGTTGCGGAATTTAAGATTGGAAAAGACTCTCAGCAATATAGAGTCTTAGACTCTATATTGCTTCTGAGAAAGTTCTGTTTTTGGGGGTTTTTTTTATGTGTTTTGTTTGAACAAATCTGACCTATGTAGCAGTAACACGGGCCTGGGATGTTTTAATCAAACATGCCCGCTAACAATTTAAAAATAAAACTCAAAGATCTGACAGGTCAAAGGCAGGACAACAAAAACGAGGAATTCAAATAAGACATGCCAAAATTTATTCTTGGCTAATAATTGTTATAGACAAGCGTATGGTTGCAAGAAAAAATACAACAGCAGAATTAGATTTACGTGATTTATTTCAGCAGGAACATGTGGGTTTAGGTAGGACAGCTTCCTTGTGGTAAAGTTCATAAGCCGGCTGAAGATCTGGGTTGATCTCTCATAGGCTGGGTAGCGCTCCTCCTGCTGGCTGCTGCTGACCGCGACACCTGTTGACGATATTCAGTCCCCCCCCCCACGAGGGCGTCATGTGGCACAAGGCCTTTTTAACGGGTTCAGGGCCGGTCTACATCCCCGAAGGAGACTTTGCCCTTCGGCGTAACCTCCTTCGAGTTCCTCCTGTCTGTAGGAAGAGAGTTTAACCGAATAGTCGCTCAGAAAGTACCTGTTGACTGCCGTTGTACTTCCATGTGACCCCTTTTATGGCTTAACAGGCTTGAAAAACGGCGCGAGTATAATTAGGAGGGAAGCATTTTTATTGGTCGAAAAATAGAAACACTTTAAAATATTATTTTATTTTTCAACCGGAACTCGTGCGTCGGGAACATGTGTAAACGAAGATAATGGTCATTTTGTGACGGGGCTTTGTCCCGTTCACATCCAGCTCTCGCTCTTGAGTATGTTAGTTTATTTGCCTGTAAATCAGTCGAGATATGTTTTATTTTATTTTATAACATAATAATACAAATCCAGGAAAGAAAATGCAAATTGTTTATGTTAAAAAAGAGATCCATATAAAATATAAAAAAACAGTGATTCAAAACACGAAATCTAGTAATAAGAAATGTTCAAAGTAGATTGGAGAAAAAGTTTATATACCAACACTGACAAGAAAACTGTGACAATTGGTAAATTACACAAAGTCAGTATTGTACACACAGAAGAAGACTGATAGGATAATACTGACCAGAAGAGTTGATTCACACAATATAAAAACTGAAAATGTTGACAGGCAGTAGAAAAATGCCGAATCAGTTGATCAGTTGCCGATAGTAACCAGAACAGTCCATGTTCAAAAAGAGGTAAACTGAGTCAGTAGACATGCGAAGAAGAAAGCTGGAACAGTCAATGTTTGAAGTTAGGTAAGCTAAGTGTGAAGGAAAGAATAATGTACACCACTGATGATTGCTTGGTGTAGAAAATGCTGATGAACTCAGAAGATTGGTATGTGACAGGAAATGACTGCTATGCATAGTAGATGCCATAACAGTTGGTTGTTTTAAGGCCATTGACAAGTTAAAAAATCCCGAAACAAATGGTCCTTTTCTGTGGGTGCAGGGATCATTGACAAACGCTGAAGATATTATAATGTGAGTGCAGATACCATTGACAAGTGCTAGAGATTCTGGAATGAGAGATTATGTGTTAGGAGTGCTGATATCGTTGACAAATGCTGGAGATACCGGAACGAGAAGTCATACACTGGCCCATGCAGTCAGTGGGAAGAAAAGGAATTTTCCCTTAAAAGAACAAATGGTAATCTCTTACCATGTAATAAGGGGAAAGTCAGGGTCTTAGTCCTGAAAAGGATTCTCAAAGCACAGGTTAGCATGTCCATTACGACAATAGATCATACTCAGGATCATGCAGCAGCCTGTTCGGCATATCGGTTTGAGACGACTTATTGCTAAAAGTAATGAATCGCAGGATAACCCAATGAAAAAATATGGGAAGACAGCATCATACTGTTCTGAAGAACAGGGTCACTAAACAACTCAAAGCTCTCACTATAGCTAAAAGCGCATCAACTGCATAAGCAGTGTCACCATATAGCATAGAAAAAAAAACCTGTCGTCTGGATATTTAACTTTGACTTGCCACTGAGTAAGGTTGTGACACAAGGTCAATTTGTTTTAATGTGAAGCCGCTGGTCTTAGCCAGTCATGCCACTGCTATGGAACAGATGTTACAGAAGTCCAAGGATTCTGTCCAGGCAGCAGGAGAGAGGACAGCGCCCAGCCCCAAAGAAATACTAAAAATATACGGCTGCAGTATACACAGTGCCCCAACAAATACTACGGGTCGTGGGAAAAAAAAAAAAAAAATCCTTTAATCATTCTGACTCCTTTGTCAGATTTGTTCTTGTCGGAGTTAGCTCCTCCTTAGCTCCTTAAACCTTCAACAGGGGTCTCTCTCCCCTGGCTATAAATACTCGCTGACCCTTTGCCTCGACCTTTTTTTCCTCTCAGGCGTTTGGGCTGCTACCTTGAAGTAAATCTTTTTCCCCCTCAGGCTTCGGCCTTATACCACCTCACAGATGTGAATGCTCCCAGATACAGTGTTTCTCAAATGCTGGGAACACGCTAAGAACATTACACGTATGTACGAACACAACACACACACACATAATATTCACCACACGCACTCTGTCCATGTAACTTACAACCTTTAATTTGTTATTAATACATATATTTGTTTACATATACATACATATATATATATATATAGGTCTTGTGTTTGTTTTTCCTTGCCTTCTTTGGACTTTATTAAAGTCCAGCTTTCTCATGTAGTTGGACCGGCTAGCAGGAAATTTCTACCCCCGTGTGTTCTTCTACTTCTACTCAACATCACCACCCCACGGTCCTCTGCATTCTTTTCATCCCTTTTATTTGTTATTCTAAACAAGCCTCAAATTCATATTTATTTCTTTTGTTTAGTTTCACTTTTTTGGCTTTCAATAAACCTACTGATGAACAGGACTGCATCTTTAGACTTTTAATTGCTGTATGGTATTTATCTGCTGTCTGAAGTATGCATACATCCGAGATGATGAAAGCTTTGATGAAGTTTTTTTTTTCTTCAGACATTTCTATACTTGTATTCCCATGAAAGAAGAAAATGAAAAAAATAAAATGTAAAAAGAAGTTTATAAAATCTTGGACATAGACTTCCCAAGCTCTTTTGGAGTTTCTATCATCTTTCAACTTCTAGAATGACCATTCATCTACCGTCCAGTGCTATGCAACAGGGCTGCTGAGCTTCTAGTTTCCAATCCATCTGTTCTGGATAGTGCTTAAGAAAAAAAAAATGGTATATCTTCTAACAGGGCCTTTGATGCAATAGTATTTAGGAAGCTATGGATAAACTCGGACAGAGATATGAAATATATTTTTGGCAAATATCTTGAGCAAGAGCCTCAGCTAAACAAAAGATTGGGAAGGCAAGAGTAACTCTCGGAATATAATGTGAGGTTCCAAAAATGAGAATTTAAATTCCTGGATTGTGTTCTTTCTGATGAGGGAGTATAGTCAGACCTAATCAGCAGTATGAGACATGAAAGGAGACCAAAAATTTTTTAAATTTTTTTTTTGTGTGTGTGTGGTGGTGGGGGATGAGGTAGGTACATTCATCAGTTAAGAGCAAAAGATTAAACCGAAGAAATTTCTTCAGAAAAATCACAAGGAAACCAGCTTTAAAAGTCTCAAGAAAGAGTTGTCAAATATGCTTGTATTATAATTAAAAGAAAAAAAAACTTGTATTTCCAATGAATGATTTATATGGAAATATTTCGGCTAACAGTTGCTAGTCTTGGTCATTTCTTAATTTGAGTAAAAACAGTACAAAGAAGTTTGAAACGCTTAAGAATTTAGATCAAGGAAAACAAACTGAGTTGATGATGTTTACAACATAACAGCAAGTCAGGGCATAAAAACAAACAAAAAAAACCAAAAAACTTTGTACTGTTTTATTCAAATTAAGGAGTGACCAAGACTGGCAACTGCTAGCTGAAATATTTCCATAAAAAATAAATCATTCGTTGGAATTACAAGTTTTTTTTCTGATATAATGAAATCGACTCCTTTAAAAATATTGTGGAGCTGCTGAAAGTTGTTTCACAATAGTAGTAAAGGTGTCCTTTTCATTTTATTATTATCATTAAATTTCTGTATGGAATGTTATAGTGGGTTATTGCAGGATCTGTTCAGTTACCTGGAGTTTTGAAAGGAAGTGTGCTTCAGCACAACTGCTTGATGATGCTGATGGTTTCTCCAAAAAGGTTGCAGGCTACAATCTTTATAAGAGAGCATAAGAAAAAGCTGCAATTCCCATTTCTTGCTGATCTATAATCATCATCCTTACATTGTTGTTGAAGCAACTGAAAACTTTGTCCCTGGTTACATTTTCTTTCAATTGAAATCATTACAGATAAGGTCTCCTTTTTTTTCGTCATTTCTAATTTTTTCTTTTTCAAACCAGGAAGTTTTTTCAGATTTAATTCAAATTTTTCCAAGAATCTTTAATTCTTATTTAAAATTGTTTTTATTTTCTTTGTATGTCTTACTTTTAATTACCCTTTTATGTCTAAAATTTATTTAAATTTGGTAGATGTAAACATTAGTCGGACCAGGATTGTCCTCATCTTTGTCACAAACCAAAATAAAAAATAAAAAAACGGCATATTTTTTTGGTTGTTCATTTCGAACTGAATATAACGTTTTTCACTAAAAATTCCACGTGCCATGTTTTCTGGATGTCGAAAAAAATTCAGTTAGAAATGGATTCATATTTTAATTAAAAAATCTGAAAATAATGCCTTAACTAAAATTGAAAAAAATTTAATTTGGGTCTGTAACTGTTTTCTAACCTTTAAATTCAAAATTTATTGCCAAAATTTAATTTGACATTGATCTTTGCTGAGATAGTATATTTTTCCTAATGTTTATTTTTTAATCAAAATATTTTATTAAAATAATGCAATTTTTTTGCCATTTTCATTGCTTTATCTTTCGGCCAGAATTTTATTCTGGAACTTTGTTTCATTCCTTTTCTCATTAATTTAATTTGAATTTTCCGTTTGTTTATTTGTATTTATTTCCATGCATTTGGGCTCATTTTAATAATTTGTGGCAAAGCAAACCCTGATTTATTATTTACTATCTAAGATAAATGCAACCATTGGAAAATGTTTATTTTTCAACATAAAATAAAAAGGGGCGATATGAAAACTTCTCTCCAAATGGTGTTCATCCTTTTTTTCTTATCCAACAAATTTGCAGCTTTAGGTGTTTGAAATTAAGAGTTTTGGCCTGTCTTTCCTGAACAATCTTTTTCTTGATTGCAAATAATTTTAACAAGTCTACAAATCATGTTCCTCTCTTGGGGTCTCAAAATTGAAATAAAATACCTAACTTTTGTTTTGAAACCGTTTCAAGATATATTTTTCCTGATGTTTGGACCGAGATCTTTTGTAATTTTCTCACTTGGGATTATTCATACTAGGTTCTTAGACTGTTTTTCTGAGTGTTGTTTTCCAACTCCTCCAACTCCTCTTCTAAAACATCCTGGATAAATCCTTTTACAAAATTAATAATCCTGTTCAAGGCTCATAAGTGCAAAAATTAAATAGATTGTAAAAGATTTAAAAAGGTGACAACAAGGTCCATTTAAACCAGTGAAAGCATTAGTCAACATCAGCCAATAATCAGCTGAGTGCCTCTGAGGAACAGAAAAACATTTTGATAAGGGTCTCAACTTGCCACTTGGTTTGTTTGTTTGGTGAATTTTGGACATCATTGCCAATTTTCTCATTATTTTTGAACATTGTTTTTATAATAAAGGCGGATGAAATGAGATGAAAGTGAGACGGCATTTTGGAATCCAAGCTGCCCAGGTCTAACATAACAAATTTGGCCCTTGACTGAGCGATTGAATCACTACAGAGGAATGAGAACATCCGAGTCATATTGATTTTTAACAAGGGTAATGCGAATGTAGTGATGGACAAACCGGACTATAAAAGAAAACTGGGAAGATTCATTAGCAATGGTAGCTACAGCATAGTGAAAAAAGATCCTATTATAAAACATAACGCAATATATATAGATAATTAATCAAGAACAAGGATAAATAAACTTTTTAAGACGTATAGGCAGTTAAAATAGCGTTACAACAAGTTACCTATCCATATATTCTATTATCTCCTTAAGATTGTAAAAATATATTAAAACTCAGGCCGATTAAATTTTTAATGAATCTTTGTGTGCCATTTTCTGAGTATAATATATATCCTTGTAAATATAATTAATCCATTGATGGAAAGTTTTTTTCATATGTCAAGGAACTCCGATTTTTTACTTTTGGAAATAATCAAAATGCAATTTCCCATTTCTATCCAACCTTTCCAAAAGCTTGGATACTGTGGTTTGTTCAAAAAAAATTTCTTTTTTAAAAGGAAATATATCTAAATAGTCAGAGATATATTGACCTCTGACTAATAAAGAAAAACGGACCAGTATACCAATAGATAATCTGATGGAGATGTTGACTTTCTGTTAAAAATAAACAATATTTTTAATGGGATTACATATTTAACAGGATGAGGGGCTTATTTTCAAAATATAAATACCATTATCACCAGCAATGGCGAATATATACATGGAATACTTTGATATAAAAAAAAAAAAAATATATCTCTAATGCCAACTATATGGTTATATATTTACGTAGATGATGTCAAACCTTCATACTCTGGCCACACCAGGAAGATGTTCAGGAAATTTTCTGTTTTTTTGTGAACTCAATAAGACCTTTGATACAGTTCACAATGAGAAAAAGATTAAACAACACATCCCATTCCTGGATGTTCTAATATTCTCGAACAGAGAATGGGTTCAAGACATCCGTATACAGTAAACCAACATTCACCGGACAGTACCTCAATTTCAACTCCCACCATCCATACAGCGTAAAGAAAGGGATCGTGATGCTTACAACATCGAGCAAAAGTCATAATTGGCGACCCAGAGACATTACATAAAGAATTGGTTAGTATAAGTTGTACCCTACAATGTACCAACTACCCTGGGTACATGGCTGCAGCTTCAAAAAACTGGGATAGGCGTTTAGAAGAGGAGGACAACAACACTCAGAAAAATAGTCCGCCTGCCTTATGTGAAGGGGCTATCAGAAAATACTAAGGATCTGCAGTCCATATAATATCTAGACAACCTTCATAAGCTTGACGACACTTCGCAGATATCTCTCCCGAGTAAGACCCCCCATAGAGGAGAACATGACTAAAGACTGTGTGTACGCTATCCCATGCAGCTGCGGAAAGAAATATAAAGGGAGACAGGCCGCCCCTCAAGTTAAGGCTTCAAGAACACCAGAAAGCTGTAACACGAGGGGAAGTGGAAAAATCAGGCGTGGCTGACCACATATGGAGAGAAAAGGAGATCACCGCCCTCTGTGGGATCAGGTTGAGATCATAGACAAAGAACACCATTGGAAAATTCGTAAACTTAAGGAATCAGCACATATGCTAGGCCACAAAAAATCTCCTGAGCCGACCAAGCATAGAAATGAATACAATATGGGAACCAGTAATATGGAGTGCCAAAGAAAAGCGATAATAACAAAAAATTGCAATATGAGCTCTGGTAAAAACATCCAATGATAACAGCAAAAAATTGCAATATGAGCACTGGTAAAAATGATTGCTGAAGACATTAGGTTTATAATACCCAGAAATTCCATACACAGATGTCCTCAAGGACACATGGCACAGTGGATAAAGTCATTAGTTAGATCCAGTGACAAGACCCAAAGAGTGTGAGTTCAATACCCGGTTAAAGCAGTGGAGAACTTGAAGAGGAAAATTAACAGGAGATAACTGATGACATTCATTAAACATGGCATGTGGAACTAGAACAGTCTACCCCAGTGAGCGAAATAAAGGGTTCAGTTCGACGTTCCAACCACCTGAAAACGGCCGGAGCGTACAACAACCGAAACATTGTCATAAATATGGCGATAAAGATGAGGACAATAGTACGAATAATGTAAATAGTGTTTTTTCTATTAAATTATTATTTCCTTCTCAGATTTAATTTGGGACGAAATTATTGCTCGAATGTATTTACTGAGTCTTATATCCAAATTGTAAAGAGAAATGTAAATAGTGTTTTATGCGTTAGTGAAATACGGTAGTTGATAATTTATTTTTATATTTCATTATATTTTGACTGTTAAAATCAGAATACACAATAGGAAAGTCCAATGTGCTGCTGGAAATGTTCATTTCACTTCAAGTTGAATTAAAAGATACAGAAATAGAGAAAACAAATCCACATGTAATTTAATATGGAAAGGTATTTCTATTGAACATTTAAAGTATCTTCTTTTTTATTTTCATGTGCCTATGGTTGACATGAATCCGCAAAACACTGAAGTAAATACCTACATACATACATTTATATATATATATATATATATATATATATATATATATATATATATATATATATATATGTGATTATTTTTCTCTTTTATTGATAGCAATTTTCGAACTTTCATTTTACAACGCAATATTTAGACCTTTTGATATAGATAGTTGTTGAAGGATAATATATTGATTTTTAATATATACTTCATAGCTCTTTTTATTTCACCAAGTATTGTTTTATTCACACCAGCACTATATATGTGCGATATTATATATATATATATATATATATATATATATATATATATATATATATATATATATCATATAAATTTTCATAGGGTACCTTATTTAATCCTGGTTTTCAGGATTTCGTTAGTAATATCTTTTTTTATTTTTATTCTTAACGCTGCTAGACGAAAGGTCTACTCAACATTTTGAAAGAGAATGTGAAGACTTTAGAAAGAAACGAAAACCGAATCTTAAACAGGAAACAAGGGATAAAACCTCAATTTTATTCAAATGACCGGCGAGAAGTGTGAATTTTTTTTTAAAAACATCGTATTTTATTTTTGATAGTTTCAATATCTGCACGAAGCTACTTCACTATTCGAAGGTCTGAAAGTATTGAGATGTTTATTAAGACTATCCTGCATGACTTTTTGTCATTCAATGCTATACTATTGTGATCTTACGAAAGACTAAACAAGACTGAAAAAATATTCATATATTAGAACAATGTATCTTATATAAGTTTATATATTCATCAACAGCGATTTTTTTTCTATAAGCACATAATAAAAACAGCCCGCAAAATGTGTTGTGCTTCATTGAGGTATGAATAGGATGGGGCGGGGTGTCTTTTTCCAGAATTTACATTTACCTCTATTTAACCATTACTCTCATTTGTCCTGATTTTCGCTTGTATGATAAAAGGGTGACTATTTTCATGTCTCTTCCCAGAGGACATGTACATAAGCACGTATTTGTATTAAACGCCTTCTGTTGACCCTAGAGAAGTAAAAACATATGTATACATCTAAATAGATTTAAACCTGAATATATTCAGAAAATATTGCTTGATTTTTGACAAAGAAGTTGTGTACTTCTTACAGGTGCGAGAATTTGATGCTTAATTTTCTTTAGAAGCCCGGCCTTAGAATGACGATTTTTAAATCAGGTTGGAAGTAAGTTTGGCGTAACAGAATATTCCGGACACGCCATCTTACGTGACCTTCTTTTTTACAGAAAGGTTATTCTTTCGTTTTAATCCATAACTATTTAAAGACAAACAAAAGTTCGATTAAATCATATATATTCGATATATCTATATTTAAAATATTACCTGAATTACAATACCTGAAAAAGTGCAATAATAAATAAAAGAATAAATAAATAAGGTCAGACTTAAAGTAGAAAAATGCACCAAAGAAAGGCAAATCAAATGAAACCTTTTTTTTTTTTTTGCATTGAATAATAGTTTCCATTTTAAAATTAATTAATATTGGAATAAAAGTTCAGAAATTTAAATAATTACACTTTGTCTTGTCTTGATGTCCATATCAGTAGCTCACGAGGGTCATGCAGACCACTATCAACATTTGGGTTCTACTATAGGGTACGTTTCTAATGTTTGCAACTTAACGATAGGTATTGATACAAATATAGTCAATAGATTTTTTTTATTATTCCGGACATTTTATTTACCTTATTTACAGAAGGAACAAGGAAGAAAACCTTGTAATCGACATACGCCTGATGAAGACGGGAGGGCAAACGACTGAAACCTTGTGATAACAAGAACAAAGATGAGGACAATATACCGCAAATATTTTAAATAGTAACTTTTAAACCCAGAAATTCATTCAGAAATTGTGAACATTTACTTTCGATTAACTCACATCCCACAACTGCCAATACTGGCATCACTGACACCACACAAATGACGTAAAAAAGAAGAAAAATGAATTTGCATTCAAAGAGGAAGAAAGTGAAAAGGAAGGAAAACAGCGAAAGGAGGAACAAACAAACAAACAAAATGAAAATGTTATATGCTTTTATCTAACTTTTCAGGTATCAATAGATGTGTATAAAATTAAGGAAAACTTAAAAAACAAGTGAAACCTCGTGAGTTTTTTCATTCATTTTAAACTCAATTTGGAGATTTTTCATTCAACAGTACAAATCTGGAATTGAATGATCGGATCAGATTAGAAAATTATATTAACGGAAAATATTTCAACCGCCTAAATATCGCTAAAGAATTTGTTTTCACATGTAGTCTTCTTAGATTAACTTTGAGATTCAATGGACACGCAATAAAACAGTACATGCAAATGTTTTATTAAACTGCCAATTTATTATTTTACCCAAAGAAGCTGTGAGAATTCAACAGTCATTTATTTGTAATTAAAATTAAAAAATATATATGAAGAGATGCAGAAAGGTTCTCGAACCAACGAAGTCTCCATTTCCCACACCTAACAAAAAATCTGCTATTTGGTCAGATTTATGGAAGTGGGTTCAATGACAAACTGTCCAAATTTCGGCATCCTCTCATACATATGGGGGAAAAAAAAGGAATAAAACTGATTAAATTTTAATCTCTTATCAAGTTATTGATTTCAAAAAAATTTTTTTTATAAATGTTGAGAAATTGACAGATTTTTCATAAAAAAAAAAAATGACCAGGAGAGATTTTCGGCCTCGTTGTTTTTTGTCCTTATTGACTTTATGATTCTCTGTTTGTGGTAAACACAAATTGTCAGCGTCCCTCATATTCCAGTATTATAAAAAATAAAAAGTAATCTTTTCTAATTATTTCATACTGAATGGGATAATTATCTCATTTTCCATGTCAAGATAATCATTAATAGATTCCTGAGTAGCAAGTTGACGCTTGACAGCAGAGATAACCTATTCGAAATATAACACATTTTTCGTATTTGCCCTCAAAATTGTATATAGGCGCTAATTAAAAAACGATATTCGAATTTCAGGACGACATTATTTTTTGAACTAGAAGATTAAATAAATATGCCAGAAAGTTAAAATTGTAAATTTTCTCGAAGTGCAGGAAATAATCAAACTTCCTACGATGCAAAATAGCATCTTTCCTCGTGTATGAGACCATGAAGGAAAAATGTATTATTTGAGAATGACGAGAATAACAAATTTCCTTGAAGGAATAACTTAGACTTATTATGAATAAAATCTTAAAGAGAAAAACGTTTTGTTTTGTTTACAAATCTTCTATTTTATATCATAAAAAGTATAAAATTGCAAAAATTTCTATCAAAGAAAAGAAACTCTCTCTCTCTCATATTCTGTCATCACTGTTTTCTTGTTACCCATATTCTCTCTTTCTCTATATAGCTGTGTATCCCGCCTTTTTTTAACCTTCAAGTTGTGTGTGTCTATGACAAAAACACGCGCTTGCGTGTTTGTACGTGTGTGTTCATCACATTTCTTCTATAAAGCTTTCTCCTCTCCGCTATTTTCATGACACTAATGGACAAACAGTTTTCATTTCACGTACAAACAATGAATTTATTTAAATAATATTTAATCGAAGGAAATTTTAGTGGAGGGGATGTGTTCAGCAAATATTTGCGAACCAAAATATTTTTGCTCAACAAAGCGTTGAAAGATTTGGCTGTCGCCAGAAATTATGCATACAAAGAAAGACATTTAAAAAATCTATATCAATGTGTACTTTTGACAAAAACATGAAATTCATCTCTGAACTTTAATTATTCAAATGAACCGGAGCAAGAAATGGCTTGTTAATTTTAACAAGAAAAATTCTCCTTTAATCACCTTAGAGAAATTTTTTTTATCTTCTATGCGCATGGCTGATGCTAACCTCCAGAAGTGTAACTGACTGTACCTTATAAGTCTAATATTTTCCACTGACATAAACTGGAATGATTATCTTGGGTCAGTTGCTAAATCTGCCACAAAGAAAGTTCGTTCATTGTGTAACAATAGGGTTTCTTATACAACCTTGGGAGATAAGTAGATAAATTTTTTTTTCATTTTAATTGCCAGAATTTTCAGGATAACTGTCTCCAGCTTGCCTTTGAATTGGCAAACAAAAATTTTGTTAATGATTTTAGATAATCATAAAAGTAGAGTCTGTTGAAGATTTCACCACCACCCATCTGGTTTTGGGGTGGTCTCAAACCTTCTGAACCACAAGTGGATGGATAGTGGGAAGGGGGGCACCCCAGCCATTATCCATATAAGCAGAGAGAGACGGTCAAGGAGAAAGGGGTCCAGCAGTCAGAGAAGTAGGTATGCAACCAGTGAGTGAGTAGCTGCCCAGCAGCAACCAAAACCACAGGCAGTGAATATATGGGTCCTTTTTACATGGCCAGAAGTTAGTAAGATAACAGTCCACTTCTTGAAGTTGAAGGAAGAATCTCACCGTTAAGTGAGAAATCATATTGTTGCTAATTTCCAACCAGTGTTTTGTCGTTATTTTTTGTTGAATGTCATCAGGGCTAAAGAGACAAATCTGTGAACATAGCCAGTTGGGTGTATATGCAGATACAACCAACCATGGGTGTCACCACGGATCATAGAGTGAACAACAAGCAGAGAACTTCATCACAAAGGCTAGTTTGGTATACCTAAAGTGATTGTTTTGATTCTGTCAGAGTTTTGATAATATTCTTCATTATTTGAAACATCATGAGCTTAAAATCCAATTTTTCATTTAGACTAGATTGAGGAAAGTCAATATTTTGTATTTATTGTTCTGTTACCACAATACAGGACCTCTGTTGTTCTATTCTCCCCATGTCCATCCTTTTTTTTTTTTTTTTAAGGTAGATTTGAGATTAGTCAACACTTTTTGACCACTTCCTGTCTAGTCTGTAGTAATCACCAGAACCAGAATGATAAAGCTCAGAGTACAAGGATTGGTGACTTTGTATTGTGCAATATAAGAAACAATGTGCTCCCAAATAAACACCACAAATGACGTGATAAGGATGTGTCTTACTCAGTTTTATGGAAGAGGCAACTTCAAAGGAAAATACCACATTATCCTAAAAAAAGAAAAAGAAAAAAAAAGAATGCCAACCAAACAACACATAGTAAATATGTGTGAAGGACGAAGTCTAGGCAGAACTTTATGACATTGCGAGATTAGGCTTCATTTGGAAAGTCCTTGAACCAACTGACTGGATAAGCAGCATAGTTTACATGTGAAAAGGCAATGGTGAACTACAGATATGCCATGACCTAAAAGACTTGAATAAGGCCATCAAACATCATCACAAGATCCACATAATCAAAGAAGTCATACACAGACTACCAGGAGCAAAGTTCTTCCCCAAGCTAGATGCAAAGGACAGGCATTAGCCCATCAAGTCAAACTCTGAATCCAAATTACTCATCACAATCAACTCCCAGTTTGGAAGATATTACTTCCGGAGAATGTCTGATAATATCACAGGATATTTTTCAAGAAAAAAAAAAAAAGGACTTGATCCTAGAAAATTGCCCTGGAATCATAGGGCTCGTGGATGACATGATAGTATTTGGGAAAACCAAAATAGAGCATGACAAGAAACTACATTGCCTAATGAAAAAAATGGATAGGCTTCATTTCAACAGTGACAAATGTGTGGTAAACTGAAAACAAATTCCTTTCTTTGGAGCCTTATTTCATGAAAATGGAGTCCATCTTGATCTTAGCAAGGTAGAGGAGAAAAAAAAAAAATCACTGCTTGACCCAAAAGACATAACAGAATTGCAAAGAACATTATGGATCATTACATACATGGTACTATTCATCTCTAGACTATCCAACTTGACAAACCCCAGTGAGGAAGTTACTGAAAAAAGACATTGAATTCAAATGGAACAAAAGTCACCAAAAATCACTAACACAAGTCAATGACATGATATGCAAAGAAATGATGCATGCATATTTTGACCCAACCCCCAAATGAACCATACAGGCTAATGCAGCCAGTAAAGGGTTAAGAGCAGCTCTGACACAAAATTGTAAGCCCATTGCCTTTGTGTCAAAAGCCCTTACAGAAATGGAACAGCGATATGCCAACATTGAACAGGAAACTATTGGCAGTTGTGTCTGCTACTTTCAAGTAGAAAGCAACCATAAACCACTGGAAACGATAAGCCTAAAAACCTTGAATGCAGTGCCCCCTCACCATCAGTAAATATTACTGTGTCTGCAAGAGTATGATATGCAAGTAGCATATCAACCTTGAAAAGAAATGACACTTGCAGGTGATCTATCAAGACTCCCAAACAAGAGAAAGAAGGAAACATTGGACATTGTCTTAAAAGTTGACTTTGCCCTGTTCTCATTGAACTGAACCAGATTTCACAAGCAACACATGCTGATAAAATCTCATCTGAACTAATTGTAATGTTGTCTGCAACACTGCTAAAAGGAGCCTGGATTATAATCCCAAAACCTTTACAGGGAGAAGTACTAAAAAAATACACTATGGTCACCAAGGCATAGAAAAAAAAGCTGTGTTTTTTGAAATGGCATTAACGATGATATTGTCAAAATGATGCAAGAACGTAACACATGACAGGAACATCAAAAGAGTCAAAGCCCTAAAACTCATGCCACATGAAATACTAACAAGACCATGGCAAGTTGAGACTTCTGACATATTCCATTTTGACAGACAAGTTTCTGGTTGTGGATTAATACTGAAAATATTCATATATTCGGAAAGTAAATGAGTCCTCAAATCAGGTCGTCAGGTTAACCAAACAGATATCTGGGAAACAGAGTCCTTGAAAGAGTCATAGGTGACAATGGACCCCAATACAGTTCAAACTCCTACAAGGTGTTTGCCAAAGAATGAGGATTTGAACACCTCACCCAGATGCTCACAATCCTAGCTGAATGTTGTGTACAGTCAGTGATATCAGCTATGAGAAAAGCCAAAATGAGCAACCAGAGTATCAACATGGCACTGCTATGCTTACGATCCACTCCATTAGACCACATAATCCCATCACCAGGAGAACTCAAACAACAGGAAACTGATCAGAAATATTCCAAGGGAAGTGCCGGAATAACAAGACACAAAAAAATAAAATAGCGGATAGTCTTTACCAGAGACCCTCCCAACAAAAGTTACATTATGATGAACATGCAAGGAACTTTCCTTATTTCAATGCTGGGTAACATGTTCAAATTTGGGAACAATATACAAGGAGGTGGACCCCAGCAACTGTAAAACAACTTTGCACAGAACTGGTCATACCTTGTACTGACACTCACAGGACAAGTCATTTGTAAAAACCGATGCCACCTAAGGGAAGACCACAGCACAACTATACATGCTCCTACAGAAAATCTGCCCCAAATTCCTCAAAGTTCCTCTCTGGATACTACCATGGAACCAACCAACACCATCAGAAATTAATTGTGAGAGAGGGATGTCAGAGTGGACATTAAAGATAGTTTAAAAAAAAAAAAAAAAAAAAAAAAAAGAGAGAAAAAAAGTTAAATAAAATAGGCATCAGTCAGAGCCATGTTATTGCTACAATATAGATTTGTTGTCTTCTTTCTTACTTATGTTAACAATGTAAGCAAACTATTTGCAGCCCTGATAGCATGGCTTCAAAATACATCGACTGCACTCCTGCAGAGGGTAAAAGTCCCTCAATGGAGCTACCTGTTGGCTGTGGGTGACGACCCGTGATGCCTGGGGACGGGATCCTGGTAGTTGAGCAGGTCATGACCCAAGTTAAAAGTTATCACGACTTTGCAACACACCACTTTGGCCTTTACCTGGGCTAGATGGGAAGTTAGAGAGGCCCGATCTGACCAATCAGCTAGTCGTGTCAAGCTCTAACACCTATCCTCAAAAAATAAACATCTTTCAAACTATTTCAAAACAATGTGATATTCCCCAAATAAGTGTCAGAAGGTGGTGCCAAGGGTCAATCAATTAGTACGTGAAAATCAGCCACATGAAGGAATAAATAAAAGTTTTCATAAAAACAAGGGTAAGAAAACAAAAACACCAGAAATGCTGCCAAAAATACGACTAACATGAGTTTACCTCTTTTGTATCCCTGAGAAAATAGGGCAAATGGGCGACCCCCCCAATCTCCCACTGCCAGGCTCCAAGGAGGGTGGGGTGCAAAAAAATGAAGATAAAAATAAACCCACATGGCAATTAAAAAAACAACAAAAAGACCCCATATCGAATCAAGTTCAGACAACAAATCAGAGCATGAACTAACACAATTCATAGTTTTTTTTAGGTTTGTTTTTATCTCTTCCAAGGTGCATAGTGAGAGTTCATGGCTTCTCACTACGCCTTTGGATGAATTTAGGGTTTCGTGTAGGTATGTTTTGATTTTTATCTTGTCAAAGGTTGTCCAGTTTAATATTTTTTTTTTGCGTGTGTATTTTTGGATACTTCGATTAGTATTGTTCCATTCTCCATTTTTTTCACAGATTCTGGTTTTTGGATGTCAGTTGAGATAATTTTCTCTATTTTAAAAGGAGATATTTTGGTAAGAGGTGCATTTTCAATAGATTCTAATACTATGAATATGCAAAAAAAAAAAAAAAAAAAAAAAAAAAAAAAAAAGAGAGAGAGAGACAACAGAAAAAACTAACTACAAATCTGAAGAAATCTCATCCTTAATAGATAACATGAGAATTCTACTGACTGAACTAACCATAATACTCAAACCTGAAACGATGACAACAGCTAAAAATAACCAAAAAACAACTGAACACTCCAAATCAAATACCACAAAACAAATTCAAAAAGAGGAAACCAAAAGCCTTAGTAGAAGCCAAACAGACCTGCAAAACCAAGACAAAGAATCTACAGCAAACAACCTGGGAAACTCAAAACAGATCTTTACTTCAACAAAATAGAACAAGAACAATCAGAAAACACAACCACAACTGAACTTTCGAAAAGAATACACCAGGGAAAAAATGCGACTCAAAAGGACAGACAAACTCATAAGAAAAGCCAAACAAAATCCTCCCTGGAGAAAAAGAAACAAAACAAAAACCCTAGCAACATGACAACTGAGAATACCCCTCCATCCCTAGAAGAGATGGATATAAAAAAAAAAAAAAAAAATGCTCCTGCAGAAGCAGACTCACAGTGGAGCACTTCATGTTGAAGTGCAGAACCATTTCCAAAATAAGATGAAAATATTATAACCATAAGAGCCTCTAAAGAGTCTTTGAAGAGACAGACACCAACAAGATATACAGTTTCCTTTCAGAAATTGGTATCCATAACAAAATTAAAAAAAAAAAAAAAAAAAAAAAGAATTTTTCTTTTCCTTTTTATAACTTAACCCATGCCACAATTAAGCTCTGCTAGAGTACTTGCAAGAGCCTCTAAGGCCAGAATATCAGAATATCTATCTATATGTTGAAGTGTGATTATCAAGCTGTTTGTCAAGGTGTAAATATCAGCATATATATCTTTATATCGAAGTATGAATGACAAGCTATCTATTTATCAAGATCCGGATAACTATTATTGGCATTAAATAACCCAACGAGGTTGATATGCCATAAAACACAAAAAAACTATTCGCTACCCTCCCTTACACATTTAAGCTCACAGTGTTACTATGTTCAGCCTCCAGCTACTTTTGTCATATTCCTTTTTATTTATTGATTATTCAGACTAGTCTCAAGTTTGTATTTAAAAGTGTGGGCTAAAAAGTTCATAGGTTACCTATGAAGGAGTGATGCTAGAACTGTGAAACACTGCATGCATTAATTTAAATGACTGTTCAAAGAAGATTTCAAAAGTAACCAGTAACGACTTCTCTTGAAAATGGACAAAATTTAGCATTGTTGTGTTATCAAGTACCAGCAGAAAAAGGGTTTAGCCCCAAGGACATCTATACTGACATGATTGCTACATTAGGGGATGACACTGCAGCATTATCAGCAGTGCAAAAGTGGGTAGCTGAATTTAGGAGAGGAAGGGAAAGTCCTGAAGATGACCGAAGGACTGAACACCAAGGAAAACAATGAACCTGTTTACCACATGGTGATGGATGACAGGCAATTGATTATAAATCAAATAGTCAAAGCTATCAGCACATCCCTGATAGAGTTGAGAATATTCTACACAATGAATTTGGCATGACTAAAGTCTCTGCTTAGCAGGTGCCACATCTTCGGACACCTAATCAAAAGTGCATTATGGGAAAATTGTTTGACACTGTTTGAGTCAGATTCAGCTGGTTTCCTTGAATATTTCCAAATCCAAGAGGAGTATTGAGTTTATCACTTTGAACCAGAGGCAACCCCATGATCCAAAGAAAGCCAAGGTTGTTTCATCTTCAGGGAAAGTATTATCCTCAGTTTTTTGGGATGCAAAAGGCATTGTGTTTATTGACTATTTTCATTTTGGCCCCATATGAATATAATCTGTTCCCCAACAGGCGTCAGAAATTTAATTTCTGTATCTATCTTTCTATCTCTCTTACTTTCCTTCCTCCTCTCCTTTTCCCCGTGTGCAGTATAAGAACTGCTGCTGTCACATGGCAAAATCGTGTCTAACGATTGGTCGTACGTGATTTTCCCGCTTGTTTTCGACTAGATTAGAGGAATCTAGTCAGTAGTAGAGAAAAGGGTGCTGCAGTGTGGAGACGATAAATCGTCTTGTCTTGCGACGAAAAGGAAACCTGCTTGAAGATAACCTGTTGTTGCTCTGACAAGGAAAACAGTCATAAAAGACTAGTCAAGAATATTTGTCTAAGAGAATTGAAGATAAAGAACAAGTGTGTTCGCCGTGTGGAAAAAGCTTATTCTCTAGACAAGTGAAGTCAAATCTGTTCAAGTAATCAAGTGGATTATTGTTCAGCAACCAAAGAACAAGTCAGTTATCTTAAAAAAAAATCAGTTAAAGAAATTATTGTAAAGAGAATTTACAATAGAACATTCTCAAGGAAGTCTTCTTTTTCGACAATCGGATCAAGAGAGAAAAAGTCAAAATTAAGCGATTGTAAAGCTACCTTCCTTCGAGAAGTTATTTTGTTCTATTGGTGGACGAAATTCTGACGTGAAAAAAAGTATGTGAAAAAAAAAGATCTTCTAAGTCGTCTCTAGAAGTTGAATTTGTGTCACAGAGAAAGTTTGTAAAAATAAGTCTGCATTTATTTTTAACAGGAAGCTTGCTTATCTTCCAAGGAGAGCAACTCAAAATATCTAAAAAACCTTTCTGCCCAACTACTTAAAAAAAAATACTAAAGCTTTTTTTTTTTGAACAGTAAGTCTAATTTTTTCCCTCTTTCTGCTATCTCTCTACCTCTTTCACTCTCTCTGAACTGTTATTGAGTCCTTTTTAAGGGCTCCGCCAAAGGACGCTTTTTTTGGCAGTTATTTTCAAGTTGTACCAGTGAACTTTAACATCTGACTATTTTTTCCCCCTCATTTTATTATTTTTTCTTTTCCTCAATAAATTTTATAGCTATTTCAAGTGGTTTTTCCTTCTTCTTTATCTCGCTTGTTATGGTTGTATATTCATGGTTTCAGGGTAACTGTGTTACATGGGATTCCCGTCATTGGATGTAATGACAAAGTTTCCCAACCTTTTTTTTGCTTCGAGTTTGGCTGTTACTAAGCTAAATTTCGACATTCTGCCAAAAAAAAACGAAAGCTGCTAGGTGTCTATATGAACTAGTAGTATTCTAACCTAACGGTTTTCTGCTCCTATCTTACTAAGATTTGGGGTGAAGCCATTTCTGTCAGTCAACAGGCTTGGGGTTGTTCTATACAGTGATTCTTTAATTGGACAAAATTAAAGATATCGTTTTTTGCTCAAGCTTGAAATAACTCTTAATCTCTATGTTCACTTGACTGTAACTGCCGTCCCTTTTTAGGTCTATGTCTCTTCCTTTTTTTTTTTTTTGTGTTGCAAAGGTTTCTTGTTGAAAGTTTAGTTGGTGGGCTTTTGTAAGCCGCCATCTTATCTTGTATAGATCCATGTATTCAGGGTGTTTTGGGTGCCAAGAAATAAGTGACGTCATTGTCTGTTGTATCCCCTCTCTTTGTCATGAGTAGTAGTGAAAGGTTAGGTGGGGAGGAACCAATTAAAATGGCTGTGCAGGCAGGTGAAATTTTGTTGAAAAAGTTAAAGTATACAAGAAATAAAATATTAGTGGTGTTTGAGGCTCTGGAATCCTCAGCGGTAATAGAAGACACTAAATATTCCTTATACAAGGGTTAGATAAATGATTATCTAGCATCTGTGGCTCTTTTGGAAGAGCAGATAGTTGATGCTTATTTGTCTGACGGTGTTGACGAGGATACAGTCGAAACCTTTATCAAGGATAGTGCGTTGTTCAGAATACAAGCATCAGAAAAATTATCTAAGTCCTAACAAGTTTAAAGACAGTGATCCTAGTTTAAAAACTAGTGGAAGAATCAAGGGTGTAGATTTAACCCCTAAAATAGAATGTCCTAAATTTAATGACAAGGATTTAGAGACAGACAAGTTAGCCTTTTTGAACTTCCACAGAGAATTTTTGAATTGTGTTTCCAATCTAGATAATGCGCTGAGATTGGTAGTTCTGAAGAATCATCTCACTGGTTATGCTTTTCAGGTAATAAAACATTTATCAGTGTCTGATGAAAATTATGGAGTAGCACTGGAACTGCTTTCCAATGAATTTTTGGACGAGAACTGTATCGTAGACTCGATTTTCTCTTCCTTGTTAAATGTGGACCGTCTGTGTAATAATACGGTTGTGAAGAAATTGCTGATTGATGTGAAAGCTTCTTCACCAATGGGATCCAAGCACTGCAACACTGATGGAAGAAGTGTGGACAACAAGAACGACTATGTTGAAAAATAAATCTCATTTGATCACATTCCAGAAGAGTATCTTGGTCAGTTTATGAATTTTTCAGTCGACCCTCATATTTCTTCTCTGGTTTCACCCTTTCGGCTTTTAATAAACCTGCTGATAAACAGACCTGTCTTCAGAGTTTTGATTGCCAAAAGGCATTTATCCGGCTGTCTGAGGTACATGTGTGCAAGATGGATGTGTACAGGGAGGTAGAAGACTTATATTGTCAAGTTTTCAGCTTTTGTTAAATGCTTGTTCAGGTATCAATTTTAAAGATGCATTGTCAAGTTGAAAATATTCACAATGATTAAAAGAAAGATCTAGATGGTACATATGAATTTCAATGGGGATTTCATATGTTGAACCAAAAATGATTATTCTGTAAGAGAAGCATCAGACATTTTCTCAAGAATATAATTATTCTCTAATATGTTTTTGCTTATGCAGTTTCAAACTTGACCAGTTTGCAAAGGAAGAATCACACATTTCACAAGAATATGGTTTCTCCCCAGTATGTATCCGGAGATGTTGCTTCAAAGTAAACTTCCTTGAAAAGGAAGTGCCACAGATTTCACAATTATATGGTTTCTCTCCAGTATGTGTTCGCATATGGTCATTCAAATTTCTTTTCCGTGAAAAGGAAGCACCACACACTTCACAAGAACATGGTTTTTCTCCAGTATGTGTTCGAATATGGCTCATCAAAGTAGATGGGACTGGGAAAGAAGATCCACACACATCACAATGATATGGTTTCTCTCCTGTATGATTCCATTTATGTATCTTTAAGTAGGATTTTGTTGAAAAGGAAGAGCCACATACATCACAATTATATGGTTTCGTTCCAGTATGTGTTAGCTTATGTTCTTTTAAACCTGACCATTGAGAAAAGGAAGAGTCACACACTTCACAGTAATATGGCTTTTCTCCAGTATGTGTTCGCTTATGTGCCCTCAAACCTGACCCTTGAGAAAAGGAAGAACCACACACTTCACAATTATATGGTTTCTCTCCAGTATGTGTTCGCATATGTGATGTCAAACCTGACCGTTGAGAAAAGGATGAGCCACAAACTTCACAAGAATATGGTTTTTCTCCAGTATGTGTTTGCATATGCCTCCTCAACTTAGAAGGCGTTAGAAAAGAATACCCACACACTTCACAATTATATGGTTTCTCTCCTGTATGAATAAATTTATGCATTTTTAAATTATATTTTCTTGAAAAGGAACAGCCACACACTTCACAGTTATATGGTTTTTCTCCAGTATGTGTTTGCTTATGTGCCATCAAACTTGACCGTTGAGAAAAGGAAGAGCCACACACTTCACAAGAATATGGTTTTTCACCAGTATGTGTTCGCACATGCTGCATTAAAACTGATAGCTCTCGAAAGGAATAGCCACACACATCACAATGATATGGCTTCTCTCCTGTATGAATCATCTTATGCTTCTTCAAATATGATTTCTTAGAAAAGGTAGTGCCACAAACATTGCAATTATATGGCTTCTCTCCAGTATGTGTTTGCTTATGTTGATTCAAGTATGCCTTTTTTGAAAATGAACAGTCACAGGTTTTACAAGAATACTGTTTCCCTTCAGTATAGGTCTTTAAACGTCTTTTGAAACTTGAATTATCAGAAAAAGGGGACTGACAGTTTTCAGACCAATATTTATTCTCTGAGTTTTCTTCCATATTTCCTTTATTTCCAATCAGCAAGGAAATAGTAATCCATTCATGTAGACCAACATGTTCATATGTTTTTTACTCTGGAAAATATTAAGAGAAAAATAAAAGCTTTAGTTAAATTTAGTATACAATATAAAAATTCCATAAATCAATCATATAACCCTACTTTATATTTCTTATTAACTCATCTGGATCTCTCTTTTTTGCACACATATTCCTTCACATTATATGCCAGTTACAATAATTATGCAGTCTAGGAAGAATTCAATAAATAAATCTAATATCCAATTTGATTTGATTTACCTTTCATCTTTTCCGTACGAAAAAAATGCCTCATTATCAGGTTATCATTACTTAAACAACTATTATCTAGATTGGGACGGATTATCAATTATATATATATATATATATATATATATATATATATATATATAAGAGAGAAAAATTCAGCATTGATTTTTAAATTTAACAAATGGAAGCAACCTACAAGCTGATTCTACCAATAAATTAATTTCTATAAATGTTGAGTAATTAAACTTCATCTAATTAGGAAAGTTTATACTGATGAAGAAAATCAGAACATTTTATTATCTTTTAATTGGTTTTTGTAGTAATTATTTTCATTTCATAATTTTAATCGACATCTAAATATGTGCTACTCACAATGAATTTCCCCTCAAGTAAATTCATTTAAATATTTGTTGAGCAAATATGAATATTTTCCTTTTGTAAAATAAAACAAGGTGGCACAAATTGGTAGCATTGGTAAAACAAAAATAAATTTGAATGCATAAAGAAACAATTTTTAAATTATCCTATTTCAGTTACTTTTTAACCAAATGAGAAGAAATTAAAATTCTAAATTTAATTTTATAAAATACAAAGTTATATGTGAGGCCCATCAATGACAATATAAATACTTTGCCAAAATAGTTAATGATTTCTTTGAAAAAGTGTTATTCTTATAATGATCATTTCATAAATTTTTAATTAGTTATGTTACTAACCAGAAAAAGATTAAAAAGATTTAAAACATAAAAATTCAATCAAAATTAGCCTGAGATAATATATGAAAGTTACTCAATGTACAATGTGCTGTTTCTGAATTTTCTCTAGTTGTCATCAGCTGTGTATTTCTATTTAACTCTCTGTATTCCAACAGATTTGTTGTCAGATAAAATTAGTGCTATGCTTTATAAGAATTTTATACAATGATTAACAGGATTTATGCTAGGAAAACTTTGTTAAGAATATTTCTTTATAAATTCTTGTCAACAAAATAAAATCATGTTGAAAATAAGCCACACAAAAAAAATGTTACTATGGGTTATATTAGAATCAGATCAGGAAGCAACAAGGAACTTTTTGCTTATCTAGATTTAGCTTTCTGAAATCTTTTTGAACAAAACACTTAAGTTCTTTGAACAATTTTGAATTTTTTTAGAAATAAGAAATATGAATATATTTCTTTTTACATTCTGTAAGTCTACAAAATAATTTTAAGAAATGAAATTTGTTTTTAATTCCCATGGGAGGGGCAGAATTTAAACTAACTTTCTCATATATAGTTGTACATAGTAAATATTCATTAATAAATTCAGTAGTGAAGGAGAAATACTGAAAGTTTTATCAAATTTTATTAATTTTTCAATCAAACTTTCAAAACTTATTCAAAAATGAATGAAATTATTTTAGAATGGTTTCTTTTTTAGAAAGTAAACTTTCTGCATTTTTTTTCTTTTGTATCTATTGTCCCAACTCATCTAATTTAGAAATTTTGAGAAATTCATTTTTGTACAACTTAATATTTATATTAGTTATGCACAACTACTTGGAGAATTTAAATCTATTTTTTTTTTTTTTGTAAAACAAGGCCCTCAGTTGCAGAAAATATGCTCTGAATTGTAAAATAAAAATGCAATAAAACTAAGACATTATTTAATTAGAAAAGCCTTTAATTGCTTTTCTGAATATGATATTATGGATACTATTATCTTAAAAATTTTTTTTTAGTGAATTATTTTTTCAAGGCTTGTTTTGATTTTTTTAAATTTTAATTAGAATAATTTATAAAGTTTTAAATCTTTCAAATTTCTGTATATTGATACCAAAATTGTATGAGTTAGATTCATAAGTAAAAACTATATTTACTTATCATAAATAGAAAAGCTTTTTACAATTCAGCAAACTCCAATAATTTTAATTAGAATTTTGAATTGTCTTTTTATTTTTATTTTTTTTGTGTGTGTGTGTGTGTGTGTGTGTATATAAACAAAGAGCCTTTCATATATAATTTTTAAGTACACAGTAATCTCAAAAATTTAGAAAAATATCCTCTGTAATGTAATGTTTTATTGAATTTTAGAAACTTTAGCTTTAAATTTACTATAGTTATCAGACTTATTGTCTGATAACACTGGGTATGAATATCATTATCTAAAAAAATGGCATGTTTATACACATAAAAACAATTCAAAATTCTTTTTAAAATCCTGGGTGACCTCAGTTTGTAATAAGCTTTTCAATTTATGATGAGTAAATTTAGTTTTACTTAATACAGAGTTCTGTGTATAAAAAAATTCCAAGGTTTTTCCAGGACTATGTTAAGAAGTTTCAAGGAATCAAACTGACATATGCACATACATGTACAAAGAGAATGGTCATCAATTTTGAACACAAACTTTTATCTTTTAATAGTTTGACAGACGAGAAGTTCAAAGAAAAATTACAGCTGGTTTCAATAATTCATGTCAGATTGAAAGCGGTGAAAAAAAAAAATCAATGTGTTGAAGGCTAAAACACAACAGAATGCAGACCTGGTTATGTTACAGATTTTGTGTAGCATTCTACTCAGTTTGAAGTTCTACTACACTTGAAAATGTTGAATTACTTTAATTCTTACTGCTTCACATTTCTCTTATCTAGACTATTCATGGTTTGAGAATGTCACAAAATTTCTTAACTGCAGTACATTTTCTGTGAAGTATAATTGTTTTAATGAAAAAAAAAAAAAACTACAAAGAAATTTTCACAAAAACCTTCACATTTTAGCTATCCCTACTACTCATGGCTTTTATTGCACATGACACAGAACAATGTCACATTTTTTCAGTTTATCAAATTTAGCATTTGATATTTCTATGAACTTGTCCTTTACAGATCTTCATGTGGCATTTGACTTGTGATAAGTGAAGTTCTGAGTGTTTAAAAAAAAAAATAAAAGGAAAAGAAAACATTTTTAAAATAATTTCAATCATTTGAGTATAAGTTCTGAAAGTTTCATTAAATCCAACAATTATTTGATTTTTCAAAAGCTTTCCAAATCAACGTATCTTTCACCACCCTTCTGTAGTCATCTTTCTTCGCCATGTAATTCTTTGTATTAAAAACAATCTTCCAAAAATAAAATATACTTTTCGGAAACTTTATGTGAGGAATATTAGCTGATTTAAAGTATAATTAATCTGTTTTACTTTAATTTAAAATATCACAAAATGCATTTTTTTAACCCAACAATAGCTGTTTATCTGAGGTGTTGTCAGGTCTGACAGATTGATGATAGAACAACATTAGATAAATATCAATCTATTGGGGCTTTAAATGTTAAAAACATAACTGAATTAATGTGAGTGACCTTTATATATAATTTTCAAGCACTCAGTAATCTTAAAAATTCAAGAAACTATTCTCCATAATCTAATCTTTTATTGAATTTTAAATATTTTTGGTTATAAAGTTACTATAGCTATTGCTTGTATTTTTTGATACTGTCATGTATGGTCACCCATATATAAAAAAAATCAGCACATTTTTATGTATAAAAAAAAAAATTCAAAATTCCTTTTTTCTATTGGTATTTGATAATATGTACCAAGCTTTTCCATTTATGATTAGTAAATAGTTTACACTTAATAATATTATTAATATGTAAAAGGGTGAAATTAATACAGAATTTTAAGATTTACAACTTAAATTATTCTAATTAAAATTTATAAAAAATGAAAACAATTCTTGCAAAAATTCATTATTCACAGTAAAAAGATTTTTCCTTAAGAAAATAATGTCCTTAATATGTTATTTATAAAAGCTTTCCTAATTAAATAATATCATAGTTTTATTCCATTTTTTATTCTATAATTCAGAGCAGATTTTAGGTAAATGATGTTTTCCTTCTGTCTAGCATATATCAAATTTACAAATTCTCCAAGAATAACTTTATCATTGTAAACATTTTCAAAATTTTTTTTTTTTTTTTTTTTTTTTTTTTTTTTACATATTCCACTAAATATTTTCTTTTAATTTTTTAAATACAATCAATTTTTTCTTTATCAGTGTGAGACACTGCAATTATTAATTTTTTTCTTTAGATTCAATTTTAGGGACAAAAACAGTGCGGGCTTTGGACATATCTTTGTTACCCCCCCCCCATAAAATCAATAAAATATTTGACTTTTGAAAGTCTTTAATTTTTTTAAGAAAAAAATAGTTAAATAAGCTGCTTCGAAAAATTTAAAAATACTTTCTGTCCGATAAATTGTCTAGATGTTGTCAATACATTGACGTAAACATCACTTCACACCTTCAAAACCAATCACCATGGGTAGATATGCTTCTCTTATTTCCAACTAAATTTTTTTTTCTGCAAAAAACTTAAGCAATGTTTGTTCTCAATTACATTAAGTAAACTTTAAATTTTTCGAAAATAACTTTTGAAAAAAGTACAATTGAATTTTACAAAATTTTTAAATGGAGAATTTCACTTTTGTTTACAAAATTGTCAAAATTGACTGACATGATAGATTTTATGTAAATTTTGCTGATTAAAAAAAAAAAAAAAAAAAGATTTTTTAACTAAAATTTCGGACGTGCTAGGAAAAATTAAAAAATTAAAAAAAAATATTTTGGTCTTTCCTGATAATAATAAACATTTAAACTAGGCTTGTTCCCATCAAACGGTAAAAAAAGTGGTATACCCTGGAGAAAAAAGGTCCCAAATGGCTAAAAAATTTTAACATGTAAATGTTTTGTTAAAATTAAAGAGGGATTTTCAAAGTATTTTTTGAATATTTTTCCAGATTTTTAAATCAATAAATTTTTAAAATTTTTTTAAAAAATTCGTTTTTTTTTAAAAAAAATAATTAAAAAATTGATTTATCGGACATTTCTGCCGAGTTTGTAAAAAAAAAAATCAAACTTAGTTCAAAAATCAATTAAAATTTTAAAAAAATCAGTTTTTTTTTTTTTTTTGTGTTATCTTAGGAAATTTAGAATGATTAAAGTTTTAATGTAATTTGTGTTTAAACATTACTTACTTTTTATGAAAAATTTTTTAAAAGATATTTCCAAATATTTCAAAAATGGTGCGTGTTTGAGGGTGTTAATTGATGCCTGTCAATATATTGACAACTTCACGTCTGGGAATTTAAAAGACAGTTTGAATGATATAATTTATTTCTAATTTTTAATTGAACCTGGTTTAAAAAAAAAATTAAACTTTTTCAAATTTTTTTTTTTTTTTTTTACGTTTGGGGAAAAAATTCTGCACTGAAAATAACATTTAAATTATGGAAAAAAAAAATTTACAAGTAAAATTACAAATAAAACAAAATTTTTTTTTAAATTGATTTTTATTACTTGTCAAAATATTTTTTGAGAATATGAAAATTACATGAAACATTTAAATTTCATAATTGAAACAGGTTAACTTAATGAAATAATTTATTTCTTTTATTCAAAATTTTTTTTCTATTTTAATACCTTGATCAAAGTCATGGGAGTTTTATACACATTTTATTTATTAATAACATTGAAATGCTATGCAATCGATTTCAAACTTGAAAATAAAATTGCACTTCAAGGATTTTTTTTTTTGATTTTTTTTTTTTTTTTTTAATTGTAAATGATCAATATTTTGTTTTAGCCCAAAATAGCTGTGGTTTTTTCAGGTGCTAAACTTGGGTCAGCAATTAAGAGGTGGTTATTGGGGCTCCTCAAGACCTCCGTTTTTGATTTCAATTATTTTTAGTTTCGATAAAGTTAAACTAAAAAACAATTTTTGTGACTTCACTATAAAACATAAAATAAAACAAAGTAAAACAATATACACTACAGTGAAAAAAAAAAAAAAAACCTTAACTCTTGTCCCCTAAAAACCAAGGGTTTCCGTAAAAAAACAAAAAAATGAATAAAACAAAAAAATGAAATAATATTTTGCAGTTTGTCTCACACTGAAAAAGAAAAAATTGATTATATTTAAAAAACTAAAAGAAAAGGAACAAAAATATTTGAAAAAAAAAAAATTTGAAAATCGACGATATTCAGTCATTAATTTCTAAAGTTAAAAGAACTTCTTCTATCGAAACAACTCTACCTCACGTGACGTTATTTCAAAGCTGTGCATCTGTACTTTCGTTGGAGACGATATTAAATACAATTTTGGAATATTAAAAATTATTTTAAAAATATCATTGGTTGTCAGATTTTAATAAGCGATGATCTTAAAAAGTAGAGAATAAAATATGTCAATTCCATGACTATGCAGAAAGAAACTTAATTTTAAAATATATTTTAATATTTTTGAATTTTTCATTTGTGTATTTAAAATAGAAATTTTAAAAAAAATTATTGTAAAAATTTTTTTTTTTTTCAAAATGTTTTTTTTTTTTTTCAGGTAAGAATTTTAGTATATGTTATTCAGAAAAGTTTTTTTTTTTTAATTAAATATTGTCTTAGTTTTATTGGGTTTTGTATGTTTTACAATTGAGGTAAAAGTTTGACAATTCTATTCATATTTTTTACCAAAAAAAATTGATGATTTAGAATCTTCAGAGTCTTGTGCATTTAATAAAAAAAAAAAAAATCCACATGCAAAAATAAATTTTTGAAATTTCATAAAAATTAAGTTCTGGGGGTGTAAATATATAAAAAAAAAATATCTATACTATGATTTTCAAAAAGACAAACATTTCTAAAATAATTTCATTCATTTGTGAATAAGTTCTGAAAGTTTCATAAAAAACACTTGATTTTTGCAAGATTTTCCAAATCAATGTGTATTTTCCAACTGAAATAGTGAAAAAAAAAATAATGCTAATTTAACCTAAATTTTGACCTAAAAAAAAAAACAAGGTTTTCAAACTAAATTTAAAAAAATGCAAATGAAAAAAAATTTTAAAAATAATTTAAAAAATACCTTGGTCTTCCCTCTTTAATTTTAACATAATCATTTACACGTTAAAATTTTTTTTTATCAAAGAGTATACCACTTTTTTAGCGTTACCTGGGACAACCCTAAAAACGATAAAAAAAAATTGTTTATCAAGTTTGGGGTCTTTTTTTCTTTTTTCATCAGGGTATTTTTTTTTTTTTAAATAAGAAGTATGCTAAAATGCTCAGCGTTGAATTTCTAGTGTTTTCATAAAATTAGTTATGATGGGGAGAGGGGTAACGGATGTAGAAAAAAAGAACAAAACAAAAAAAAATCTTTCACATAATTTCAATCATTTGTGAATAGCTTCTGAAAGATTCATTAAAATCCGACATTATAATTCATTAAAATTTTCTATGTTATTTAGTAGTTCCGCTGATGCAAAAAGAAACACGTTTTTAATCAAAAGTTAGAATATTCTAAAAAGGATGGAAAAATTTAATAATCAAAAAAAAAAAAAAAAAAATACTTTGGTCTTTCCTTTTAATAACAAACATTTTGACGATAAAAGTTTGTTTTCAAACTTTTCATCAAGTTTAAGTCCGTTTATCACGCTATGCTTTTTTTTTTCTTTTTTCATAAATGTTTATAGGAAAGTTATAGAAATGCTCGGAATTAACATGAAAAGAAATTATTTAAGGAAAAAAAAAGCGAAATGAATTTTTACGGCTCGCACGTGGTAAAAAAAAAAGGTGAAAACATTAATTAATAAAGAACGCTTGGTCAAATACAATAGAAAGTCAACAAATAAAGCTTAATGAGTAATATACAAGGAAAAGGGTTGCAGTTCTTACCAACGATGTTCGGGAAATATCGGCGATATAGAGGTATTGCATGCTGGATCGGTTAACCCTTTTGCTAGAAGCGGTCCGAGCTGAAGTAGTCGAACGGAGATGCATCCAAAAGCGTTCCTAAAAAACAAGTGGGTCACTAAGGGAGATAACTAAAGGAAACTATAATAATTGCAGAACAAAACAAAAACTGAAAAATACATTAAATAATTTAAAAATGTCTTAACTTAAACATTTTAAATGAAAGAAAATGGCACACAGGTAGCTCCCAATATTCAGTAAAGATTATTTTTTTTTTTTTTTTTTTTTTTAAATCGCTATATATAATGAAAAATGCACCAAACTTAAAAACAAATTTTTAACTTACAAATCACACAAGGAAAATTCAATTTTAAACCAATTAATTAACTGTTAGTGTTAAATTACTAAACGACCGATTGAAATTTGCTGATTGATTCAGTCCATGTCCATCTCTGCGCTGAAAAGAACCGCCGTGTATTCACTGTGTATTAATTAACTATATAACTTTAAAAATATTAACTAAATTTTATAGTTCATGTAAAAAAAGTCTTTTTAAAGCAATTAACTTTGTTATTTTCTTAGAATTTACATTTTAAAACCAAAATAAAGTCTTCAAAAAGAATAAGTTTTAATTTGCAGCAAGTTCTAAAATTATAATTTTATTTTTACAGAATGAGTCAGTCATTCAACCAACTGATAAACAAACAGAAAAGAAAAAAAATGTAACAACCACTGATGCAGTGAGTTTGACTTTTGTGACATTCATTTAAAAACTATTTTTTTAAATTTCTCTTTGTTTTATGCCATGAAATTTGAAAAAAGAATCCACAAAATAATTTATGGATTCTTTATTCACATCAAATTCCTCCGGCTTCTTGCTTTCCAGTCAACTTTGATCTTGAAAAATTTAAATTCAGTGTCAATTGTTATCGTCCTGTCATTTAATTCCTGTTCTTTTTCTTTTATTGTCCTCTTTTTTTTTGTTTTCTCTCACTAATGTATTTTCCTCTTTAGCACTCAGTTGAGTAACCTTTTCTTTGCGGTATTACTGTTTTGTTTATTAATGTTAGCGATTTTTACCTTGCTCGGGGTGAACTGATTAAAAAAATGATCTCTATTTTATTTTTAACAAAACAAATAAAAAAAAGTATGATTCTTCTTTTAAGGTGAGTATTCAACCTTTGCAAAGAATAAATGAATGTTCCTTACATATGACAGATAGGAGAAAATGCAAAAAATACAAAGAACATTTTTCTATTTACCTTTCATACGTGAAATGATTTCTTTTCGATTTTTCAAACTCTCTCCATTCGAACCTGGTCGAGTTCAAAGCATTTCACGGGCAATCGAAACAATTTTTGTTTCGTTCGTTCAATTCATAATAATATTGAAGATGGAATAAATGACTGAGTGAATACAGAAAAATTTGAAATCAGCAGACACTGGTATAAAGTTCTTGGTGAAACCGGTGTAAGACAACATCCAGTCCCTTTATGTACAAATTCGGTATTTAAAATATATATATATATATATATATATATATATATATATATATATATATATATATATATATATATATATATATATATAACTAAAAAATCAAAATTTTTTTAAAATACTTGATTTTAATGAATTTTAGTAAGTTTTTCCATTTATGTTTATAAATATAATTTTACTTAATACTAACAATATCACATAACCTCCACAAATAGATACAGAATTTTAAAAGATTTAAAACTTATTTAAATTATTATTAAATTTAAATTATTATTTAAATTTTTATTAAATTTAAATTATTATAATCAAAATTTAAGAAAATAAAACAATTCTTGTAACAATTCACTATTCTTTGAAAAAGTGTTTATAATATATCTTATAAAAGCAATTAAAAGCTTTTATAATTAAATAATGTCTTAGTTTTATGGGGGTATGATTTGCCAAAAAATAATTAATGATTTAAATTCTCCAAATACTTGTCCTTATAACTAATGTTAATGGATTTCTCAAAATTTCATAAATTAAATAAGATAGGTATAACAGATGTAAAAAAAAAAATATTTATTTCAAGATTTTCTAAAGAGGAAATGTTTCTAAAATAATTTCATTCATTTGTGAATAAGCCCTGAAAAGTTAATTAAAAACCTACAATTATCTAAATTTAGCAAGGATTTCCAAATCAATGCGTTTTTCACCACAAAAGATGCACAAATTTCCTATACTAATTTATGGTCATCCACTGATGCAAGGAAAAGAAAATTTTTAACTAAACCTCCAAATGTTCTAAAAAGGATAAAAGAAATATGATTTAATAACAAAAAATCTTTCAGTCTTTTTGATGATGTACATTTGATTTTATTGAGTTTGGGTATTTTTTTCATCATGTATGCTCATTTTTTAACAACTCATTGGCAGTACCTGATTTTAAATATGAAAGTAGTAGCATGGGATGATTCATTTCCTTTTAAAATATGGAATTTACACTGAATTATTAGAAAATAACCTATAATAATATATATATATAGAGAGAGAGAGAGAATTAATACACGTAAAAGTTTGTCACCAGGAATTGTATTACCAGGAAATATGACTACTAGCTAAAGTTTATATTAAGCATATGGTGAGTGGAATTGTCAATTATATCATGTTTATGTCATGTTGGTTATATGATGACAGAAAAGGGATTATTACATTTGGTGCAGTGATGAGCGCAGCCTGTTACAGTGGTCTTTGGCCCTTCCTTCAACTTATGAAAAACTACTTCTCAGGGTGTGTTGTTCATCTACTGAATAGAAGATTAAATGTAAATTTTATTAAACACTTGGGTAGGGGCCTCAGCAATGGAAAACTCTAATACATAAAATGCACTGATACCAGCTTAAAAAAAAAATGAAAAAAATAAAAGAACATTCATATTTGCAAAAGTGAAAAAACTATATGTATCCAAATTTTTGTTTTTTTAAAAAAAGTTCATTGTAACCTTGAAAATAGCACCTAATCTGCAGAATTAGTTAAGAATCGGTCAAAAACAAAAAGAAATTGAATACATTTTTTAAATTATCTAATGACATTTCAATTTTTTGTATGAACCTATGTGCCAAAGTTAAACCAAAACATGTATCCAGTTCACTTTTTTTATTTCTTTTAAAATGGATCCCATTTCATTTCTTTAATTTCTCTGATATTTCATCTACTCAAGTTTTCAACTTAAAACGTCTTTTGAAGACAACTTCAAACCTTATCTTAAGCTCACCAAACTGACAACCATCTTTTTTTTTTCTTTCAGGTGGAAACATAACTTAGAGTGCAACAAGTTTGAAAAACAGCACTGTGAAATTGACAGCTTTGAAAATGTGGAAATCAACATTATGTATTTGGAATAGGGACATAATTCAAAGATATGTGGAATAAAAAGTAATCATGAGAAAGTATATTTTTATAAAGAGAAAAAATTAGTTTTTGTTTACAGACTAATTTTATTAAGTAACTTTCAAGATAAATGAAATATCAGCAGTTGAAATTGAAGGAAATTTCATTATTTTGATGTGTTCACAGTGTAAAATAAGGTAGTTTGGAATACCTAAATTACCAACGTTTGTATTGTATATATCTTGACAAAAATAAAAAATATACTAGGCATACAAGATTCTCATATTCAAAATTTTGAATTACCTTCATCACATTTTTTAACCACCCATTAAGATATTTTTGAACCACTTCCTTCTGTCTATTAGGATTCACATCCATAGTTAAAACTCTTTTAAATGCCTTATGTGTACAGACTCAGCCATTATCTAAATTCACAGCAAAAAATAGTTAAAAACTTTGTAAATAAATCAATAACAATATTCAAGTTAATGTCCATGCAAGAATACCTCTAAAAGTATAGGATGTATTTCACAGACAAGACTAGATTCACATGATATTTAAGTCATAAATTTCATTTTATTTAATTTTGCAAGGAATTTCTGCAAAACTTAATATATCTATTTTAATGTTTCTAATATTGTGGAGTATTGTTTCTTTTGTTTCCAAATATAAAATTTTTATTTGTTCTTTCTTACTTTTAGTAATGTTTACTGGTTGTAAAGATTGACTCATTTGTGTAGTGATCTTCAAGATTTAAATATCTCAAATCTGATAGTTCTAATTATTATTAAATATTTCATTATCTATGGCTTATATCTGCTAAATAAATTGACATGTGAGACTCTCACAGTGAAATTAGTGCTGAGATTCTAGTATGCAATGGCCAAACAACATTGTAAGGATTGTTATCAATTCCAAGAAAATAGTTACTTCATCAATATAGATGACAATTTCCAATTTACTGTTTTTAAAAGGTTACCAGATTGACAATCACCTGATGAAGGCTGAAAAGCAAAATGGCTAAAAATGTTATGATAACAATAAAGATAGGGACAGTAATCTGTGCATGAATAATAACTCACACAAAAATTACATCATTTTAAGATCCTTCCTTAAAAATGTACAAGATAACTAGAGATTGTGATCACAAAAAATTAAGTTTGAATAATTTCATGTTATATAATTTAGCATAAAACATTATTTAGTTTGGTTTGGTTTGTTTTACAGCATATCAACCTGAATGGGTTATTTAATGCCAACAAAATTTTTATTGCTGGTAATTTATTTATTTTTTCAAAATTGTATTGCTAGTAATTTATTTATTTTTTTTTAAATGTATAGCAGGTAATATTTTTTTCAAAAATGTACTGCTGGTAATGTATTGCTGGTAATAATTTTTTCCAAAATATTTCTCGAATAAAACCTATTTTTACACTTCCATAGTGTTTTGACTCCAGTTTGGAGTTAACTATTTGCCCATAGTTGGGACCCTAACAGGTGCTACCACCTCGGGTCAGAGTGGACCAGGGAACACCAGCAATTAAGAGGTGGTTCCACACTCCTCAAAACCTCCTGATCAGAGGCCTTGCTGTTGGATGTAGTTTATTGTCTTACCCAGGATGCGGATGTAGTTTATCGTCATACTCAGGACAGACATTATTTAGTAGGATTTAACCATGCCTCCAATGACAACATATGATTGAATGTAGTTGAAAAGTCTTCTTATTAAATAATCAAATTTGAACATTTACATCCTAACATTAAAAATTATCAAACTGAATAGATGAAAGTACTGCACAAGATGACAAAATGAATCTTGAAGTGAAGGAGACATTTAATAATAAGTATAAAGGTCATGGGATGATTTTTGTCTAATTCTTAATGTTGCCATCTTCTTTGGGCATTGACTTGATTTTTCAAAAGCTGAGAGGTCTATGAACCTGTTCATTTGTCATGAAATGATCACATTTAAATATTTACATTGATAACATTGTGAACTTTCAAGAGAAAGTCATTGTATATTTAAGAGAGAACTATTTTAATATAAACTTTACCAACAATATTCACTAGTGAATTTACCTAATAAGAAATTGAAAACTGTGTGGACTGCCATCATTGTGTGAACATTTTTTTTCACTTCCAAATACCCAAAGGCTGAGAGGTTTACAAACCAATTCATTTATTATTACTGTATATACTCAAGGATGGGTTGTACTTTTTTTCATCAAAATTTTGATAAAAGTCAAAGGTATGACCTATCCACCAAATATCATAGAGAATCTGAAATAAACTGTGGCAAACCAGTAGTCCAGATGAGTACTCTGGACTCAAGCAAGGGAGAAAGTGAATTTTTCCCAACATTTTGATTTATGCAATCACTTTTTACAATTAAATTTTTTTCATACTCTTTCATTCATGAGCAACAATAAGCAACTATATATTTACCTAATAAGAAATTCAAACCTGTTGTTGCATGTCTGGTGAACTTTATCACTGTGTAAACATTTTTTTCACTTCCAAATCCTCACAGGTAGAGATGTCTACAGGTCAATTCATTTGTCATTAAATTATCAAATTTGAACATTTATATCAATAAAAAATTAACTCTACTTAATTTGACTATTTTGTTCCTTTTGAGTCCTGTCAACATTAGTATTGAAACAAAAAGTCACTGAATATTTAAAACATACACAAAAGCAAATGTTGTCACAGAAATTTGGCCAACAATGAACACTTTTGAAAACCTAACAGAAGTTGCATTGCGTTGTTAGTGTGGTGACTAGTAATTATTTGCAAACCAAGCAGGTTTTACTGGCTACATATACTGAGGTTACAACAACAGAACATTTTGTGAAATGACCAGTGAATAACATCCTAATGAAATAAAAGTGCCATTTCATTGAAGGCAAGTTAATTTCACATGTTATGGAGATATGTGCCATTTCAGGAGAGACAAATGATTTGTGTCAAGGATTTATTACAGGTAAGTACTACTTTCACTGGAAAGATTTTTCACTACTGGCAAGGAATTTAACTACACTCACATTCTGATTTTGTTTGCTGGAAAAACAGTATCACATGATGAAAAAAGGTCCCAAACTTAATAAAAACAAAGCTTTATCATCAAAATGTTTATATTATTATTAAGAGAAAAGATCAAAGTATTTTTTATTACTTTATTAAATTTTTTAATCATTTGTAGCGCATTTGAAATTTTGTTTAAAAATCTTTTTTGTTTTTACGTCAGTGGTCTACATAATATTTATGATTAGTATTTTAGCACCTTTTTTCAGATGAAAACAGTGATTTGGAATTTCTTACAAAAATCAAATATTTGTCAGATTTCAATGAATGTTTCAGGACTTATTCACAAATGAATGAAATTATTTAAAAAAGTTTTTTTTAGAAAATCTTGGTAAAAATATATATATATATATATATTTTACATATGTTTACCCACCACCCTACTAACTTCATTTCATGAAATTTAAAGAAATTATATTTCAATCTCAGAATTTATTTTATTACTTAAAAGCAAGACTCCTTGTAGAATGTAAATCATCAATTTTTTTTTCAAACATTTCCCCAAAATGTGCTCTAAATCATAAAATAGAAAATGCAATAAAACTATAACATTATTTAATTAGAAAAGTTATTAATTGCTTTTATAAATAAGATTTATTAAAGACACTATTGTCTTAAGAAAAATTTTTTTTTTTGATGAATAATGAATTGGAGTGTTCTCAAGGAAACATGACCCAATGAATAAAAGCGTTGGTTGGATCCAGTGACTTGACCCAAAGAGTTGTGAGTTCAATACCTGTCTACTGCAATGGTGAACAAAAACATATGTATGCACAGATGTCACTTCCGAGTATCCTTCCTTGAGAATGAACAGTCAAAAATTTCACAATTATGTGGTTTCTCTAGTATGTGTTTGCATATGGTTCCTCAACTCTCCCTTCTGTGAAAACGAAGAGCCACACACCTCACAGGAAAATAGCTTTTCTCCAGTATGTGTTTGTTCATGCTGCCTCAAATATGCGCTCCTTGAAAAAGCGGAGTCACATATTTTGCATTGGTATGGTTTTTCTCCGGTATGTGTTCGTTTGTGCTGAATCAAAGATGGTTTATTTTTAAAGCAAGAGCCACATACTTCACAGTCATATGGTTTCTCTCCAGTGTGTGTTTGATGATGAAGTTTCAAACTTGAGTTATCTGAAAAAGAAGAGCCACACACTTCACAAGAATATGGTTTTTCTCCAGTGTGTGTTCGCACATGTCTCCTCAAAGTTGAAGGCAGTCGAAAAGAATATCCACACATTTCACAATGATATGGTTTCTCTCCTGTATGAATCCATTTATGCTTCTTTAAATAGGAGTTTGTTGAAAAGGAAGAGCCACACACCTCACAATTATATGGTTTCTCTCCAGTATGTGTACGCATATGCGCCGTCAAACTTGACTTTTGAGAAAAGGAAGAGCCACACACTTCACAAGAATATGGTTTTTCTCCAGTATGTGTTCGTGCATGCTGTATTAAAATTGAAAGCAGTCGAAAAGAACAACCACACACATCACAATGATATGGTTTCTCTTCTGTATGAATCCTCTTATGCATCTTCATATATGTTTTCTTAGAAAAGTAAGAGCCATGCACTTCACAATTATAAGGTTTCTTTTCAGTGCCTGCATATGATCAGTCAAACTTGTGTGTTGTGAAAATAGGAATATGGTTTTTCTACAGTTTTTTTCTCTCGTGCTGTTTCAAATATGCCTTCTTTGAAAAGATAGAAATACATATTTAACAACTGCATGGTGTCTCTCCCGTATGTGCCGACTTATGCTGATTCAAATGTGCCTTTTTCAAAAACATAGTACCACAGATGTCACAAGAATATTGTTTCACATCACTGTATATCTGTAAATGTCTTTCAAAACATGAAATATTAGAAAATGAAGAGTTTTCAGTCCAATATTTATTTTCTAAGTCGTCTTCCATATTTTCTGTATTCCCAGCCAGCAAAGAAATAATGATCCATTCGTGTAGACCAATACATTTGTATATCTTTTATACTGGAGAAAGAAAAAGAGAAAAATATGTTTAATTATATTTTACATACAACAGAAAAATTCAATAAATCAATTAGCCTATTTTATATTAAATCATGTGGATCCCATTACATAGATTCTTTCATGTTATATGCCAGATACAATAATTATTCAAGTTCTCACAGTGAAGGTTTCAATAAATAAGTCCAGTAAAGTGTGCATTTTCTTTTTATTTACCTATAAATTACCTTTCATCATTTCAGTAAGAAAATAAATGTCACTAAATGAAGGACTGAATTATTTTTACTAATTTACTAAAAAGTATCATCCTGATGAAAAAAGGCTCCAAACTTGATAAACATATAGATGATAAAAAATTGTTTATGTCATTATTAAGAGGAAAGACCAAAGTATTTTTTGATGATTTTTTTTTACATTTTTTAATCCTACCTAGCATGTTCAATATTTTAGTTGAAAAATCTTATTTTTTTTAGTCAACAAAATTGCCATAAAATTGATCATGTCCACCATTTTTGAAAACTTTGTAAACAAAAGTGAAATTCTCCATTTAAAATTCTTGTAAAAATTATACCTTTTTCAAAAGTCATTTGAGGAAAATTAGAAAATTCAGAGTTAACTTTATGTAATTGAAATCAAACATTACTCAATATTTTAGCAGAAAATAAGAAAGCATTCCTGTGGTGATTTGTTTTGGAGGTGTGAATTGACATTAAGGTCAATGTAATGACAACTAATGTCAGGAATTTACCGGACAGAAGGCCAGAAGTGACAGAACTTTCAAAGTGAACCAGCTTATTTAACTATACAGTAATTTTTAATAATTAAATACTTTGAAAAGTCTAATATTTTATTGATTTTTTGGGGGTACTTTTTTTTTAATATGTCCAAAGCCTGTACTGTTTCTGTCCCTAAAATTGAATCTAAAAAAGAAAATAATTAATAATTGCAGTATGTCTCTCAGTGAAAAACAACAAATTAATTATATTTAAAAAATGAAATTAAAATATTTAGTGAAATAGGATGTAAAAAAAGAAAATTAAAAATTTTGAAAATGTGACAATGGTGGTCAGTCAGAGAATTTGTCACGTGCTAGCCAGAAGGAAAGCAAAGCAATTTCTGAGGCCTGGTCCTCGCTATCAGGAGAAACAACTCTTAAAACATGTGACCTATTATTTCTGAATCGTGCATCTATAGTTTTGGAGGAAACATTTTTAATGCATTTTTTTGCATATTAAAAAATATTTTAAAAATACATTTGTGTTGCAGATTGTAATAAGCTTTCAAATTTATGATCTGTAAAAATAGATCTTTTTAATAACAGCATTTCCAAAAAGAGATGGATTCAAACTTAATTTTAAAATATTTAACTTTATCACATTTTGTATCTAAAAGTGAAAAAAAAAGAAAACAATTCCTGTCAAAATTCATTTCCCATCACAAAAATATTTTAACTTCAGACAATAATATCCTTAACATGTATTATTTATAGAAGCCATTAAAAGGTTTTCTAATTAAACTGGGCTTGTATTTTACAATTCATAGCTAATTCATAAAGGCCATTAAAAGCTTTTCTAATTAAATAATGTCTTAGTTTTATTGGGTTTTGTATTTTACAATTCAGAGCTGAATTTTGGGTAGCTACACATTTTGATTTAGAAAAAAAAGCAATGATTTATATTCTTCAAAGTCTTCTGCTTTTAACTAATATAATCACTAAATTACACAAAGTCCAATTTTCAAATTTTCATAAAATTAAGGGGGGGGGTAACAGATGTAAAAAAAAATTTTAACCATGACTTTCTAAAAAACAAACATTTCTAAAATAATTTCATTCATTTGTTAATAAGTTCTGAAAGTTTCATTAAAATCCAAAAATTATTTGATTTTAGCAAGAATTTCCAAATTAAATTGTTTTTCAACTGAAAAAAGTCCTAAAAAATTAATGAGAAATATTACGTGACTGTTGACATAAAAAAAGGATTTTTATCCAAAATTTCAAACGTGCTAGAAAGATTTAAAAAATACTTTGGTCTTTCCTCTTCTTAACAATGACATAAACATTTTGTTTTAACGATAAAACTTTGTTTTTATTAAGTTTGGGGCCTTTTTTCATCATACAATGATGCTGTTTTTTCAGGGAATTAGTGAAGATACCTTCTTCTCTCCTGGCACACTGATGGCTGATACGGAACAGGCAAGTCTAGCCACAGAGACTGCCATTAAAGGTCTGGTATAGCTGTTGAGGCTCCCTGGTCTTTCCTCCTGTGGCGTTTCTCCTTCAGGGTGACTCTGCGAGAGACAGCCTGGTGGATGGTGTGGCACCAGGCTTGATGGTCAGCAGCAAGTGTCAACCACTGGCAATGATCAATGTGCTAGGTACCAAGTGACTTCTTGAGGGAGACCATATAACACTTAAACATAACTATGGGTTTGTTTGTTTTTTAGATACTTATTCAAAAAAAATAAATAAAAAAAAAACTGTCTGTAATTTAGTCAATGTATGTAAAAGTCTTTTTAAAACAATTACGTTTTCGATATTTTCTACCAACTTAAGAAAAATATAAATCTTCAAATTAAATATTAAAATAAATTATTGCAATAAATTTTTTGGTTCCAGCATAATTTAAATGTCTTTGAAGTTAAATTTTCGTTTCAATTCAAATATTAATTCAGTCCCCTTAATTCTTGTCTTTTTATTGTTCTCTCTCCTTAGTGTTATTTTTCCTAATATTCGGTTGAGCAAAAAACCCTTTGCGTTTCAGTAGCTTTTACCTTGATCGGGGTGAATTGATTAAAAACAAAAATGAAATTATTTTATTTTGAACGAACCAAATAAAAATATATGCTTCTTCTTTTAAGGTAAGTAGTCGTCGCTTGAAAAGAATAAATGACTGCTTCTTTAACCTACATACGATAAATAGGGAAAAATGTAAAAAAAAAAAAAAAAAAAACTTTTTTTTTTTATTTACCTTTCAAATGTGAGATGATTTCTTTTTGATTTTTCAAACTCTTTCCTCTTTTAACCTTGTCTTCTAAGCATTTCTCAGGTAATTAACACAATTTTTGCTTTGTTCGTCCAATTCATAATAAATGAAGATGGAGTGACAAACTAAAAACACAGAAAAATCTACAAACTACATATGCTGGGAAAAGTAATTACTAAAACCGGTGTAAGACAATATCGCGTCCCTTATGTACAAATTCAGTATTTAAAAACCAACAAAAAAACAATAAGTAGTAATTACTTAAGCTTAATTTTATTCTGTTCTTTTATAGTGTGGTTAGTAGAGAGATCGTTATTTATTAATTTTTTTTCTCGAACTTCAGATTAAAATTTTTCTCGATATTTAGATTTGTGAAAATTGTCCTTTTTTTGAATAGGTACCTCCCACCCCCAAAAAGCGATACCTAAAGTTTAAAATGCATTTGAAAAATAAAAAATGTTTTTTTGAAGCTTTTAGTTTTACTTCCAATTTTATATTAAATTTCCAATAAGTAAAACTTTGCTGTATTTCAAACCAAATTTAAATTGATTTGAATGATTTTTCTTTTGAAAAAATCAACCAAATTGATCTGTTACTGTTTTAACTAACACTACATTATTCTCTTTATTAAAAAATCTTTCAAAAATACAATATACTTTTCTGAAACATTGACTTAAAAATAAAATTTAATTTAAAACAAATATTACTTTTAGTTTAATGTTGCAGCAAAGTATTTTTAGGTGTGTGTTTTTAAGTGTTGTGAGAGATTTGTTGATAGCTTTGGAATTTTAAGTAAAGGGCCCATAACTTTAACAATTACTTCACTAACATGAACACCTTGTTTCAATATATTTTTTAACTACCCATAATAATCTTTATTCTAAGTAATCTAATATTTTATTGAATTTTAGGTACTTTGGCTTTACAGTCTCACTTACGAAGATGCTTGTTGAAGAAATGTTAGAAAATTACTAATAAATATTAAATTTGCTATAGTTACTGCTTTTATTTTCTGATAATGTTGTGTATGGACATCCATATTTATTTAGGTTTACTTAATAATAACAATATCACATAACTATTACAAATAAATACAGAATTTTAAAAGATTTTATGTTGTGATGTTTTTTATTTCTCTCTGTGTAGTATCAATCATAGCACAGTTCTCCACGTTACGTTTAGCAAACGGGTTCGCTGACTAATGCCCTTTGTTCACCCTCTGCTCTCTATTTATGTTGTCCTTCTCAGGTGCATATGATGCTACACCTCCCTGAACCGAAGAGGCCGGACACCTTTGTTTTTTCTACTACTATTTCTGATTACCCTCATACTGTGCTCTCCTTCCTCCCTTCTTTCTTTCTTTTTTTTTTTTAATGGTGATCTTGTTCTTTCTTTGTTTTCTTCTTCACTTTCGTCCGTCTTTTTTTATCTCACTTCCTTCCATTTCCTGCTCTGTTCCACTTTTTGTGACTTTCTGTCTCTTCTTGCTCTTGATCTTCCATTTCCACATCCTCCAATTCGTTTCTGCTTCTGAATTGATCCGTATGTGCTATTATATTTTGTCCCTTTTTCTCTAGATAAGCCGTGTTGTGTCCTTTTTGTATCAAGAAATTTGCTTGTTTCGGCTTAGCTTCTTTATTCTTTCTATACCATACCTTTTCTTTCGTTGAAAAGGGCATAGTTATGGGGGCTCTGATTTGTCTGTCCATTGATGCCGAAGGGCTCAGCTTTCTTCCTGCACGTGGAATAGATCTATTGTAGTGGACCGTGGCTGTGATGTTGTTGAGTAAAAGTAGAAGAAACACATGTGGGTTAAAATTTTCCTGCTAGCTGGTCCAACTACATGAGAAAGTTGGACTTTAATTAAGTCCAAAGAAGAAGGCAAAGAAAACAAACAAAACACAAGACCGATAATATATGTATACAAATATATATATTAATAACAAGTTACATGGAAACAGTTACAAAGGACAAAGTGTGTGTGTGAATATTATATATATATGTGTGTGTGTGTGTGTGTGTGTGTGTGTGTGTGTGTGTGTGTGTGTGTGTATTGTGCTTAGCGTGTTTCCAGCATTTGGGAAACGCTATCTCTGGTGAGCGTTCACCTCTTCGAGGTAATAAGGCTGAGAGCCTGAGTAAAAAGAGAGATTTACCTCCAGGCTGTCGGCCCAAAGGCCTGAGGAAAAAAGAGGAAGAGGTGAAAGGTTAGCGACTATTTATAGCCAGGGAAGAGAGACCCCTGGTGAAAGGGTTAACGAACTAAAGGAGGAGTTAACTCCGACACTATAACTGAGAAGCATGTTTGGTAAATACGCTTCTAGGCTCTCATAAAGTGGTGAGAATGCTTTTAACCCCATTTTCACCGTTTGTACCATTCTTTCTGCAATGCCATTAGATTGTAGATGACACGGTGGTGTCTTGTATGGAATACATCCTATCTGTTTCAACCACGCACATAAATTCTCATTGCAAAATTCAGGTGCATTGTCAGTGACTAATGTGTGGGGCACTCCATTCCTTGAGAATATCGTTCTTACTATTTGCTTTGTTGTGGTGGCTTTTCTGGCTCATACTCTGACAACCTCTGGCCACCCTGAATACGAATCCACTAATACTAAGAACAATCCCCTATCTTTGATATGCCCATAATCCATGTGGACCCTAACCCATGGCTCTGCTTCCTTGGGCCATGAATGAATTTTTCTTTACTTGAAATTTTATATTTCCGCACATTTTGGGCATCTCTCAATGTATTCCTCTACATTTTTTGAATATCCTGGCCACCAAGCTTGTAACTTTAGTCTTTTTTGCGTCGCTATTATGCCACAATGCACATCATCTTGCACTCCTTTTATCTCCCTTCTCAGTGTTTGCGGAGCTACAATTATATCTCCATTGCATATTATGCCATTTTCTACTGTCAGTTTGTGTTTTGTTTCTTTAAATGGCCGTTCTGCCATCAAACAATTGCTTCACACATTATTTCTTATTCTCTCCACTATTCTATACTGGGTCTTGCTCTGTCTCTATTTTGAGTCTATTTAGAGGAAGAACGTCCGTTTCAACCCAGTGTATTATTTTGTCTTCTGCCTTTTCCTGTTTTTCTTCAGCTTCATTTTTGAAATGCAATCTTGATAACACATCTACATGAGGGATGGTGTTCCCTTTTAACATATATTGTCAAAATCAAATCAAATGCCATGATCTTTATCGCCCGTCTCAAAATCATTGACGATGTTACTATTTTTTTTTTTTTTTTTTTTTTTTGTTGGCAGTTCTTTTCTCGGGTTAAATATGAATTCCAATGGTTTGTGGTCCGATTTTAATAAGAATGTCTTTCCTACCAAAAAATTTCGCGCTCTTTCCATGCTCCATATAATCATCAATGCTTCTTTTTCAATATTCAAGTAGTTAATCTCGGTTGACGTTAACCTTCTTGATATGAACATGATTGGGTTTTCTTCTTGCAATATAATAGCAGCAATCGCCTTTTCACCCGCGTCTGTGGTTAATGTCACTTCTTTTTGTGGATCAAAAACTTTTATTATTGGTTTGTTCCTCAGTATTTTCTTTACTGTTTCAAAAGCGATAGTGTTGGGGATGCGCAGAATGAACTAAGACTTTTGCTATGGTGTTAGAATACATCAGAAGGATTTTTTTTTTTTGTCAGGTTGCGTGATCTTCTCTTGCATCCACAACAATAAATACTTGATATAAAACAAGACAAAACATGTATGCAATTCAAACAAACAAATGCATTTATATACAATACAAATATTATATACAAAATATATTATTACAAGATATTATTGTGTTGGTATGTTTGTTAGTGAATGAAGATTTTGTTTGTTTTTTGGTGTCTTGGTGTATTTGTATTACAGTCTATAAGAATTCGTAATTAGTGTTTAAACACCGTTATTAAACAAAAAAATAACAAAACACTAGGGAAGTATAAAAACATATTTAATGTCTGACAAGCCAATAGTAGTTCAGGCTTCCGCCACTAGATGTCACTTGAGGCAACCCTCAGGCATCAGTGTGCTAACTGGTGTCATCGTAGGAAGACGTACTGCTCCCTGGTTCACATTTGTTTTGAAATGCTTCACGCCTTTTCGTCTATTCTAACCATGGCTGAAAGGATGCCTGTCGTAAACTGAAAGAACAGTTGGAAGTTGATCCAAACCTTTTTTCGAAGGTCATCACTGGTGACGAAAACTGGTGCTATGGCTACGACCCAGAAACGAAGCAGCAATCAAGTCAGTGGAAGCATCCAACATCACCACGACCCAAAAAAGCGCATCAAATGAAGTCCAATATCAAGACGATGCTGATTTGATTCTTTTATATGAAAGGAATTCTCCATAAAGAATTTGTTCCTCCCGGTCAAACTGTTAACCAGGCTTTTTTACTTGGAAGTCCTGAAGCGTTTGCGAGACAAGGTGAGACGAAAACGCCCTGACCTGTGGCAAAGTGGAGGGTGGTGGTTGCATTACGACAATGCGCCAGCGCACACCACCTTGAGTGTGAGACAGTTTCTGACCAAGAATGGCATGATCCCACTTCCCCACCCTCCCTATTTACCCCCCACACCCCACCCGCGACTTTTTTTGTTCCCCCGAATGAAGAAAGTCCTCAAACGGAAACGTTTTGTAGATGCAGAAGAGGTTAAGAAGAAAACGATGGAGTCATTAAAAAACATAACTTCACAAGAGTTCCAGGACTGCTTTGAACAGTGGAAAACACATCTAGAGCGGTGCATTGATTCAAATGGAGAATATTTTGAAGGTGATAAGAATAAACATGCAACAATAAATGAATAAAATTATATGACACAATTCCGGTTACGTTTGGTTATCCCCTCATGTAAAAAAATTACTAACAATACCTATTCATAGTAAAATTACCAGCAATACATTTTGTAGAGGGCCCGTGGCGGTTACGGTTTGTTGAGGGTTCATGGCGTGGCTGTCATGTTGTGGATAGAAGTCAGACGTAGAAGAAACGCAAGGTTCAGATACTCCTGCCCGCCGATTAAGTCCAAAGAAGAAGGAAAAGAAAGCAAACAAAACAAGACTGATAATATATGTATATACAAATATATATTATTAACAAGTTACAATACATGGAAACAGTACAAAGGACGAAGTGCGTGTGAATATTCTGTATGTGCGTGCGTGTGTGAATATTCTGTGTGTTCGTGCGTGTGTGTATATTGTGCTTAGCGTGTTTCCACGCTATTCCTTGTTAGCGACTACATTTCGAGGTTGATAGTTGAAATCCTCTAGGAATAAGAGAAATTTACCTCGAGGTGTTGGTGCACAGGCCTGAAAGGAATATAGCCAGGAAAGAGAGACCCCTGGTGAAAGGGTTAACGGAGTGAAAGGAGGAGTTAACTCCGACAATTTTATCATTAGTTGATGATATAAAATTGTGTTCAAAATATTTAGATTTCAGCATTAAATAACACATAGCGATTGATAAGCTGCTAAACAAAATCAACCAACCAACCAAGACATTAGTAAATGATAACAAGCCACTACTGTCAAGTCAAATGAGAAGGGGTATTGATCAAACATGTATAACAAGCATTATGAAGAGTCTGATCCCAGCAGGCCCTAATCAAGTGTGGGTGACTAATTTGAGAGTCACTGGGGCTGTGATGAAAGAAAACTCTTTATAATACAAGATAGCAGAGATATCTATTTTAGTTATATACAGAAAAAAAAAAGACACCATCTTATTATTACTGAGGACCTGAGTATTTCAACTTGATTTTTTATTTAATGACTTATTTACCATATTATTCAACTACTCAATAAACATCATAATCCTTCTTAGCAAAGAACTATTCTTGATGCCTTTTATAGCCTTGACTTCTTGAGCTGACTGCATCCTCTGCAAAGGCATAAGATCACATCAGGTGAGAGGCACCTTTTGGGTTAATTCTTAGACTTAGGTATAAACTATACCAATGCTTACCCTTTTCTAGTTGTTATATTCCGTGCTAATAGGAACATATACTTGAAAAACAAGGTGGATAAAGGTTTTATTGTACAAAACCAGTACAATAAAAATAAAGGTAACAGTTATGCACAAGGTCATCGCAAGTCAATCCAGTAGTGAGTGCTACTATTGGAAGGTCAGTAGTTCTCGCATAAGTCTGAGTCTTACTCAACAGATCCCAGCTAGTCAATATTTACTAGCCCAACCCTGAGAGTAGATGTGGCACAAGGCCGAGTTTAACGTGGATCATCTGAGCCTATAGGCTCAGCCAAAATATCCCCATAGAACCCGCATAAATTGGTTTGGGTCTGTTTACCTCCCTGGGCAGGTAGCCTCGCCCAGGTTCCTCTCTGTCCAAAGACAGAGAGTTTGACAGCACAGCTGGAACAGATTCCAGCTAGTCTCTTTAGTCTATTGACTTACAGATATTTATAGGCAGTTACTACCTATAGTGTAGTCACTCACGGGGGTAACAAGTTATTCCACTACATCACTAGTAAAAAAAAAAAAATCATGTCACTCCCATGCCAATGTCTCAGCCAGGAGGTCTAATCTAAGTAGTAGAGATTAGGCCTTTCTGGTGTGAAATTTCAAATCTTTCTCACATCATTGAGTGACAGAAAGATCAAATTAGCCTCAGGTTGAAGTTGCAGTCCGCCATGAGCATTGTCCACAAATGAATGTCTTAAAGATGGAGGATGAAAAGTTACACTTTTTGCCATTTGATACTCTATGAATTTTCAGAAAGGAGTAAACATTGGAACTCTGACAAAACATGTGGTTGTGCTCCAGCTCCTTGGATTTTTTAAAAAGTGGTTTGGCAGATTACATCAGAGGGATTTTAACCTAAATGAATGTCTATCATAAAGCTTTAAACTTGTTTATTTTCAAACTGAAAAAAACTGAAATGAATAAAAATACATTTATCAGCAAAAAAATATTCCATACAGTTAGAATGGTCTTCCAACATTTCCTCTTCTGATGTGGATTTGTAGTCTGAATTTGTTCATTAAGTCTCTGCTTTAGCTAATATTCCTGGAATCATCTCTTGAAAGTGCTATTATATTAAAGCATCTAAAGACAAGTAATTGCTTCTGCCTTTTTAATTATAGCACTGGATGGAGATGTAATACTAATTTCCTGTAATAATAAATAATATAACTAATAATAATATACTCCAACCCATTAGTCTTGGCACTCATAAATGAAAGCTGTTTGAAGTGGTTCTTTTTTATTAAAAGTACTAGAGTTGTTTCAATACTTAGAATCTTACGCTCAATGCCTGAGGGCCGCATAAGGTTGAGGGTTACTCTGTGGTGTTGTATAATACCACACAGTAAGTCTCTACCTTGAGTGGCTCTTGGGCTTTGTATTAAGTTAACGCTAGTACTAAAAAAGAAAAGTAAGTAAAATTTGTTTCAATTTAGATTGATTAAACATCAAAATCATCTAATCTTCCTCAATTTTATTTTTTAAAGAATTTAAACAAAAGAGAATTATGTTGTGTTGATGGATTTGTCCATATGGCTGATTTTAGTTATTAAAAAAAAAAAAAAATTTGAACCAGTATAAAGTATATTGCTTATTGGTAATATTAAATTTAACCTGTTAGCTTGGAATTAAAATTAAAATAATGAAATTATTTTAATGAATAATGAAATTATTTTAGATATATTTTAATATGAATCTAGAGAAAAAGTTGTCATCAAAAATAATCATTTTTGCCTTTAGTTGGAACAAAAATTGTGATTCCAACACATGGAGATGTAATATCAATGACTTGATCTATGTAAAAGTTGGATTTATCGACGACACATTGTTCTTGGTACTGAAGGTCAATGGAAGTGTTTCTTCTTTATCATAAATGCTAGAGTTAATTGTCTACTTAGATTTCCTGGATGCTTTTTCTTCTTTCCTTTGGTTCTTTAGAGGTGGAAATGAAATTCCATTAAAAGTTATATCACTGTAATGTCAATTCCCTTCATCAGAGTTTGTAACTTTATCCGCAATTTTTTCATACATTATAAGAAATTTGTGCTCTGTTGGGATTTAATTTGAGAACAATATTTTACAAGTTCACATTCTAGCTATTTTTTCTATCTTCATTCCAACCTCTCTTTTTACTTTCAAAATCGGCTCCCAAACCTTGATTCTTATCAGAGGTAAGAATATATTTTCTAACGAGAGAACCGAATAATGTAAAAAAAGAATTCCATCACCATTATTCTTTCTAATTTTTTTTAAAGTTTGGGGGAAACCTCACAGCTTGTTCACTCCAACCTGAATTACTTGCAAAACCGGCTCCCAAAGCCTTGATACTTATCAGAGATAAGAATGTGTTTTCTGACCAATGGAGGGGTCAGGAAATTTGTATAATGATTTTGGAGGGAAAAGTCCCCGATCCTTGTGAGCCTCCCAAATCTCCATAAATTTGGAGAATCTACGCCTATTTGGCAGTGAGAACTCGGCCCACCATCTGTAAGGTTGGTAATAAGGAGCTTCAGTCAACTTCAGAACCACTTTCAACCAAAGAAGAATTTCCTGCTGGGCTGGAAGGACAGACTGTCAACCCACTACTAAAAACCAATTGAAAGCTGCACACCTTCACCACTCTTTCTGTTGTGGCCACTGGCCTTCTGTCTTTGACCTACGAACTCACTCAACTGCAAGATTCCTATATCTACCAACATTTTGTATCCCTTCACCTCTCCTTCTGTCATGCCCACTGGACTTCTGTCATCGACCTACAAACTCAACCAACTGCAAAATTCCTAGATCTACCAACATTTTTCTACTCTGCAAGAACTGTGAAGAAAACTGTGAGTGTTTTTAACCATTAACAAAATTCTATTCACTTAAAGAACCTTTAGGCGCTCAGAGAAATATTTTGAGCAAGCCTTTTTGCTGTTATGAATATTTTCTCTTCCTTTAAAGGACATTTTCTTTTCCCTTTCTTTCTCTCCTAATTGTCTTTATCCCTTTACCCCTTTTTAGCATATGTAAATAAACACTTTCTTCTTTTATTGTTACATACTGAACAGGACTTTTTTCTTTATGTTGTCCACGCCTAAATATGTAAAGAGTTCTCTCTAATTTTGCCGTTTTTAATTTATTTTGTCACAATTTTTAACCTCAACCCTTTGATGCGGGAAAGCCGGGACAAATTTCCCTGCAGCTCTTCTTCTCTCATTTAGAAGAAAACTACTCCTCAGGGAAGGAAGTTCACCCACTGAACAGATTAAATGTAAATTTTATTAAACACCCAGGTAGGGGTCTCTGGTGTAGAAAGCTCTAATTCAGTGGATCTCAATTGGTGTCAATATGGTCTCTGGAGGTCCATGTAACATTAATGGAGTTCACAACAATTACCTTGCATTGTATGGTGAATATTTGAAAAATTCACACAAAGATATACAAGCTCGGTTTAGTGACTTACTCATGATGGATATACCAACTTGGGTGACAATTCCATTTGAGGTTAATGCTGCCAGTGTAGACATTTATTTGCACGAGACCTTCATTAAATTGCAGAGTGATGAAGTATTGCAGGCAAAATTCAAAGATGGGAAGCATGATATGTGGAAACCAAATGACATTGTTAAAAATATCCACTACTCTGGGGAAAAAAGCACTACATTATTGCTTTTCCATCATCTTACCTTGTTGAATCAGATTTTAGTCATGTGACTTGCTTACTGTCAAAAGCCCATAATACACTCAACATTGTGAAAAGGGGTGATCTTCAGCTATCACTGACATTGATAGTGCCAAATATTAAAAAATTCCCAGAGCAGTGTCAACCACAGGGACCTCATTGAATAAATCTGCACTTTTTTAAATTTATTAATTACTCACATATTTTAAAATGGTTTATTATGAGTTAGTTTGCTGATATACATAAAGCATATACATTCACTATTCCTATAATACAATTCCTATTTATTAGTAAATTTTTCCATGAATAGTTATAGGGGTCCACCAAAGAAAAATTAAGCATAAAAGTAGTCTATGAGTAAAAAAAGGTTGAGAATCACTTCTCTAACAGATAAAGAAAGGAATAAAAATGAACAGATAACCACTTAAAAACATGTCATGCTTATTATCTTCCATAATACTGTAAATAGAGAAGGAAAAAGAATTACAAAAAAAATACACATTTGCAAAATTTGAAGAAATATATGTATCCATTATTTTTTTAAGAAAATGTAACAATTTCATTTTAACCTCCAAAATAGGACCTGATCTGTAGAATCAGTAAACAAATAATCATTAAAAAAAAAAAGAAAACTGTTTACATTTTGAAAATTACTATATATTATATTATTATAAATATTTCAATTTTTTTTATGGATACATGCGAAAGTTAAGCTGAAAGTTATATCCAGTTCATTTTTTTTTAATGTATTGTTTTATTAATTAAAAGAAAGAGTAAATAAATTTCCAATTAAACATAAAACATTATTTTTAGTATCAATTAACTGTGCCTCTAATCTACTTAACAAAATATGATTGAATGCATATGAAAACTGACCTTATATTTTTAATGTTTTAAATTCATCTTGCTGGCCTGACTTCATTTAATACTTACCATATGTTATAAAAGACAAATGAGATATGAAAGAATTCCTTCAGGTAGGGATGAATAATAATTGTAGAACAAATCCAATGAATTGCAGATTCAAAACTGCACTGCAAAAATAACTTTCTTTGGGTTTTGGTGCAGTCTTTTTAATATTCTTTGTTTACTTGAATGCCTTGAATTTCTGCATCTTTCTTTCTAGTTGTATTATTCAATTATGTCTTTTTGGAAGATTTCATTTCAACTGTATAACATATGAATGGCTTATTTGCTTTATGATATTTCTATGGCTTCTAGCATGGAAATAATCTCTCTCTCTCTATATATATATATATATATATATATATATATATATATATAATATTTTGTCCATGTGTGTATGCATGTGTATTAACTAAATTCTGAGGATGTTTCTCTAACCTGGTACAGAAGTAAGGTGCTGATACTTTAGATGGCTTCACTGATAAAAGTATTTGTGAGAGCAGAGATAAGGTTGAATTGGAAGATATTTCTATTTTTAACAACAAGGTTTATTCAAAGGCCAAAAGACCTAAAGGGAAAAATTACATGTCAACATTACTGTTTAGACAATGAAACAATTGCAATTCAAGTACTTTTTATAAAAACAGTTGAGACCCGAACACATTTTCATGGTTATTAAATGACAAAATTTGGATTTTTCTTACAGTAAAGAGTTCACGTTAAAAAAATTATCAAACTAAATACAAAAATGTACTGTAGAAGGATGAATTTTCATGTATTTTTTAAAAACATTAATATAAAATTATTGCAATTTTAATTAAATTTGAGAAATTGGTCTTTCTTATACTCTTTCATTCATGAAGAGAAATGGCAGTACCCCCTCAAAAATAGTAAGCCATTTAAATTTTTAAGCCATTTTCCTTTAATACTTTTGAAAAAAACTATTTTCAAAATGAGAATTTAGTAATTTCTGAAGATTAGATATTATTTTCAAAATAAAGAGCATTTACTAAGAATTTAAATTTAATTTCAAAAAACTAAATGAAATTTATTTTGTAATGTAATATCAGTAACTTTAGAAATGTATTTGCCTTTATTTTGATGGCAAAAATAGTGTATCTGTCTCCCTTCCAAATCCTTAAACATTCTACAATTGCTTTTCTCCAGTAAATACTGGGTTGTCACAAAAGTTTGCAGTACTTTTCAATATGTGGCAAAGGTAACATTTCAACATGCTTTTCTATAAAACTGATGAGTTGACAATGAATTTTAAATGAAAAGTGAAAATGGAGGAAAATGAGATGTATTTTTATCATTTGAGGCATTTTATTTCATAAATGAAAAACACTGTACAAACAACAAAAACGATATATGCCCATTATGGATATGGTGCCACCACTGAGAGTAGTGTTTGTAAGTTGTTTGCTAGGCTCAGGAGTGATCTGGAAGACCAAGAATGTTGCTGCAGGCAATAAACAAAGCAAAATAGGTATGAAACATAATCCAGGTCACACAACATCAGATGTCATAGAGATACTCCACATAGCTCATATGAGTTCTGTAAGGCATTTGAAAATGCTTGGATAAGTGAATTGCTAAAATATTTGTCTGCCATACAACTTAACAGAAAGCATTTTCATTTCCGGTTACTACTCAAAAGATGTAAAACATATATAAGTAAAATAACATTTTCAAAATTATGGAAAGTAACCCAAGTTACTGAGTAAAGGAAGAGTTACAGACTTTATAACAATATTGTTATGCTCTGATATGTATCCATACAAGTATTTTCAAAGCTTCCTTCTGTGAAAAACTAGAGCCACATATTTCTCAGGAGAATGGTTTCTCTCCAGTATGTGTTTGCTCATGCTGCCTTAAGTATGCCTTTCTTGAAAAAAAAGAGTGACACACATCACAATTAAATGGTTTCTCTCCAGTAGGTGTTTGATTCTAAAGTAGCATTAAGAAAACTTAAATCTCCATATCAAAAATTAAAATATACACAATTACTGTAATCCTTTGTGTATAGATTGCTAGCAAGTATAAGATACAGGTAAAAAAATGTATAGAAATTCCTGGGGGGAAAGAGCTTATTTTCATGTATAAAAGCACCTCATTTTAGAACAAAGAAAATGGCCAAAACTTGTGAAAAAGAAAGAGTAAAAGATGAAAAATAAATGGGGCATTCTGTTTACTGTCATGATTTGTAAGCACAATGAAAATATGATAATGACTCTTGGTGTATAAGATCACAAAATTGCCAATAAACATTGTGAAAGTAAATCAAAATAAAATTGAATAAATATTAACTTTTGCTTGTTTGATTTTAATTTGATTGTATTTGCAAAATTATTTGTGTAGTCCTGAAAACAACTGTGAGAAAGCTAGGTTGTTTTTCTGTGCTCATGGGCATCCGAGATTTGAGAATGGGAGTTCATCCTTCTCGAACTCTTCAAACACATCTTTACTGCTGGAACGGCAGAAATGATAGAATGCTTTCTCTGTCAGTTTGAAGTACAGATCTGTGTAGTAGGTGTCATCAGCTTCCTTGCGGTAACTCTGTTGACCACCATTTCTGAATAAATTCCTCATCTAAGATGTCATCTTTGGCATTGTTGAGCATGTTCAAGAAGCAGGATTTCTGATAATGCTTCCCGATGTATTTTCCTTTGTTGCAATATACCATTTGATACATATTAATTCTCTGGTAAACAAATAAATCCAATTTGAGCTAATTTTGTCAGTTTTGAAATCTGAAAAAAATGGGATTGAGTTCTAAAGTAAAAGATGCAGTAAACTTTTAGACACAATTTTAGATGAAAAAACCTACATCTTGAATATACACAGTTAAGGTATAATATATATCTGCAGGCGAAAACATTATCCAATGTCATAACAGTGAGTGTCGATGGAGAGTAAAATTTCTTTCCTCAATAAAGAAGGAATTGATGAACAATTTCATACATGAATTAGATGGAATCTCCCGTATTACACAGTTTGGTGACAATAGAATTCACTGAGCCAATCAGCTTAATTACTATGGTATTTTAGAAGGAAACCCATTCCTTTGTTTATGGATTATATACAAGAAACTGATGGACACACATTTTTACAAACATAGCTGACTAGATTCAGCACCACATTTTGAAACAGGTGATACAGTGAGACCCGGATATAAGAGAGATTTTTCTGGTCCAAAATTAGAGCCTGTGTTAATGTATATAAAATAGACTAAACCCGGATATAAGAGAAATCCGGATATAAGAGACTTCTTCTCCAGTCCTGACAACTCTCTTATATCCGGGTTACACTATATTATTAAATGCTTGTCTATATTTCTGAGATGAGGTATTATGTACACTATTTACATTATTCAGAATAATGTAGTGTATTAAACGCTTGTTCAGTTATCAATCTTAAAAGGTGAACTGTCAAGAAGTGAATATTCACAAAGTTGATTAAAAGAAAGATAAACATGCTACAGATGAATATCAATGGATGATTTCATGTTGAACCAAAGATGACTTCTCTACAAAGGAAGGATCAGATATTTTACAGGAATAATTATTTTCCAGTATGTTTTCGCTTATGTAGTTTCAAACTTGACCGTTGTGAAAAGGAAGAGCCACACACTTCACAAGAATATGGTTTCTCTCCAGTATGTGTTCGCTCATGCTGCTTCAAAGTAAACTTCCTTGAAAAGAATGAGCCACATACTTCACACTTATATGGTTTCTCTCCAGTATGCGAAAGATATGCTGTTTCCAAACTTACTTTTGAGAAAAAAAAAAAACACTTTTCACAAGAATAGGGTTTTCAAAAGTATGCATTTATCATTATGCCGATTCAATTGCACTTTCAGAGCAAATGATGACTCACAAACATCACAATGATATGGCTTCTCTCCAGTATGTGTACGCATATGGTTCCGCAGTCCTCCCTTTTGTGAAAAGTTAGAACCACATACTTCACAGGAAAATGGCTTTTCTCCAGTATGTGTTCGTTCATGCTGCCTCAAATATGCCCTCCTTGAAAAAACAGAATCACACATTTCGCAGTGGTATGGTTTCTCTCCAGTATGTATTCGCTTGTGCTGAATCAATGATGGTTTATTTGTAAAGCAGAATCCACACACATCACAGTCATATGGTTTCTCTCCAGTATGTATTTGATGATGAAGTTTCAAACTTGAGTTATCTGAAAAAGAAGAGCCACACACTCCACAAGAATATGGTTTTTCCCCAGTATGAGTTCGCATATGTCTCCTCAAAGTAGAAGGGAGGAGAAAAGAATAACCACAAACATCACAATGGTATGGTTTCTCTCCTGTATGAATCCATTTATGCTTCTTCAAATAGGATTTTGTTGTATAGGAAGAGCCACACACTTCACAGTTATATGGTTTCTCTCCAGTATGTGTTCGCTTATGCTCTGTTAAACTTGACTGTTGAGAAAAAGAGGAGCCACACACTTCACAAGAATATGGTCTCTCCCCTGTATGAGTTCGCATATGCTGCATTAAAATCGAGAGCAGTCGAAAAGAATAGCTTTTTTTTTCACAATTATATGGTTTCTCTCCTGTATGAATCTTCCTATGCATTTTCAAACATGACTTCTTTGCAAAAGAAGAGCCACAAATTTTACAGTAATATGGGTTTTCTCCCGTATGTGTTTGCTCATTCTGATTCAAGTGTACCCTCATTGTAAAAGATGAGTTACAGATTTCAGGTGAATATGGTCTCTTTTCTGTATGTGTTTGCATATGTCTCTTCAAACTTGCCTTCCATGAAAAGGAAGAGCTACACACTTCACAAGAATATGGTTTCTCTCAGTATGTGTAAATATTTGATCTGCAAACTTGTTTTTTGAGAAAAGGAAGAAAACACATTTCAAAGAATATGGTTTTAAGAAAGTGTTTTGTTTTCATATTTGCCTCAATGTTGATTTGCCATGAAAAAGAAGAGCCACACACTTCACAGGAATATGGCTTTTCTCCAGTATGTTAGTTCTCATGCTGCTTCAAATATGCCTTCTTTGAAAAGATAGAACCACATATTTCACAAAAATGCCATTTCTCCTGAAATGTGTCAATTTATGCTGATTCTAAAATGCCAGATGCAAAAAACATAGTACCACAGGTTTCACAAGAATATTGTTTTACTTCAGTGTATGCCTGTAAATGTCTTTCAAAACCTGAACTATTAGAAAATGACGAAGAGTTTTCAATCCAATATTTATTTTCTGAGTTGTCTTCCATATTTTCTATATTTCCAGCCAGCAAAGAAATAATGATCCACTCATGTAGACCAATATGTTTATATATCTTTTACACTGGAGAAAGAGAAAGAGAAAAATAAGTTTAATTATATTTAGTATACAACAAAAACAATTGGATCATCAATGTATGTAAAAAAAAAAAAATCAGCAATAATTTTTAAACTTGAAAAATGGAAGCAAACGCTATGCTGATTCTATCAATCACTGTATTTCTATAACTTTTGAGAATTTAAACTTCACCCAAATATTAAAGTTTATTTTGACAAAGGAAATCCAAATATTATTTAATATTTTATTTGATTTTTGTAGCAATTAAGTCAACTTTATTTCATAATTTTAACTCACATATAAATATTTGCTATTTACAATTAATTTGCATACAAGTAAATCTGTTTCAAACATTAATTTTCATTTTTCATTTCATAGAATAAAATGAAAGGGCATAAATTGTCAGCATTGGTGAAAGAAAAAGAAATTTGAATGCAAAAGAAACAATTCTAAATTGCTTTATTTCAGTTATTTTTAACAAAATGAGACCTATTATTATAATAAATTCTGAATTCTAACTTTACTTTTATAAATTACAAAGTTACATGTAAAACCCATCAATAAAAATATGTAGTATCCATAACAATCAATCTTTCTTTTGGCTTTTGGTCTATTCACCAGAGTTTTACAAAGGCCCTGACTGTAGTTTGAAACCAATTGGAACCAGACCCCTTCCTGGGAGAACGTGTTAACATTCTAATAGATAATCTAATGGAAATGTTAACATTCTGTATACAGACAACATTCTTCCAACTAGAGTCTAGCATATATCAACGGGTGTGAGGTTTGGCTATGGGTTTGCTGTTGTCACCAATGATGGCAAACATTTAGAAACAGCACTGTTAAAATTAACAATATGGCTGAGATATGTGAATAACACCTTCATAATATAACCACACCAGGAAGCTATACAAATACAGCTGGATCATGTGAACTCAATAAGACCTTCAATCTAGTTCACAGTAGAAGAAAATAATAATTAGCTAACCTTCCTGAATGTACTAATAACTCGTACAGAGAATGGGTTTGAAACATTCATCACAAGCAAACCTTCACCAGACAATACCTCAACTTCAATTCCCACTATCCATACAGTGAGAAGAAAGGGATAGCTTAATGCCTACAACACCAGGTGAAAATCATAAAGGGCAACCCAGACATATAGCAACAAGAAATGATCAGGCATCAAACATACCCTTCAGAATAACAACTACCTTGCAAACATGGCATCATTGTCTAAAGATAGGAACAGATAAGACGAAGAGGATAATCAGAAAATTGCCATAGTCTGTCTTACATCAAGGGCTGATCAAAAAAAGAGTCAGAAAATTTGTGGTTCGTACAACACCAGGACAATATTCAGAAACAGTTTCACTCTATGGAGAAATTCCTACTAAGTAATGCCTAACACTAAAATTAAAACTTCAAGAAAGATTTTTATTTTTTTGAAGTACCTAATTAAAAAAATGTTAAAAATTTAGTTATTTTTATTGAAAACTCCTTTTTTGTTTTTTGAAATTTTATTTTTCCAATTTAAATGAAAATTACATTTTCAAAGTAGACATTTAAATAAATTTATTGTAATAAATTTTACTATAATAATAAATTAATAAGGGTACCTTTGAGATCACTAAAAAAGAGAATAGCATGATGAAAAAGATGCCAAACTTGAGAAAAACAAAATTTTATCATCTAAGTGTTTATGTTATTATTAAGAGGAAATATCTAAGTATTTTGGGAGTATTTTTTTACATTTTTTTAATCGTTCCTAGCATGTCCAAAATTTTCATTAATAATCTTGTTTTTTTGAGTCAGCAAAATTGACAGATAATCAATCATGTCAACCATTTTTTCCATTTTATAAAAAAAATGAAAATCTCAGTTTGAAATTCTTTTAAAAATCAATTATAATTTTTTTTATTTTATGAAAATTAGAAATTATAATGTTTATTTAAAATATTTTGAAACAAGCATGATTTAGTTTTTGCACTGAAAAGATGTAGTTTAAAAATAAAACAAAGCAGGTCATAACATTTTGCATCATTTGACAGTTGATGAGTGATGATTTCATGACATATTGACAGCTTATGTGAGGAAAAGTTAACATAGGGAAGGACAGAAATGACATAATTATTTAGATTTAAGTAAATAAATTATTTACCTTGTTATTTTTAAGGAAAACTTCCAGTGCACTAATTTTCTTTTTTAACTTAGTTTTCACCTTTATGTTTACGATTGCTTTATGGAAAATATATTATAAAAAAATTAAAATAAGACTGTTGAGAGTGAGATTAAATTTCATAAGAAAGGTATCTAATTAATTTATAGGTACCTTTCTTATGAAATTTTATCAGAAGTGTAATAAAATACTATAATTTCATGTACATTTATTACATTTTAATGTGTTATTTGTATTTCCATTTATTTTATTATTAATTTTGATATTTCATTTATGGAAAAATGTCATAGCTGAGATTAATATAAAAATAAGATCATATAAATTTCATTAGATGATACTAATAGTTGTAATTACCCTTCTCAGTTGAAATTGAAAAATCAAATTAACTTCTCCACACGCGTTCCACAAAAATAAAGGCCCTAACAGCGGAGAACAAAGCTTAGAAAATAATGCTTAACTGTATTCTGGTTGGTCTTTGTATTTTATAATTGCCATTTTATAATTACAATTTTTTTTTTAATTACTTGGGTCTTCTGATTTTGTCAAAAGATATACAATTTACAATGCTGTAAAAATAGATCTATTTAATAACACCACTGACCAAACTGAATGCCGTTTTCACTAATTTTAGAATATTTTAACAACTTTAATGTAAAAATAATAAAATAATTTAAGAAATAACAAATAACTGTTTTAAAAATTCATTTTCCATCAAAAATTTTTTTTGCTTTCAGACAATATTATTCATATTCATAAAGACAACTAAAGACATTTGAAATTAAATAATATCTTTGTTTTTTTGAGTTTTGTATGTTACAATTCAGAGCTCAGGTGTGTGTGTGTGGGGGGGTCCAATTTAAAAAAAAATACATGATTTGCTTTCCTCAAAGCCTTGTGTTTTTAACTAATATAATCACTAAACTAAATGATACTTAATTTCTCGTGTTTTCATAAAATTAGTTTGGGGTGGAGGTAATAAATATAAAAAAATATTTTTGCCATGACTTTAAAAAAAAGAAAACATAATAATTTCCATCATTTGTGAGTAGTTCCTGAAAGTTTCATTAACATCCAACAATTATTATTTTTGCAAATTACAAAAAAAAAAAACGTCATAAAAAAAAACGTGCTAAAAATTTATGTTATTTACTGATTCCGGTGATAAAAAGAAACAAGGTTTTTTTAATCAAAATTTTAGAATGTTCTAAAAAGAAGGAAATTTTTTTTTAAAAATAATTAAAAAATACTTTGGTCTTTCCTCTTAATAATAACATAAACATTTCGACGATAAAATTTTGTTTTCGTCAAGTTTGACGTCTTTTTCATCATCCTATGCTTTTTTAGCGATTTCATCTCGGTACCTTATTTACATTATATATATAAAAAACCTGAAAAATACATTTTTGTTTTATTTGAAAGATAACAGAAATTGAATCAGTTTTTTAAAAAATAATTTCTGTTAATTTTAGGAGGCAATTTTAAAACACTGGCACGTGTTTTCGTCACTCATCGAACCGCCATTATAGACGGGGAAAAAAACAATATAAATTTAAAAATCTTTAAAAAATCTAATACTTATCCTAAAGATATGTTTCAAAATCATTTAGTAAAATTAAATTAATTAACTGGATTTTGTTTGTATGTTTACTTTCTGACTGAAAACTCAACGAAAACTTTATATTTACACACGGTCGCCTCTCTAGTGTCAAAAGTCAAAATTAATGTATCTTCTTAGTATTACACTCCTGACTTAATTATTTTAATTCGGATTACCTGATTTAGTTATGTTTGAGCTATATATTTCAGATAAAACTGAAATTTAAGTTCAAAGAAGACACTGAGGCAGTAAGTACTGAAAATGAAATGAAATTTTATTTTTAATCAGATAATTCACAGATTTTTTTTTTTTTTAATAAATTTTTTTAAAATATGAAAAGTGATTTTTGCTTTTCATAAAAAAGGGGAAAAAAAACATTCATTTTGTTTTTATCCATAAATTATTAATTACCAAACATGGTGATTCAGTCATCATACAAAAAAAAAAAAAACAAAAAAACAAATGTCATCATACAGAAAAGCAAAAATGTAACTGAACACAAACATTGGAACACCAATGCGTGAAAACGGAGTTTTTACATTAATTTTAATTTCAATAAAAATATTTTTTTAAATTTTTGATTTCTAGTTATTTTACTTTTAATTTTTTTACGGATTTTTTATTAAAATTCAAAAAATTATTGCAAATTAAAGTTTTTTTGTTTTTTTTTTAATTATAATTAAATTACACACCGGATGAGTTAGTTATTCAACTAATTTCATCAGACAAAAAAGAAGAAAAAAATTAAACATCAAGGCAGTTGAAGCGGACTTAAATTTATTATTACATTAAAAAACACATGGATTCTTTATTCAAATTACAGATGATAATTTCAACGAAACAAAATTCTTCTTTTAAAGGTGTGAGTAGTCACCGATTGAAGAGAAAAATTAATTGAATATTCCTTTTACTAAATCTATGCATGATAATAGAAAAGAAAAAAGGTGCAATAAATGAAATGAAAAAAAATAGGATGAATGAGAAACATTTTTCTGTACAGAAATATTTTTTTTTTATTTACCTTTCATACGCGAGATGATGATTTCTATTATTTTCTTTCAAACTCTCTCCATTCAAATTTTGAAAGATTTCTAAAGATTTATCGGGCAATCGCCACAATTTTTGTTTTGTTCGTTCAATTCATAACAATAATATTGAAACAGGAATGAATGACAAACGAAAAGCAGAAAGAAATATAAAGGGCAAATAATGTGGAAGAAAATGTTATTGTTAAAACCGGTGTAAGAAAACATCAAGTTCCTTATGTAAAAAAAAATCTGTATTTAAAAAAAGAAAAAAAATAACAATAAAATATATTTAATTAAGGATAAGCAAAACAAAACTGCAGAAATAAATAAAAAAGATATTTAACACTTTTTAAACCGGTCATAAATTTGTCGTCCAAATTTCACAGTTTTGAACGTAATTCTTAAATGAAGTTGATTGTATTTTCTGTTAATTGATTTTTAGTTATGATGTCCCAATTCAATTCACTATTTTGTGGTACTTAATAGAAATACATTTTTTTTTAACTTAGAATTATTTTTCACCCATGAACATATTGAGAAAAATAATCCTGTTTAAATATCAAATTACTAACATGATGAATTTTTGTAAGATTATTTTTGAAATATGGAATCTACATTCAATTGGCAGATGTCTGTAACACAGTCTGTATACACACACACGTGTGCATGCGCGTGCGCACACACACACACACACACACACACAGCATTTGCAAGGGTTTCATTAAAACCACCACCAAGCATATGAAAATTAACTACTACATCTCAATTTTCATAAGATAGTATTCATATAAATTACAAATTTTATATTTAACCTTATTTACAATAATGGGTCATATGCAATGTGCGAGAAAAGGGGGGGGGGAACAACTGTTGCGACACAAAACGAACGCCTTCTTGCGAAATAAAAACGTTTTTTTTACGATAGCAAACAAGCAAAACGGCAATTTAGCAAAAATGCTGCCGACGGACGACCTTGCAAAATCTTTTGTCGCCCAAAAAAGACGTAAACGACTCGCGCGTCTTCTTCTTGTAGTCCTAGGTCGAGTTCATATTATGAAACTCCAAGGTGTGCCCGACGACAAAACACGCAGTTCGAGGACGTCTTTTGCGCATGCTGTTTACATGCAATATAGGTGAATAATTTATAAAAATTAATGAAAATACAATGTATCTAAATACAACTTAGAGAAATATCAATCATTCCATCTTAAATGAAAGCAAATATGACTAGCACAACAAACAAAAAAAATGCTTTCTGGGTGTCTGAATGATTTCAATGATGATGATATGGAATTGAAACCAGCTACATGTGATTGCGCCAGAAAATTCAACAGCCTGCGAAGTTTACGTATCTATAAGCCAAACTGGTGCAGGCAATGCAGATCCTCTATTGGAGAATTTAAGTCGAATGATGGGATTATGAATCCTGAATACACCCACAATGTTCAGGGTCCCATTACTAAGCGTGGATACCCTGGAGAAATTCCAAGCACGCTAAGAATCCAAAGGCACTCAGAGAGCTGAAAGTTGAATCTCAATCATGGAATGAAATATTAATATTAAAAATTGTCAAACAGCCCCAATAGCCTTTTAGCAGAAAAGATTTTTTCTGCAGAAGTGTATTTTTGTCATAAGTGGTTTGGTGTAAAATGGCAAGAGGATAGGAAAAAGACCAAAGGAGAAAATAGACAAGCAAAAAGCAGAGCAGAGAGTTGTGAAGCACTGACTGAAAGAAGCTCCATTTCATGAGAGAGCAGGTCTTAAAAATCTGCTTAAGGATATTAAAGAAAGGAACTTAGTGATTTCTAGAGCTGAGAACTAATGGTAATGTCAAAAAAAGTGACAAAATTTTGAATAATCCTTAAGATGATTGAAAAAGCTGTTTCCTTTACAAGACTAAGTTTGTAGCAAACTGAATGTACTATTTTTAACTTAAGTTGGGCTGTTTGAGGATGATAAATTCTGACGCTTGGAAAGATGTTCCAACCCCTTCTAGGAATGACCTTCCTAGGCCTCAAGATCCAAAAGTCATGTTTAATGATGGCAAACTAATGCTGAAGGAAATCCGGGAATTTGTCCCTAAATTTCATGCTGGTAATGCATTTGGAATAAATGGAATATCCTACACTCCAATCAGGTGAGTTCAGGAGGAGTAAGCACTAACCATATTAAGTTCATAGTCATGAATGTCAGGAAGATTGCTCCTCTGCCACTTGATACTATGCAATGGAGCTGTTAAACTGGACACACCTATTCTATAGTTAATAGACTCTCCCACCTATAATAAGTAGTAGTAGTAGTAGCAATCGCGAAGGCGCTCAGTGGGTTGGTCAGTCAGTCGATGTTGGACATTAAAGTATCAGCCACCAGAACTAGATTGCTGTGTCATTAACTATTATAACAAGTTCCTAATGTTTTGTACGTTGAACCTTTTTAGGACTGACTTAGTGAAATACAGCCTTCACTGTGAAACTACTCTATAACAGGAGTTACCAATGTTCCAGTGTCTCATCAATTTGTTGTTTAAAAAAACTGATATATCCTCTAATGAGATAAGTTTTTCCATAATCTGTGTTTGGATCTCTCATTTTTTTTTTTTTTTCAGTATATGACATTAATTGCATTTACCTGCATCAGCATTGAGGCAGGTCTGGTAGGGCCAGCATCAATGCCCCACCCCCAGAGCAGATTCTTCTACATGAGCTCATCCCACCTAAATTAAACAAGTCTGTGTATAGGGAGAAAAATATTTTCTCATCAGCAGAAGAGAGTCTTGGCTCACAAGCCAATGCACAGGTATTTAGGAAACCAGATATGAACAAGGAGGGAGATATGAAACATACTTTCCTTAACAGTTTGCTCTTTTATGAGCCATCCTATTGTTGCGGAATTATGGCTTCTGATAATTCAACAACAAATAGATTTAAAAGAACACAGAGGATGGCTATATCTTTCAATAACTGATTTTATATAACAATTTTGGTATTTGATGAGTGATTAAATTTTCCCATGTTCAAAAATAACAGTACAAGAGTTACTAAGAAATATCAGATTAATTTATGTCCGTTCTGTTTTTTTTTTTGTTTTTTTTTATTGAATGTTTCTGTAAAAGAAAAGTACTGTATAATATTTCTATAGCTGTGTATATGAGAGAAAAGAATGTTTCTATCAGCTGAGAAAAATCAAGTTCTATGTGTTGGGTAAAATGTATCAAAGAAGTGACCAATATTTTTCTCCCTATACACAGACTTGTTTAATTTAAGTGGGACCAGCTCATGTAGAAGTATCTGCTCTGGGGGTGGGGCATTGATGCAGGCCATTAAAAAAAAAAGCATCACTGTTGATCCAAAAACAGATTATGGAAAAACTTATCTCATTAGAGGATATATCAGTTTTTTTTAAATAACAAATTGATGAGACACTGGAACATTGGTAGCAATGGTTAAAAAAAAAAAAAGAATATCAGGATGATTCTGTTTTCCTTTACATCCACTTTGTTGAAAGAAGTGCTGGATTTTATAGGTGGGCAGTTCTCTGATTAGCTGAAATATGTCATCTGAATTTCTTCTTTTTTTTTTTTAAATAAAAAATGAAGTTATGTGCTGAGCCTATCTGCATACAAACATGTGTCTGTCATTTGCATTTTTGACTCTGAAGCATTAACTTCCTGTTTGATTAGGTTTGTGCTTCCACAAGACTCTCAGCTGGTGAAATAGATATTTGGCAAATATCTTGAGCAATGGCCTCGAACAATAATTTAAATTCCTGGATCCTGTCATTTCTTATAAGTGAGTAAAGTCAGACCAAATTAAGCCTGCAGCACTACAAGACATGAAGGGGACCATGAAAATGAGCTGGAGATGTTTAACGAGATAGGTTCATTCATCAGTTAAGAGGCCAAAAGCTTTAACACTCTAAAAATGAGCTGCCAATATGCTTATATTACCTCTAAAATATCCTAAACAAAGACAGTCACTCTTAGCTTGCTGTTGAAACTATTGCAGAACAGAAAAGGAGAACAGAGTTTTCTCCCTTATATTAAAAGTTCTTCGTTTGCTTTACAATATATTTAAACAAGGTTAGTATTTTGGTGATTTTATAGATTCAGGATTGGCTGGATGATGAAACAACTCAAGTTTAACTGTATTGTAAAAAGTCACATCAGACGGCTCTAATTATCCTTAAATATTTCATTATCTATGGCTTAGATCTGCTAAATAAATTGGGATATCTAAATTACAAACATTTGTATTGCATATATATCTGGACAAAAGTAAAAATTTTGAATTACCTTCACATTTTCAAAACAGTCCATATAGATATATCTGGACCACTACATTTTGTCCATAAGCAATCAAAGTTATAGTTAATAACATTCAAAAAGTTCTAAGCCTCATATTTTGTTTTTTCTTATAAAACTAGAAAAACTAATTTAGATTTCTATCTTAATTTCTGTGTAGGTGAGAGGTGTGCAACAAATCTAGGCATGGACAAAACAGAGGCCTGAGCAGTCATAACGTATATGCAAAAGAAAGGTATAACACAAAAAGAAATCTATGAAGACATGGTACAGACATTTGGTGAGGACTCCCCTTCCTATGCAACTATAAAGAATTGGGCTGCAGAATTCAAGTAGAGCAGAGACAACAGATAACTAAGTCCATAGGCATTGGTTCTGCTTTGGTCCATACTGTTTTAAGTGAAATCTTGGGGATGAGCAAGCTGTCTGCAAGATGAGTCAAAAGAATGCTGACACCAGAGCAGAAGCTTAAAATGGTTGACATTTCCAGCGCATTTCTGACTCATTTCCAGACTGGTCCTGAGAATTCCCGCTGCAGATTAGTAACTCAAGAAAAATCCTGGGTTCAGCACTTCAAAACTGAATCAAAGATTAAAAACAAACAGCGGAAATGCTCTGGTTCTCTACCTGCAAAGAGGTTGTAGTAGATGAAGCAGCCAACTGTGACTTTGAATTGCTACTTCATCCCCCTTACTCACCAGACTTAGCTCCATCTGACTTCTTCCTGTTTCCTAAACTTAAATCTTACCTGTGTTGTTGCCATCTTGAAACCAATGATGAGATCATATGTGCTGTAGAGAAGGTTTGGGAGGATCAGGACACCACCTTCTTCCATGATGGGATTGCAATGCTTAAGCATCACTGGACCATGTGCATATATAAAAAAATAGTGAAAAAACTGTCTTGTTTCATTAACTCCTTCTGGGTGGGGCTTAGAACTCTCATATATGGATTTTCAAACTCAATTTACTTTGATATTTCTATGGTTCCCCAGTATGTAAATGTCTTGCATGTGTGTATGTTTGTGTATATATATATATATATATATATATATATATATATATATATATATATATATAGAGAGAGAGAGGGAGCTTTTAAATTTGCATTGACTATTCCCAGGATATTTCTTTAACCTGGCAAAGAATTATGCACTGATATTTGAGTTAGTTTAGGTACTTATGATTGCAGAGATAATTTGAATTTTGTTGGAAGATATTTCTACTTTTGGTAACAACAAAACTATGAGGATTTGGAAGTGAAAAAATATTTACACAATGATGACAAGAAAGTTATTGTATATTTAAAAGAGAGAAAAGTAAATATTTTAACAGAAATTTGACCAAAAATATGCACTTGTGAATGTACTTATGAATTTACATAACAGGAAATTCAGACCTATGTTGTATGTGGTGGCCTGTCAACATTGTATAAACATTTTTTTTAATTTCCAAATCCTCAAAGGCAAAGAGGTCTACAAATCCATTCATTTGTTATTAAATGATCAAATGTAGAGTAGCCATGGTTAAATGTAAAATAAATGACAGAACTGTCCAACAAACAGAATTGATAAAGTTTGCAATAAGCAATAATAATAATAAGAAAAGAACAAGGCAAAAAATAATGTAAAGCAAGCAAACAATATATTCAAGGCAAATTAGCAGTAATAAAGCAAAGCAACAGTAATATGGCAAAAGGTTCACATGCTAAGAATTGAGGTTGACACACAAGAGCAAGTTCAGGTAAGTGAACATAACGTTCTTACTTCAAGACAAGACATACCTGGATTGAGTCATATGAAACCAAGAACTGGCCTGTTTTATTGGCTAGGAAAAAATCCTAGCATGCATTTGTGTGCTTCTGCCTCTAAAGTGGAGTGGGGAAAGTGTTCTGCAGGATTGGAATCAACATCAAATTTGAACATTTACATCAATAAATTGTGAAGTCATCATTAGTAATGAGACAAAAATTCACAATATTTAAAAGACTCAAAAGTAAATGTTCTCAGAAATGCGGCCAATGATGTGCCTTTTTGAACTCACCCAACATAAACTGCATTGCGCTATGTGTAAAGTGACTAGTTATCATTGGCAAATCAAGCATGATTTGCTGCTTATATGCAGAGGTCATAACAACGGAATATTTTTTGAAGTCACCAATGAATAACATCCCAATTAAATAAAAAACTAGTACCATTTCATTGAAAGCAAGTTAATTTCACACTTTATGGCATTTCTGGAGAGACAAATGATTGTGTCAAGGATATATCACAGGCAGGTACTCTATACACTAGAAATATGTTTTTACTAAGCATAGAATTTTTGTTGAGTTGTATCAGGGCATCAAAATTACCTTAAGAATCATTTAATATTGGGCATCCACTTTGATATTTACAAAAATTAATTTTCAGAGATTTTTATTTTTTAAAATCATTACTATAAAATTAATTATTGACATTTTACTTAAATTTGAAAAAACTGGCCCTTTTTATAATCTTTCACTCATGAAGAGAAATTTCTAAAAAAATAAATGAAATTTATTTTGTATAAAATGAAAACAAAATCAACAGAAAACCAAAACACAAAAGTCTAATGTAACATCAGTAGATTTATATATGCATTAACTTTTATTTTGATGGCAAAAATAGAGTATCTTTCTCCTTTCCAAATCCTTAGATTACAGTTGCTTTTCTCTAGTAAATATTGGTTTGTAAGGAAAGTTTGTAATACTTTTCAGTAGGCGACATTTGAAAACATGGCTAAAATTTCTTACACATTCTAAAAGGTGACACTTCAAGATTCTTCTATGAAACTGAGGGGTTGATGATGAATTTTCAATGTTTCTACATAAAAAATGAAAATGGAGGAAATGAGATGTATTTTTATCATAGGGCTTTTTATTTCATAAATGTAAAACACTACAAACAACAAAAAATATATGTGCCATTTATGAAGACATTGCCAGTAATGTTCATAAGTTATTTGGTAGGCTCAGAAGAGATCTGGAAAACCAAGAATGTTGCACTGTAGTCATTGGCAATAACAAAATCAAAATATATCCACACAGCTCATACAAGTTCTGTAAGATATTTGAAACCACTTGGATAAGTGAATCGCTACAATATTTGTGTGCCATATAACTTAACAGAAAGCAATTTCATTTCCGATTACTGTAAAATGCATATAAAATGACATTTTCAAAGTTATGGAAGGTACCTCAAGTTACTTTCTATGTAAATAAAGAGTTATAGACTCCACAACAATATAGTTACTCTCTGGTGTGTATCCATGTAAGCATTTTCAAAGCTTCCTTCTGTAAAAAGCCAGACACATATTTCACAGTAGAATGGTTTCTCTCCAGTATGTTTGTTCATGCTGCCTTAAATATGTTTTTCTTGAAAAGGATGAATGACACACATCAAAATTATATGGTTTCTCTCCAGTAGTTGTTTGCCTTTGAAGTGGCATTAAGAAACCTAAAATCATGATTAAAAAGTGAAAATATTCACACATAATCTAATATCTGCAGGGAAATGTAATCATTGTAGTGATAGGGAGTGTCAGTGGTGAGTAAGATTTATTTCCTCAACAAAGAAAGAACTGATGAACAATTTGATATATAAATTATATGGAATCTCAAGTGATATACAATTTACTGGAGATGGAATACAGCGAGACATTCAGTTTAATTGCTACTATATTTTAGAAAGATCTCCATAGAGGTTTGAATTGTCATTTTGAAATTGTTGATATGCCACTTTTATGGATTGGTCAAAATGCAAAAAAAAAAAAAAAAATCCTGATCAAAGCACTGTAGTAAGATTAAAAATTCAGAGCAATAAAAATCTAATCCAAGTGATTGTTCCTAATCTGGTGGAGTTTTGATCAATATTCTTTATTTGAAACCTAAATCCAATTTTTCAATTACACTGGTTATTGTCATTGAGGAAAGTCAATATTTTATATTCTATCAAGGTTTCTTCTCTTTTTGAATGCTTTTTCAGGTACCAAATTTAAAGATGAATTGTCAAGCTGTGAATATTTACAAAGTTGATGAAAAGAAAGATCTACATGGTACATATGAATATCAATGAGGGATTTCATATATTGAACCAAAAATGACTACTAACAGAAGAATCAGATATTTTTACAAGAATTACTCTGCAGTATGTTTTTGCTTATGCAGTTTCAAACTTGACTGGTTTGAAAAGGAGGAGCCACACACTTCACAAGAATATGGTTTCTCCCCAGTATGTATCCGCAGATGCCGCTTCAAAATAGACTTCCTTGAAAAGGAAGAGCCACAGATTTCACAATTATATGGTTTCTCTCCAGTATGTGTACGCATATGGTCATTCAAACTTCTCTTTAGTGAAAAGGAAGAGCCACACACTTCACAAGAATATGGTTTTTCTCCAGTATGCGTTTGCATATGCCTCCTCAAAGTAGAAGGCACTGGAAAAGAACATCCACACACATCACAATGGTATGGTTTTTCTCCTGTATGAATCCATTTATGTATCTTTAAATAG